>BSQZ01000049.1:4122500-4452500 GCA_033239005.1 Lamellibrachia satsuma | reverse complement strand
CGGGGCTGGTTGTAGGGGAGACCGGGGCTGGTTGTAGGAGAGACCGGGGCGGGTTGTAGGGGAGACCGGGGCGGGTTGTAGGGGAGACCGGGGCTGGTTGTAGGGGAGACCGGGGCGAGTTGTAGGAAAGACCGGGGCTGGTTGTAGGGGAGACCGGGGCTGGTTGTAGGGGAGACCGGGGCTGGTTGTAGGGGAGACCGGGGCTGGTTGTAGGGGAGACCGGGGCGAGTTGTAGGGGAGACCGGGGCTGGTTGTAGGGGAGACCGGGGCTGGTTGTAGGGGAGACCGGGGCTGGTTGTAGGGGAGACCGGGGCTGGTTGTAGGGGAGACCGGGGCTGGTTGTAAGGGAGACCGGGGCGAGTTGTTGGGGAGACCGGGGCTGGTTGTAGGGGAGACCGGGGCTGGTTGTAGGGGAGACCGGGGCGAGTTGTTGGGGAGACCTTGGCTGGTTGTAGGGGAGACCGGGGCTGGTTGTAGGGGAGACCGGGGCGAGTTGTAGGGGAGACCGGGGCTGGTTGTAGGGGAGACCGGGGCTGGCTGTAGGGGAGACCGGGGCTGGTTGTAGGGGAGACCGGGGCTGGTTGTAGGGGAGACCGGGGCTGGTTGTAAGGGAGACCGGGGCGAGTTGTAGGGGAGACCGGGGCTGGTTGTAGGGGAGACCGGGGCGAGTTGTAGGGGAGACAGGGGCGAGTTGTAGGGGAGACCGGGGCTGGTTGTAGGGGAGACCGGGGCTGGTTGTAGGGGAGACCGGGGCGTGTTGTAGGGGAGACCGGGGCTGGTTGTAGGGGAGACCGGGGCTGGTTGTAGGGGAGACCGGGGCTGATTGTAGGGGAGACCGGGGCGAGTTGTAGGGGAGACCGGGGCTGGTTGTAGGGGAGACCGGGGCTGGTTGTAGGGGAGACAGGGGCGAGTTGTAGGGGAGACCGGGGCTGGTTGTAGGGGAGACCGGGGCTGGTTGTAAGGGAGACCGGGGCGAGTTGTAGGGGAGACCGGGGCTGGTTGTAGGGGAGACCGGGGCGAGTTGTAGGGGAGACAGGGGCGAGTTGTAGGGGAGACCGGGGCTGGTTGTAAGGGAGACCGGGGCTGGTTGTAGGGGAGACCTGGGCGAGTTGTAGGGGAGACCGGGGCTGGTTGTAGGGGAGACCGGGGCTGGTTGTAGGGGAGACCGGGGCTAGTTGTTGCAAATTTCAGTTAAAATAAATTGTGTTAGATGTATAATTTATGTCAACGCATATATTAAATGTATTATTCGTGTTAAGAAAATGTACCATTCCATTGATAATCCACGTTGTAGTTAGGTAGATATGTGAAGTTTCCCAGGCGCGGTCGACTGTAACAACTAGCTCCTTAAGCGGGGGACGTCGTTACAGAACACATGGATCGCAATGCAAGTGTCACTCGTACATGTTACTGTTATTACATTAATTGGATTATACACACTTATTCCTAACATACACAGTGTGCATAACAATGTAAGTGTTCACAGCTTCATATTTTAAGCTTTTAATTTTTAACTACCAAAGGGGACTCATTTCCCGGCTTCTTACACAACAAACAATTGTGAATGGAACGTAAATGATTGAATGGAGTATAAAATAGTGCATGGCAATATACATATAATGCGACTTCTACTTGATTGAATGATACACACACGTACGCACTCATGCATACGCGCACAAACATACACATTTCAATGAATAGTGCAATATTTATTAATTACGCAAATAGGGCTGTGCCATAAAAATAACAAGATTGAACAAGATTGTGATCCAAGGCAAATCACCCAGAAGACAAGTGGACAAGGAAGTCACTGGCTTATCGAGAGTCCAACAAATGTCATCTCTGTGTAACCCGCCCTTCTGATATATTTGTTAATTTTGTTTGGCGCTGCTAACATTTACAGTACTGGTTATAAACCAGCACACTAGGCTTCACAAGTGGAATAAAGCATTCACACGTTGTGGTTAAATAAATGTCATTGTCAGCACACAACTCGTTGGCTGAACCATCAGTGCGAGCCGCGCGAGCATTGTTACAGTTGTAACAACTTGCCCCAATACAATTGTAACAACTTGTCCCATACACTTTTTTGCACTTGAACGCTCGTGGAGAATAATAAATCCTGAATTTCAATTTAACTTCTACTTGGCATAACCCCTTATACTATATAGTAGACATGTTTCAAGTTACATTCACGAAACATAAAAACAGGGGCGAGTTGTAGGGGAGACCGGGGCTGGTTGTAAGGGAGACCGGGGCTGGTTGTAGGGGAGACCTGGGCGAGTTGTAGGGGAGACCGGGGCTGGTTGTAGGGGAGACCGGGGCTAGTTGTTGCAAATTTCAGTTAAAATAAATTGTGTTAGATGTATAATTTATGTCAACGCATATATTAAATGTATTATTCGTGTTAAGAAAATGTACCATTCCATTGATAATCCACGTTGTAGTTAGGTAGATATGTGAAGTTTCCCAGGCGCGGTCGACTGTAACAACTAGCTCCTTAAGCGGGGGACGTCGTTACAGAACACATGGATCGCAATGCAAGTGTCACTCGTACATGTTACTGTTATTACATTAATTGGATTATACACACTTATTCCTATCATACACAGTGTGCATAACAATGTAAGTGTTCACAGCTTCATATTTTAAGCTTTTAATTTTTAACTACCAAAGGGGACTCATTTCCCGGCTTCTTACACAACAAACAATTGTGAATGGAACGTAAATGATTGAATGGAGTATAAAATAGTGCATGGCAATATACATATAATGCGACTTCTACTTGATTGAATGATACACACACGTACGCACTCATGCATACGCGCACAAACATACACATTTCAATGAATAGTGCAATATTTATTAATTACGCAAATAGGGCTGTGCCATAAAAATAACAAGATTGAACAAGATTGTGATCCAAGGCAAATCACCCAGAAGACAAGTGGACAAGGAAGTCACTGGCTTATCGAGAGTCCAACAAATGTCATCTCTGTGTAACCCGCCCTTCTGATATATTTGTTAATTTTGTTTGGCGCTGCTAACATTTACAGTACTGGTTATAAACCAGCACACTAGGCTTCACAAGTGGAATAAAGCATTCACACGTTGTGGTTAAATAAATGTCATTGTCAGCACACAACTCGTTGGCTGAACCATCAGTGCGAGTCGCGCGAGCATTGTTACAGTTGTAACAACTTGCCCCAATACAATTGTAACAACTTGTCCCATACACTTTTTTGCACTTGAACGCTCGTGGAGAATAATAAATCCTGAATTTCACTTTAACTTCTACTACTTGGCATAACCCCTTATGCTATATAGTAGACATGTTTCAAGTTTCATTCACGAAATATAAAAAGTGGCTGCGTGAGATGATATTATGTGGGCACACCCTAAAACGTTGTAGGTGGTTAAAATGTAATTTTTGTCCACTTCTCGTTAATTTCGTCTTCTTACCTCCCGGTTTGAGGACGGTGTCTGCTGGTGGACTTCCAACCAACTACTCTCGATGATGATTCCGCGTGTGTGCTAAGTTTTCGTAAAACGCATATGTAACAACTTTCCCCTGTATACAACTAGGAACAGAACAATAATTATATAAATTCAGCAAAACATATGTATGAAGACAATGCTAATTCCAACAAATATATACTTTCACGCTTATTATGCAATATACTTAATAAAGGTACATTCTTATACAGCGCGGTATCCAGTTCTTGGGACCCCTCAAAACACGTTACACTTCACCCCCTGGTTGACCTGTTCATTCCAACGCCATCTCGACTTCTCTGGGAAGCATTAAGCCACGTTGCAATTATTGCGCGAAGACTATTCAGATATCCACCCCTGTCTGTAGCCTGGTACTCATTTATACAGCTGCTGAATAAACTGTGGCAACGTGGTATGAACGAAAGTGTCCAAGTTTCGCTTTTTCCTGCATACTTGAGGTGTGCAGGAGTATATACCATTGTTTATGTACAAAGGTGATATTGTGGTGTTGGAAATTGTTCATACAAATCGTAGATGGTTCTGTGGTGTAGTGGTTATCACGTCTGCTTTACACGCAGAAGGTCGCGAGTTCAAACCTCGCCAGAACCTTCGTGTTAATTTTGTTAGCGTGATACGTAACTATTGGTCCGCAGTGTACTTGTTATATATATGTACATACGTACATGTATATGTATATGTATATATAAATAAACATATATATGCATATATTTATATACATATATATATATCTATATATCTATATATATATATATATATATATATAGATGTATAGATGTATGTATGTATGTATGTATGTATGTATGGTATGTATGGTATGTATGTATGTATGTATGTGTATATATATATGTATATATATATATATATATATATATATATATATATATATATGTATATATGTATATATGTATATGTATATATGTATATATATATATATATATATATATATATATATATATATATATATATATATCACTTTCCTATACGTCACTGCGGTGTGCCCTTAGCAATTCATTGATAACATGTTTGCTTGTGGAAACCATAACACTTGTAAATAAAAAAATTGGTTTGCATCAAGCCAAACTGTATGCTGCTGCAATGATGCATCACTCAATTATCAACACATGACTGAGTAATTAAAACTGTCCACGATCCCGGCAATTGTGCCGGACAGGAACATATTAGTGTCCGTCTAAGGTCTTCTCAGGTTCACACGTTCGTACACACAGGCGGCAACAGGTCAAGGCAAGCATTAAAACGTGGTGGAGCAACACTGGTGTACACACGCGGGCGCTAGCTCGCGCACGCACGCACGCACATACACACGCATGCGCGCGCGCACACACACCAATGATGGAATATGCGCACCAGAACTCAATCCAATGGTTGTATGTCGTATTAATGAGGCCACACCTGGCAAAGGAAGGTTATAGAGGCTGTTAAGAACGCCGTGCGAGAAAGCGGTTTCCCAGTTTATTCAAACATTAACTGCAAAGTACTATCGTGAATTGACAAATTTCACAGAGGTACGCTATGAGACATATAAATGAAGAAAACACCAGATCAGTGGACTTAATGAACAGCTTGTCAAACAAAGTAGCGGACATACCATCCTTTGGAGAACGACTGCATTAATTGCGGAGTCTGTCTTCATTGTATCTAACCGACCGCCGACCGCCTCTGGAAGGGAATTGTTACAATCAGGGATAGAGAGCATTTCAAGAAAGAAATCAACGTCTTCCTTGGTGCCTTGCGTCAGCTCCCGCCCCCAAAGTGAAGAGGGACAGCTGCTCAGCCAAGGAAGAAGCACACATAGAAAAACGCCAGAGTAGAGTACGATCACAAAGTACGATCACAAAGTACGATCACAAAGTACGACCACAAAGCAACAGCTGCATATAGCAAATTAGCGTATTCCTCGGACACCCACCATGAAGTGTTGACTATAAATGTATACTATGCCTGAAGTTAAAGAGGATCAGTGGGTAAGTAAGTAACGTAGACCAACATTCTTCTGAATTGGCTTCTCCCAACTTTCGCATTATTTATGTATGTAAACACCCTCCCTTACCCAATGTAGTTCTTGATGATGAATATTGTGGCGCAAACAGGCAACGCTTCCATCGATGATTGGACGAAATAAACCCGAATGCGCCACCGCGCGGAGCCACTCGTAATTTGAGAAAGTAACGTCGACGCCTCGCTGTGTAACTGGTCGATGTGCTGAGCGCGCTCATAGATTAGGCAAATTACGGTGTGTCAAGTGGCCAGGGCATGTTAATAAAGAACGCTGACAGCTCCATTATGACGTGTAATCTCTCTTGCTTGCCGCCGAACGTGCTCAGGTGTGGCCATCCATGGCCTACTCTGTGCATCGTCTGACAAGCATGCTGCTTACGCACGACGCTGGTCTAGGTGCGTCCAAGTCCGAGACTGGTAATCTACGTTCTTCAGAAGTGTTGCGTCTTCCGTCGGTGGAATTATACGAAGTGAATTGATCAGTGCTGAAAGGTATGTTGTGAATCTTACTTTTTATGAATGGTATTGTAATATTTATTAATAATATCATGTTGTGGTTATTACGTATACCCGCATGTGATTGTTTTTTTTATTCAGTTGTGAAATATTTTGCGGTGGATATATACACTTACAATCTGTGTATGTCTACGTCAAGTGACACACGGTGGAGTTTAATAAACAATTTTGGAAGATATATAAAACAATACTAAATATATAGCGACATTATGTTCTTGTTATATCAATTTGCATCGAAGAAAGCACACCCCCATACCTGCTTACATATCACCCATCCGTAACCTAAATGTATCATATTAATGACTGTGTGCTCATAGTTCCACTGTTTTGAAGTTTTGAATGAATTTGTAAGAGAGAAGGGCGGCAAGAATATACGCGACGTTAGTATTTTTATGAATGATAATATGTTAAATATAATACACGATTTAGTAGTTGTATTCTGCTTAAAACTATTGCCCTTTAGTTTCTCTTACATTTAGAACTGTTAACTATATTTTTATTTTATTTTAGATACTGCAGCAGCAATGGATTGTGGGAGTTTTACGACATCCAATACATTGTCATTTGTGCCACAACATCCCGGCATGAACATAATTAAGTGTCAGCAACAGGAGTTGTCATTGAAGCAGCAACACCAGCAACAACAGCAACAACAGCAACAACAACCTCTAATCCGTTACAATGGGGTACAACAGATGTCCGCCAGTTCGTCAGAATGTGGACTGGCGCTAGGAGAGGCGATTGTGAAGGAGGAACCAGGGACATTTGAATTCACGGAGAAATGTAGGTTTTATTTATGTTATATATTTTTGTTGCATTCGAACAAACATCCCTCTAGGGCTTATCAGTGATGTGAAGACAAATGTGAGAAGAAAGACAAATGAACATAGCATACATGTTAGAATCCGCTCATCCAATCGGATATTGGGTATAACCTTAGGCATTTTATTTTACCTGCATTTGCTGCATATAGAACAAAATGGATATTATTATATGGAAGAGGTATGTGAAGTATAAACTCATTTAAATGTTCTTCGCCATGTCTAGATAATATTTTGGCTATTGTTTATATATATATATATATATATATATATATATATATATATATATATATATATATATATATATATATATATATACACACACACACATATAACACAATAAACATATAATTTCCATACAATTGTGTGTGTGTGTGTGTGTGTGTGTGTGTGTGTGTGTGTGTGTGTGTGTGTGTGTGTGTGTGTGTGTGTGTGTGTGTGTGTGTGTGTGTGTGTGTGTGTGTGTGTGTTGCAGGCGAACGCAAGCGAACGCACGCACGAACACACACACACACACAAACACCCATTTTACGTTATGCTTGTGTGAGTGTGTGTTGTCTAATACAATGCATGAGTTGTCAAAACAAAACTATACATATAAAGAAACAGTTGAATCCGCAATAAGTAGAACGCAGACAGCTCACGAGAAGGCTGCAGCACGACTAAACCTGACCAACTTGCAGACTATTCAAGTGCTTTATATGCAGCCTCCAGTAATGCCAGTTTTGATTTTAATCCTGCTTTCCAAGTATGGTTACTGCAGTGGAATAATTGTGGCTGGCAAGTTCTTGCAACACTCGTCCTTCCGAGAACTGAAGTAATCCACAGACATAGATGTAAGGGGCGACTCCGTTGTACTCCTACTTGATCAACTAGAGAGGGAGAGAGAATGTGGATGAACATGGAGATTGAGAGGAAGGGATGGAATGTGGATAGAGAGAGACAGAGAGAGAGAGAGACAGAGAGAGAGAGAGAGAGAGAGAGAGAGAGAGAGAGAAAGAAGAGAGAGAGAGAGACATAGACAGAGAGAGATATATATATATATATATATATATATATATATATATATAGAGAGAGAGAGAGAGAGAGAGATAGAGAGACATAGACAGAGACAGAGAGACATAGACAGAGAGAGACAGAGAGAGAGAGAGAGAGAGAGAGAGAGAGAGAGAGAGAGAGAGAGAGAGAGAGAGAGAGAGAGAGAGAGAGAGAGAGAGAGAGAGAGAGAGAGAGAGAGAGAGAGAGAGAGAGAGAGAGAGAGAGAGAGAGAGAGAGAGAGACAGACAGAGAGAGAGAGAGAGAGAGAGGGGAGAGAGAGAGAGAGAGAGAGAGAGATGGGGGTTGACGGGAAGTGAAAGAGGGAGACACAGTCACAAACAGGTAGCTCTAGTTCGTGTTTGGACAAACTCGTACATTTTGCTTCAAAATAGGATATTTCTTGATGCAAACTAAGCAACGAATTATTTAAAGGTGCTTAATCAATTAAATTTTGTAGTCTCGTTTCAAATAAATTTCGCGAAAAAACAAACCTACCAAGTATCCACTAGGTCGGTTTGTGCAACTTTTATATGTAGTTTTTGTGAAATCATCAGACAAACTATTACGTTAGTTAATGCTTGTTCAAGCATTAACTGAAGGGAGAATCGATTTTCTTCCTTGGTGAAATTTCGTAACTTTGTCATGTGATCGGCCAATTTGGATAGCCACTATTTTGATCCTTACCAGATCTGATGACTAAAGTCAATTGTTTCGATGATTTGAAAAAAATATGTATTTTTAAAAAAAAAATCGACTGCGGATGTTACATAGACTGTTCACACACTACTAATTTTGACACCAATGAACCATATTTGCGATGGGCTAAATCAGGTGAGGGAGCAGTTTTAACCGACGTTGATTAAAATATAGTTTATACTTTATTCACATAGATTGTATTTCAGCTTAGTGAAGTTGCAAACAAATGAACCAAAGTACCGGTCCTAGTTAAAAAAACATCAACTCGTCAAGGAACATTCAGTTTGTAACAGTGTAGCCGGTGATAGTTTGTAACAGTGTAGCCGGTGATAGTTTGTAACAGTGTAGCCGGTGATAGTTTGTAACAGTGTAGCCGGTGATAGTTTGTAACAGTGTAGCCGGTGATAGTTTGTAACAGTGTAACCGGTGATAGTTTGTAACAGTGTAGCCGGTGATAGTTTGTAACAGTGTAGCCGGTGATATTTTGTAACAGTGTAACCGGTGATAGTTTGCTGCTGCAGCACAGATTTTCATATTAACATGACGTGACGCAAGCGAGTTATGAGCTGATGCTTTGCTGCCTGCCGTTAAGCCACTACTGCTCGATCAGCGCGACCTCTCTACCATATTGTCAGTTGCAAGATTGGTAAGCTCATTATATGCCATTTATAATGGATGCCATTAAAAAATAGATGCCAAGTTATTAGGAAATCATACTGATAGATTGTGAAGCACATATAAATGGCTGTTTTAGTGAGAGTCTATGCAGGCATTAGGTGTGCATCCCGTGATGGATTGCTGTGTCAACGGCTTAGCGTGATCGAGCGAGTTGCCCATTTGACGCCAATTGTGTGGCCAGGGCACGGAGCGCGCAGCTACTGCCGCAGCCCACACGGATGATGACCTGAACCTAATCCCAAAATGAACTTCGCAAGATAACGAATTGGGAAAATTACGCTGCTGGAACAGCTGATTGATTGCGTTAGTGGAGGCTGATTCTATGAAATTTATATTGCGTGTTAATGACAGGATTAGATCACGACGAAAAGGAGGAGCACCAAGTCTTATTTCACCACAATTTCTATCGTTTGTTTATACAAATAGAATTGATGTAAACTCCTTCACGCAAGGGATTGATATTGTATTGCAACTACGGCTTGTATTATGCGTCACTTAGTATTTCATATACATTTTATGTTGTTATTTAATGTGCTGAACTATTCAATGGAAAGTGTGTGATTGTTGACAATTTGAAAATATCCTGTAATTAATCCAATACTAAATAAAATGTATTACATAGAACATCGCACTAACTAATACTCTTAAAATAAATAAATGTTATACACCTGGTATATGCTTTACTTTCAAATTGCACTGCACCAAAAATACTTGGTTTATTTGCATCTGACATGTACACATGTAGCTTGGTTGCCAAGAAATTAATTTGCGAAGCCAGTTTTTCCAGTTGATTCAATCAGAGGCATTCTTGATTGAGTCCAAGCTTATAATCTTAGATGGTGGTCTGTGTAATTCACAGCAACAACTGGAAACACTGATTGCTTGCCATATTCTAGCACTTGGTAATACATGCATTGTATACATAAAATATACCTCTAAAATAGTGGATGTGGTTGGGGCCAAATTTGAACAACGAACCTGACGATATGATTAACCAATACATTTTTTTTAATTAACAAGACTTAAAAAGAATTCACAAGATTTCCACCAAAGGCAAAGGCCCAGATGGCAAGTGGACAAGGAAGCCATTGGCTTATCGAGAGTCCAGCAATTCTGTATCCATATGTAAACTTTGTTTTTAAGCATATTCACGCTGCTAGCATTTACACAATATGTAGAAAATTTGTTCCATGACAATTAATATAATAAGATAAATAATTAAGAAGTGATTGATACCAAGTCTCAAGTCATATCAAGTTTCAAGTCAATATCTATTTAACGTACTCCATCTCGTTGACCTAGTGTTATTCCGTCTATGTAGCCCATTCTTCTGTCTGTACCTATTATACTTGTATTCGTTGACCTAGTGTTATTCCGTCTATGTAGCCTATTCTTCTGTCTGTACCTATTATACTTGTATTCGTTGACCTAGTGTTATTCCGTCTATGTAGCCCATTCTTTTGTCTGTACCTATTATAATTGTATTCCTGATTTTGTATAAGATGTCTTCGTTATTTGTTCCATATGACCTCGCAATCTTCAATAAGTTGTAAATACACCGACTTTGTTTTCTACTTCATATATATCTACAACTTTTACAAGGCTCCCAACTCACACAACAATGTTGTACGACCAAGAATATAATAATAATAATAATAATTAACTTCTATGGCGCCTATACCCTCAGGAACCTGAGCTCAGAGGCGCAACAAAACAGAATCATTAAGCTTAATCGTGAACAGCGACACGCATTATCAGAACGAGGGACAACCGAAGATTTATAGAATAAACTTGTCTTAAGTTTTTTTTCAGAAGATAGCTATAATTTCAGATGTTTTCAAAGTGATGGGGAGTTCATTCCAGACCCTAGACGCAGCGACAGAGAAAGCTCGGTTGCTCAAATAAAGTTTTGTTTTAGGCGCAATAAATTATAAGTTGTGAAATTTATGATCTGAGCTGCCTATAGGGATATTTGAAAGATGCAGGAGACTAGCCAAGTAGGGTGGTTGTTGTGTAGATAGAGCACGATATGTAAGAGTAGACAGCTTAATATTAATTCGATAAGTAACAGGAAGCCAGTGTAGCTGTTTAAGTAGTGGTAGTGATGGTGAAAACCGAGGCGCCCTGAGAACCACACGTGCCAGACAATTTTGTACTTGTTGGAATTTAGCCAAGTCTCTTTTATCAATGTTATTTAGTAGTTAATTAAAATAGTCAAGATGGCTACTAATTAATGCCGTTAATGTTGTTTTAGCAGTATATATATATATATATATATATATATATATATATATATATATATATATATATATATATATATTATATATATATATATATATATATATATATATATATATATATATATATATATATATATATATATATATATATATATATATATATATATATTATTTTATACAGGTGTGTGCGTGCGTGCGTGCGTGCGTGCGTGCGTGCGTGCGTGCGTGCGTGCGTGCGTGCGTGCGTGCGTGCGTGCGTGCGTGCGTGCGTGCGTGCGTGCGTGACGCCGAATTCGACGGAGATCACGTATATGATAGAAACAGGATTTACATACTTGAGAAATATGTTTCAACCCGAATAGCACATTATAAGTCGTATGACTTCAGCTATGTCCCTTCAGCAGCAGCAGCACACCATACTATGCACCTGTATTATGTTGTTGTTATTGATGTTGTTGTTTCACGTCACTTCACTTCAAAATCATGTTGCATGCTGAACGACAAGGTTCACATGCCTCTTGTGATAAAGCATATGTCTACTGGGAATAAATGCTGTATTATTAATAATACTATCCTAATTATTTTTTACAATGAGAATATAAATGCACTTGAGTTTGTTGGTTAATTGAATAATGAACCTACGCGAGTGTCACTGTCGATCTTCACATGGAATTGTCTTTAATCCAATACAGGTATAGAAGAGGCATCCCCATCTGCCAGTACTGGGAGGTCTGCAGTAAGTAGGCTCAGTCTCCACTGGCTGGGTGGCTTCCACCTTCATTAGCTGCAAGTTGATTTAATCATGGAGTTAATTAATTAGTGCATATAACAAGGTATGTGTCCACACATATATCACGGATGCAAACCCAATCAACTAGGGTAATTAATCAAGTAGGACCCCTAGAGGGGTTTAATGTGGCTGTAGGGACACTAACAATGTTAATTACGTCATGGTGACACATTTAATATAGCTCTTCATAGTCATGGGTCGCCACAGCCACGTTTGCTACTTACAGCTTGCACTGGAGTCTCTCTCTCTCTCTCTCTCTCTCTCTCTCTCTCTCTCTCTCTCTCTCTCTCTCTCTCTCTCGCTCTCTCTCTCTCTCTCTCTCTCACTCTCTCTCTCTTTCTCTCTCTCTCTCTCTCTTTCACGCTCTCTCTCTCTCTCTCTCTCTTTCACGCTCTCTCGCTCTCTCTCTCTCTCTCTCTCTCTCTCTCTCTCTCTCTCTCTCTCTCTCTCTCTCTCTCTCTCTCTCGCTCTCTCTCTCTCTCTCTCTCTCTCTCTCTCTCTCTCTCTCTCTCTCTCTCTCTCTCTCTCTCTCTCTCTCTCTCTCTCTCTCTCTCTCTCTCGCTCTCTCTCTCTCTCTCTTTCACGCTCTCTCTTTCTCTCTCTCTCTCTCTCTCTCTCTCTCTCTCTCTCTCTCTCTCGCTCTCTCTCTCTCTCTCTTTCACGCTCTCTCTTTTCTCTCTCTCTCTCTCTCTCTCTCTCGCTCTCTCGCTCTCTCGCTCTCTCGCTCTCTCGCTCTCTCGCTCTCTCGCTCTCTCTCTCTCTCTCTCTCTCTCTCTCTCTCTCTTTCACGCTCTCTCTTTCTCTCTCTCTCTCTCTCTCTCGCTCTCGCTCTCTCTTTCACGCTCTCTTTCTCTCTCTCTCTCTCTCACGCTCTCGCTCTCTCTCTCTCTCTCTCTCTCTCTCTCTCTCTCTCTCTCTCTCTCTCTCTCTCTCTTTCACGCTCTCTCTGTCTCTCTCTCAACAATGCTCTACTCAGATACCATGCGAATTTAGCCGAAATATTAACATATGACTTCCACCAGTTTCTACACTGAAAATAACCCATAGTTAATATATTTCTTATGACATATTTTATTTCCATACAGAATGTTGTAAACTTTGTCTGATTTGATTTTAGCATATGTTCTACTGTAAGACATTAGCCAAAAGGGGTTAACGGGTATGTCATGGGATGAAGAAAAATACGACAAAACCCTGCCACAATCTAGTCCACTGGAGTACCACTTACAGTAACCCTGCCTTACCATCCATATTCCCAGTGGCGCATCTAGGGTCTCGCGAAGGGAGAACACGTGGGAACAAGACTAGTCGCCCATTATTGCCCGTGCCATCACGTAGTGGCGCAACCGGTTACATAGAAAGCAAAAAAAAAACATAGGCCAAAAGGAGCGTGGCCCAATACTCCCCTAAATACGCCTCTGCATATCCTGCCCCTCTTGTTAATTCTAACCATGCCCAAGACACCGGTAGAATGTGGCTGCTACCTCAAACTTGTAGCGTGGTCAAATGTGTTATATTATTCTCACAGCACGACATGTTAAATCACATCCACAGATTCAGTGCGGCTGTCGCCTGATTGCCGCACCCTACTGGAAAATGACACAAGATGATTGGGACATGATGCATTACCTGCTCCTGCTCAGCACTAATTACAACACACTGATTACTGGTGACAAGTCCATATCACTCTGGTGATTGCACATCCACCGGTCGGCAATTATGGTATCTTGTGTCACATGCGACAAACTGTCAGTCGGGTCATTGGTATTTTGCTATATTATTTAAAAGTACGCAGTTATCACACCGATCATTATAAAGAGGTGACATATATTGATTTAAAAAAGCTTGAATAGTAACATTTTAATTGCCTGCAAAAACGTTTAGATTTAACTTCATATGCAAGAAATTAAAGAGGTGTTACTTCAGACTACCACGAGTTCGGAACATTCTCTGGGTCTGCTCGTTATTTTTAAATAGTTTAACTTTTCATGTCATAAGATGAAATTGTTAAATTTGCGGGGAAACACTTCGAGTTATCCATGTGTTCGATGTTAAGTCGCGTGTTCACACAATGCGGTGCATCCTCGCTCACGGTTCATGTTATGATGGGTATTCGAATTATTGAAGTTGATATAACGAAGTTATACTCTGTCTTGATAAACGTCATATACAAATGTGCCTTTTTGAAACAACACACGTAAACAATATTCAACATTCCTTGTCAGCATATTGTTCATGTTCTAAACGATTAACGTTAATGGTTTAATTTAGATAAACCTTCAACTCAGCTTAGCTTTTATATATATCATAATTATTTTTTTTTTATATTTGCATCGATTAAACGACGATTTTCTTCTTTGTCATTGTTTTGATGGTTTGAATAAATTTGGAAGATGCATTACTAGTCAATTCCATTCATCATTCTAACATTACGAGCCACTGTTGGATAATATCTTGCTTAATTGACCATTAATTCCGCAAATCACTTTATTCTCATCACACATTTCCAGCTATAATACACGAAGCTGTGCAGTAATCATTATACCCTTCAAACACCTATCCCTATGATAGTGAATATTTCCATGGATAGTTCGTTTTCATGTTGAAATGGTTATTTTGACATATCCAAAGTTGTTTTTGCCTTTGTAGAGATTGTCATCGTTTTATCAAGGCGACTTCGTCAGTACTAATGACGTTGGATGACGTCATCGTATACGTGAGGAAGTTCGTAATTGCCCTCGTCTCTGTTGATCGATGCATTGGTCTTGCGCAACCATAATGGCCTGTTTCACGAGTATTCTCTTTCTGCGTGAATTCCTATCTACCACTTTCACGCCCTCACAGTTTATGATATGGTTTTCGGTGGTTGTGTTGTCTGTAAGGGCAGACTTGTTGGTGGTGGACTGTGAGGGTAGACTTGTTGGTGGTGGACTGTGAGGGTAGACTTGTTGGTGGTGGACTGTGACGGTAGACTTGTTGATGGTGGACTGTGTGGGTAGACTTGTTGGTGGTGGACTGTGAGGGTAGACTTGTTGATGGTGGACTGTGAGGGTAGACTTGTTGGTGGTGGACAGTGAGGGTAGACTTGTTGGTGGTGGACTGTGAGGGTAGACTTGTTGGTGGTGGACTGTGAGGGTAGACTTGTTGGTGGTGGACTGTGAGGGTAGACTTATTGGTGGTGGACTGTGAGGGTGGACTTGTTGGTGGTGGACTGTGAGGGTAGACTTGTTGGTGGTGGACTGTGAGGGTAGACTTGTTGGTGGTTGACTGTGAGGGCGGACTTGTTGGTGGTGGACTGTGAGGGTAGACTTGTCGGTGGTGGACTGTGAGGGCCGACTTGTTGGTGGTGGACTGTGAGGGTAGACTTGTTGGTGGTGGACTGTGAGGGTAGACTTGTTGGTGGTGGACTGTGAGGGTAGACTTGTTGGTGGTGGACTGTGAGGGTAGACTTGTTAGTGGTGGACTGTAAGGGCCGACTTGTTGGTGGTGGACTGTGAGGGTAGACTTGTTGGTGGTGGACTGCGACCGCTTCTTTTCGTTCCTCGTGTATTGTTCTTTTTGTGCATGTAATGTTTTGACTGAACTACAACTTGCTATCCCTCTCGCCGCTCACTGGAAAAATAATGTACTGTGCCCACGTACATCCGGGACGTAGAGTTGAGGCGGATGTGCGGGAAATAAAGCATGTTATGTTGTAAGCTTGTCTCGTCATTTAGTAAATCACTAAAGTGCGTTCTCTAAATCTTTCTTGTGTTTAGTCTGGTCTTAAACAGTCTCCCTGTCTCTCATATGTAGGCTGCACCACAACTCTTACACGGTATTTAGTAGACTAGTTTACCCAACCATTGAAAAAGTACCATGGATGTATGGCGCCCCGAAGATCCACAAAGAGGATATGTCCCACTGTGGACTACACACGGACAGTAGCATACGGAGTGTCCCACTGTGGACTACGCACGGAAAGTAGCATACGGAGTGTCCCACTGTGGACTACCCACGGACAGTAGCACACCGAGTGTCCCACTGTGGACTACCCACGGACAGTAGCATACGGAGTGTCCCACTGTGGACTACGCACGGACAGTAGCATACGGAGTGTCCCACTGTGAACTACGCACGGACAGTAGCATACGGAGTGTCCCACTGTGGACTACGCACGGACAGTAGCATACGGAGTGTCCCACTGTGGACTACGCACGGACAGTAGCATACGGAGTGTCCCACTGTGGACTACGCACGGACAGTAGCATACGGAGTGTCCCACTGTGGACTACGCACGGACAGTAGCACACGGAGTGTCCCACTGTGGACTACCCACGGACAGTAGCACACGGAGTGTCCCACTGTGGACTACGCACGGACAGTAGCACACGGAGTGTCCCACTGTGGACTACCCACGGACAGTAGCAAACGGAGTGTCCCACTGTGGACTACGCACGGACAGTAACACACGGAGTGTCCCACTGTGGACTACACACGGACAGTAGCATACGGAGTGTCCCACTGTGGACTACGCACGGACAGTAGCATACGGAGTGTCCCACTGTGGACTACCCGCGGACAGTAGCATACGGAGTGTCCCACTGTGGACTACGCGCGGACAGTAGCATACGGAGTGTCCCACTGTGGACTACGCACGGACAGTAGCATACGGAGTGTCCCACTGTGGACTACGCACGGACAGTAGCATACGGAGTGTCCCACTGTGGACTACGCACGGACAGTAGCATACGGAGTGTCCCACTGTGGTCTACGCACGGACAGTAGCATACGGAGTGTCCCACTGTGGACTACGCACGGACAGTAGCATACGTAGTGTCCCACTGTGGACTACGCACGGACAGTAGCATACGGAGTGTCCCACTGTGGACTACGCACGGACAGTAGCATACGGAGTGTCCCACTGTGGACTACCCACGGACAGTAGCATACGGAGTGTCCCACTGTGGACTACGCGCGGACAGTAGCATACGGAGTGTCCCACTGTGGACTACGCACGGACAGTAGCATACGGAGTGTCCCACTGTGGACTACGCACGGACAGTAGCATACGGAGTGTCCCACTGTGGACTACGCACGGACAGCAGCATACGGAGTGTCCCACTGTGGACTACCCACGGACAGTAGCATACGGAATGTCCAGTGACTTGGCTGAATTGGTGAATTTTTCTCGCACCGTTCATTGAACTGTCTAAATCTGATCTGTTTTATGGCCCCGGTTGCTCTACTATTACTCATGGTAGCACTAGGGTCATTAGTTGAAAACAATAAGAGAATTTTTTAATACTTCACTTTCTGAGATAAACAGCAAAAATACCAAAACATGATGATTTTACAAATAGGTAACGAGACCAACCTGATGCAGTGTTGATTAGTTTTAAGGCTAGAATTAGTCACCATTCCTATGTCGGAGTCATACTTTCTGAGCAGTATTATGACGTTAAGACATGCGATTATCACGCTCACTGAGCATGTATATAGCTGTATAACATATTACATTAGGCTTGTTGTATACATGTTGATGTAATCGGGAACCACTGTAAATGAGGATATATTATCCGGCAAATTAGATAACTGTATTCTTCTAAATGTGATTTGCTTTGGAATTTGATTCAGTGGAGTTATCAGATATTGCTACCAGTGCCTCTATGGTATCCACACGCCCATTAGCACTCGTGTGACGATGCACAACCTGTCTTCATTACACTGGTTGATTAGTTAATTAACGAAGCACTACTGACGACCGGATCTAATTGGTTTTGTTGCATTGTATGGAAAGAGTCGACTGCAGCTGTAACACACACAGGTAGATGAGCTTAATAAGCTATCATCTTGATCATGTTTTGTAGCACCGTCTCACTACGTTGATCATGTCCCGTTCATCTTTCCGTAAACACTGGGTTGATGAAAGAGTTACCAAATGTAGCCATATGCATAATTTATGGGTCTAGTTATATTTGTTGATAGCAATGCTGCTATAAACAATTCAATATTTCTACACATGTACATGCACCCACCCGCACGCACGCACGCACGCACGCACGCACGCACGCACGCACGCACGCACATGTTGCGGGAATTTCTTCTCTGACTCGTTACAGCATTTCACTTTGATTGTTTGTCATAATTTCCCACACTTTTACACAACATTGTTACATATGAGTTTTATTTGATAGCAAATAGCTACAGAATTAACATGCACATTTTTTTCAGTAAACTGTTAGATAGAGATAAAACAGGTAGCAAAATGTAATAGTTAACGTAATTAATTAATCTGGTAAGGATTAGTTGCCGATGTTAAATAACATTGATCCTCTGTTAGTGTAGATACAAACAGTGAAGTGGCATATGTGATCTGATGAGTTCAGTGAGCGTACCTCAAATTGCGATGGCCTATCTTACACTTACATCTACACTTACATCTACACTTACACTCTTCTTTTCAATCTCTGTCGCTGACCCTACAATCGCCGAAACCAAGCGCGCGCGAGGCGAATACTAGCTATATAAGTGATCGCCTATTTAGGCTACTTGGTAAACATTGCTATCATGACTGTCACGTATGAACTACCAAGTTATCCCAGGCATTTTTGCTAGTATAAATAACAATGTTATGTGCGTAGTGATTTTCTTACAAAATAGGAAATACTACCTTGCGTAATCGTATAAATTAATGGGCTATTCATTTAAAACTAAACCATTTTATTATTAGTAATATTTTAATATATTTATTTGCTTATTTTAGTGAATATAGACAATGCTATTAAAGGTTATTATTATTTCCACTCAATATCTAAGTGATAAATTTGCGGTTGATCAGAAGTCCATGGGTATATATACAAAAAAGAATATTATTTTTTATTGTTATATTTAGTTGAATTTTTACAACATAACTTGATGAAAACATCCCTGAAGTTATTTGTTTAAAAACACTTTTTGCATCAACTGTAATTTTGGAAATCAATTAATGATGACAACGTGCGAAATGTAGATCTGTTGGTGAGTTTCAATGTCGTTTCCACACTAAGTCCTCGAGGGTCCCTCGCTCTGGTGATGACTTATGCGCGTCCCTACTCGTGATATCATGATCAACGATTCTGGTTCGTTACGCCTCTGAGCTCAGTTTCCTATGGATTTAGGCGCAAAAGAAGTTTGATTATGCCTTTGGTTAACAGTAAAACGTTACGAATACACACAGAAGTGTTTGTCTGTTGTAGGTGTGGACATGACGTGTGTCAGCCGAGACCACACCTCCCAGAAGACGGAGGCAGCCTCTGTAGCGACGTACCAGCGCCGAGGGTCGCTCCAGTTGTGGCAGTTTCTCGTCGTGCTTCTTAACGACCCCGTCAACTGCTCCTTCATAGCCTGGACTGGGCGGGGCCTAGAGTTCAAACTCATAGAACCTGAAGAGGTTGGTAGATTACTCAATATACAAGAGAAATATGGAATATGATTACCTCTTATGATTCCAGTGTCTAGCCTGTTCCAACGTTATTAATTGTTGGTTTAATATGATTCTTGTGTGCTGTCGTGACGTCACTATGAGCGCAAATTCTGCTAGTGACAATGCTAATTATTTTATACGGCATGATTTTCATTTATATAACACCATTTTCAACAGTTCTTATGCCAGACGAAATGAGCAATACGTGTGTACAATACATATAACGTAGCTTCAGTTCACTTCGACGTTTCGCGACTGAATTGGTAAAACATTGTTTATCGATCAAAAAACAAAATAAATATGTTGACTACACATATTCATATGTGTCCGTAATACTGTGACTTTCTGTTCAATAATAAGTATGTTTTCCTACACAAATATACTGTCTACCCCACTGTCTACCTCACTGTCTACCCCACTGTCTACCCCCTGTCTAACCCACTGTCTACCCCACTTACCCTCTTCCTGCTCATCGGTGGCCAATATCGGTCGCAAAATATGTAACTAGGTCCGTGTAATTTTGTATTATGCTGTGCCCCATGTCAGCCAAGAAACTTCAGTTCGTCTTCCGTGGTTCGCCTCCGTGTTTTGTCTGCCCCGTTTTCCTCTTTCTAATTCTGGTCCAAATATATTGTTTAATAATAATAATAATAATTAATAATAATTAATTAATAACTTCTATGGTGCCTATATCCTTACGAACCTGAGCTCAGAGGCGCAACAAAACAGAATCATTAAGCATAATCGTGAACAGCGACACGCAAAAGTCAGAACGAGGGACAACCGAACATTTATGGTGGAAATGCAATTTGGAATAGAAATGTCTTGAGTTTTTTTCTCGGAAAATAGCAATAGTTTCAGATGTTTTCAAAGTGATAGGGAGTTCATTCTAGACCCTAGGCGCAGCGACAGAGAAAGCACGTTTACCCAAGTTAAGTTTTGTTTTAGGTGCAATAAGTTGTTGTGAAGTTGATGATCTTAGCTGCCTAGGGATATTTGAAAGATGCAGGAGACTAGCCAAGTAGGATGTTTGTTGTGTAGATAGAGCATGGTATGTAAAAATGGACAGCTTAAAATTAATTCGATAAGAAACTGGAAGCCAGTGTAACTGTTTAAGTAGTGGTAGTGACGGTGAAAACCGAGGCGCCCTGAGAACCACACGTGCCAGACAATGTTGTACTCGTCGGAGTTTAGCCAAGTCTCTTTTAGCAATGTTATTTAGTAGTGAATTACAATAGCCAAGGCGGATACTAATTAACGCCGTTGATATTGTTTTAGCAGTAGATATAGATAGGTGACGCCGAATTCGACGGAGATCACGAATATGATAAAAAAAAGGATTTACGTACTTGAGAAATATGCTGGCGAAAGTTGAAGTCTTAAATGACGGCTACGTGATGGCAGCAACGTTATGATTATATCAAGCTGGTCGACAAACTGTATAAATATTGTTACGTGGCACATTACCTCTATTCATTTAGAGCCATTACTTGACGAGATTGTTCGCAATGCCTGTTTGGTAACTTTCTATGTCTTCTGACGATGTTATACGTCGGATCATCACTGAAATACGAATGGACAATTGTTGACCATAGAATGACTGACGACTCGAGCATATATTACAGTTGATGATCAGTTAAACTATGTAGCAAATAAACAAATGCTGCAGTATAAACAGAACAGTGGACTTAACGTATGTCTTAGGAGCAAACAAGTTTGTGTGAGGACCATTGAACACAAATAAATGTTCGCGGTTTTGTTCATATTTCTGAATGCATTAATTGCAGGTAGCGCGGCGGTGGGGGATACAGAAGAACCGACCAGCGATGAACTACGATAAACTGAGTCGCTCTCTACGCTACTACTACGAGAAGGGCATCATGCAGAAGGTGGCTGGAGAGAGATACGTCTACCGGTTCATATGCGACCCCGAAGCCCTCTTCACCATGGCCTTCCCCGACAATCAGCGGCCCATACTCAAGTGTGAGCTCGGCGAACTGACGCACAAGTCCTGTTGCGATGAATCACTGCCGTTCCTACACGGCGTCGACGACAGAGTGCGCGAACATATTCTGGCCGTAAAGAAGCAGTGCAACGGCAACGGTAGTGCCCTGTACTGCAATGTTCCGGTGCGCACTAGTTGCCCCCGAGGGATGTACGATATGGGCGGGCCTGTGTTGTGGGGAGGAGACGTTCCTCACCAGACGCACATGCTCCTTGCGTCCCAACACTACTCGCAGCACGGCATTGAGCGAACACCCACGTCAAACAACCACAACACGGCCATGTTTATACATGACACCTCTGGTGTGTGCGGTCCGGCTGCCTGTGGAGAACCTCCGTCGGTGTATTAGTTTATACATGTACACATGTTAGTATATGTATACATGATGACGTGCCAGATTTGTATGTATGTGATGCACGTGGTACGCGGGAAGCTTCGTTGAAAAAGTCAGAGAAAGAAAATCGTTAGGACGAAATATGAAAAAAATTGCCTGTACAAATGACTGAATGAGTAACAAAACCCGTTAAAGATAACCTAAAATGGCATTGATATAAGGACATTTTCTCCATTTGTTGAATAAATAAATATATAGAATTATTCACCAAACCATTCCTCACATGGTCGCAAACTATTACTAATTTAATTAATATAATTATCAACGTGAATGAATGTAAGTTACTTGTCTATGAACAGTGTTTGTACGAAAGGCTTTCAACTGTGCACCCGGGTTGAATATCCCAGTTTTGAAATTGCAACGGCAGACGTCATTCGTAGACGAAGCCCTTAATTGCGGAGCGCGTAAAATAGTTCGTTTGTTTGATTGGAGACCGGTATGTCACATAGACCCACTAACGTACTACGTGACGTTTCTTTTGCCAGCTCTTGGCCTGTTCATTCGGTTTGTGAAGACGCGATTGCTGTGAGGTTGGCATTTCTCTGCCGCGATTACGTGTAGAGCCACGTGACATTTCCTGCGATATGGTGTTACTGACAAACAGAATGGTCTGTTACAATGTTAGTCTGATAGTTCGCTAATGTGTTGACGTAGCACCGTTCTTACTTCCATGTCTTGGTGCACAAATTCTCCCATTGGCCAGACTTGCTGAATCAACCAAGTTTTTTTACGGAAGCTAATAAGCATTTGTACACAGGAATCTTTGCAGTGTGTCGATGCTAATCTTCCTGGTAATCCACCTATTTCGATGAAGACTATTATGCCTCATGCACTCGTGTTTGGTGTTGATCAACAAGTTCGTTTTGCTTGGAACCACTCATCTGGAAGTAGCGGTTCATGTCGTCAGCCAAATTGTAGAATACTTAAAACCATATAATTGTAGACTGTGAGGTAACGCTTGATACTTATGGACAACAAATAAAAGACAGGCAGCGATGGTACATCTCAATAATAAGTGAAGTACTGGCAGGAAGCAGTAGTATGTCCAAAGGGGTTTCGCGGGTTTGTACTCGCTGTTTTCATTGATTCCACCTAAAATTAACTCATTCTTGTTTTAACTGTCAGAACCATTACTGTTGACAGTTTAAAGTGCACCATCTGAAAGCAATTAAAACCCGTCATACAAAAATCCACGCGAAACTACAGCGGCCACATCCAGTATCCACATCGCAAGCAACGACAGTAAATGTTTGATGGTTCTGGGCCAACTCGTCAACAGTAGGCCCCTATTTGTATGTTGTGGTTGGATTGTGATGCGATATTGCGGATCGCCAAGATCTGTGTTGTTAGTGCAATTAAGCATTTTGTGTTGTAGACTGATGTTAGTGATGCTACTGTATGTTCACCTATCTTTTAAAAAAGAACACTGTATTTATTCCATAAAAGAAACCGGTCACAGAACAACACTGGTCTCGGGAAAGTCAGTGGAAAGCCATGGTTAGTGAACGCCATGACGTCTACAAAACAGTTTTATTTTCAAAGGCTGCAGCTATGCCGAACTGAGAGACAAAACACCAGACCGAATGATATATGGGTATACGATAATTCCTTTCATGGGTCTCTGTTTTGTAATTTGACTATGTTCAATTTGGCGATCGACGATTCTCTTTGGCATTTGAAATGCTCTCTGTGAGCATTGTTTCTCCACACCATTGAATACAGCAACATGTATGCGGTATTAATATGACTGCGTAACACAGTTATCTTAACAAGATTTGCCATCCAAGCCAAAGGCCCAGATGACAAGTGGACAAGGAAGTCAGTGGCTTATCGAGAGTCCAACAACGTTCATCTATGTGTAACCCGCCCTCCTGAGATATGTGTCTTCCTTGTTTTATAACATATTCACGTTGCTAGCAGTTACACAATATGTAGACAATGTGTTCCATTAATTTATTGTCCTCTGTGAGAACGAGTACTTTCTGATATCCAATTTACATCATGTCTTCTAGTTCTACTATCTTTCTTCAGTGAAGAAACATATTTCTATCAATATCTTAAAAACTTCAATCTGATCTCCTCTTAACCTCCTTGTCTCTAGAGTTCTTAAACCACATTCTTTCAGGCGTTCTTTAGAACTAAGGTATCTCAATTCTGGAATACATTTAGTTGCGTATATATATACTTCTTACGAAGTATCTTGTATGCAGTATTATAAATGAGGTCTAAATATTTTTTATAGAGAGTTATAAGTTCCCGTGTCCTGTGTGTAGGCTCATTTCTAAACAAATGTCAGACCATTTAACTAATTTGTCTAGATCGTTTTGTAAATAATGTTTATCACCATCAGTGTTAAGGAATTACGGACCAGTGAGTTTAACGTCAGTGATTTGTAAATTATTAGAAAGGTTAATTAAAGACCATATGGTGGACTTTATCGTTAAGCATAAATTATTAAATTCATCTCAACATGGATTCCTTAAAGCGAGGTCATGCTTAACAAATATGTTATGTTTTTTGGAAGAAATCACTAAGTGGATAGACGTGGGATCGCCAGTAGATATTATCTACTTAGATTTTCAGAAAGCTTTTGACAAAGTGCCACATCAAAGATTACTACTTAAATTAAAAGCCCATGGTATCAGGGATAGCATAACTGACTGGATAGAACAATGGCTGACTGACAGAAGACAACGAGTTGTAGTAGATGGAGAAGTTTCAAATTGGAAATCGGTTTTGAGTGGGGTACCTCAAGGATCAGTATTAGGACCTATATTATTCTTAATTTATATCAATGACTTGGACGACAGTATAACAAGTAACGTACTGAAATTTGCGGATGACACAAAACTGTTTAGAAAGATTAATACTGATGGTGATAAACAACATTTACAAAACGATCTAGACAGATTAGTGAAATGGTCTGAGAAATGGCAGATGCTGTTCAATTTTGGGAAATGTAAATGCCTACATACAGGACATGGGAACTTGAATGTAAAATATAAAATGGGAGATACTGTTCTGGGTACTATTGTAAAAGAAAAGGACTTAGGAGTTACAATAAGCGCTGATATGAAAGTTTCAGAGCAGTGTGGTATTGCAGCTTCAAAGGGTAATCAAATTCTTGGACTGATTAGAAGAAACATAGCATACAAGGGAAAAAAGTTAATTATACCTCTTTATAAAGCAATAGTTAGACCTCATTTAGAATACTGTATACAAGCATGGAGACCATATCGTAAGAAGGATATAGATACGCTTGAACGTATACAAAGGAGAGCAACTAAAATGATTCCAGAACTTAGAGACCTTAGTTATGAATAACGCCTGAAAGAATGTGGTTTAACAACTCTAGAGACAAGGAGGTTAAGAGGAGATCAGATTGAAGTTTTTAAGATATTGAATGGGTATGAAAATATTGATAGAGATATGTTTTTCTCACTCAAGAAGGATAGCAGAACTAGAGGACATGAGGTAAAATTAGTAAAGGATCAATGTAGATTGGACATCAGGAAGCACTCGTTCGCACAGAGGACAATAAATGAATGGAACAAATTGTCTACAGATTGTGTAACTGCTAGCAGCGTGAATATGTTTAAAAACAAGGTTGACACATATCTCAGGAGGGCGGATTATAAGTACGTGAACATTGTTGGACTCTCGATAAGCCAATGGCTTCCTTGTCCACTTGCCATCTGGGCCTTTGGCTTGGATGGCAAATCTGGTTAAATCTTGTTAAATCTTTCTTAGCACATTTGTGTCATCCGCAAATTTCAGTACGTTGCTTGTTATATTGTCGTCCAAGTCATTGATATATATTAAGAATAATAAAGGTCCTAATGCTGATCCTTGTGGTACTTCACTCAAAACTGATTTCCAGTTTGAAACCTCTCCATCTACTACAACATGCTGTCTTCTGTCAGTCAGCCATTGTTCTATCCAGCCAATTATGCCATCCCCGATACCGTGGGCTTTTAATTTTAAGTAGTATTTTTATATGGCACTTTGTCAACAGCTTTCTGAAAATCTAAGTAGATAATATCTACTGGCGATCCCTCGTCTATCCACTTAGTGATTTCTTCCAAAAAACAGCATATTTGTTTAGCATAACCTCCCTTTTAAGAATCCATGTTGAGATTAATTTAATAATTTATGTCTAACAAGAAAGTCCACCATATGGTCTTTAATTAACCTTTCTGATAATTTATAAATAAATTACGCTAATCTCAGTCGTCTGTAATTCTCTCTGGCTTATTTGTCGAACCTTTTTTAAATAATGGTATGATGTCTGCTTCTTTCCATTCAACATGAACAACTCCCTCTTTTAATGACAAGTTGAACACTCTTGCAAGTGGTATACAGATTTGTTCTACTGTTTCCATTAGTAGTTTTGGGGAATTCCATCCACTCCAGGTGATTTATTGTCCTTCAATGCCATTATTTACTTAGCGACCATTTCTGGAGTTACAATTAACTGCCCATAATATATTTAGCCTCCTGAAATTTAGCATGTGGAACTGGTAATGAACTAATATCCTCTCTGGTAAACCATTTAGATCTTCCGCCATTAAAAACCCGTTTGATGTTATATTTCCAGCACTGTTCTAGAGGTCCGACCTTGTCTCGTACGTCTTGTTTACTCCTGACATATGCATAAAAACCGTTGTAATTTGTCATGTGACATGCTAGTTTGTCTAATTTCAGTCGTAGCTGCATTTAGTGCCTCTTTGTAATTTGCATTGTCTTCATCCTTTCTGGTACGCTTATAAACCTTCCACATAGTTTGCTTGAACACTATTTTTCTAATAGCTTCTTTTGACAAGTGTTTCTTTCTAGACCGTTTTCCTTGTTTTTTAAGGGAACAAATTTATCAACGATACTCTCAATTTCATATTTTATGATGTTCCAACATTCAGTTGCGGTCTTATTCATCAGCATGTTATTCCATTCTATCTTTGCTAAGTATTTTCTTATATCTTTATAGTTACCTTTGTGGAAGTTTCTCTTGTATGTTTTTTATTTTGCGATTTTACATTGATGTCAAAATACATTTGATTGTGATCACTGTTAACCATTGGGGGGCAGTCGTGGCCTAGTGGTTAAGGTGTTGGACTCTAAATTCAAGGGTTGTGAGTTCAAGACCCACACTGGGCACGGTTCGTTTTCGAAGCTTAGGCAATTTGGTTTACCCTACTTTGCCTCAGTCTACTCAGCTGCAAATGAGTACAAACACTGTTTGGAAGGTACCTGCGATGGACTAGTGTCCCGTCCAGGAGAGTCAGTATAACTGCACTCTAAGTTGCTTCGCACTACAGAAACCAGGTTTAAGCACTGGCCATATAAGCCTTCATGGCTTCCTAAGGCGTAATGCCTGGGGGATGACTTTACCTTTTACTGTTAACCATTACGTATCCTGTCAGTCCCAATTCTGCACCTGTTATGTCTATGTTAGTCCATGATTCGTTTATACCAATTGTGTGAGGGTCAATATCTTTTACCATCATGTTTAATTCGTTTTTTTTATTTACCATGCTCTTTCCATTTAAACACACGCATTTATAACCAGCTTCAGATATGTTTTTCGGACATTATGTTACTGGTTTGTGTGCACTAGTGGCCTCTTTTCCTGCTTGAGGCACCTCTGAGTAACCCCATTGCGTGTTCTACTTTAAACAATGTTCATCCGCAAATACTGCTGCCCCTTTCCACTTTGATGAAATCCATCCTTCATGTACATATCAGCCCTCCCAACAAAACTTCCCCACAAATCCATCTTCCTCTTCCCTACATAGCTTCTGGACTAGCATGTTAATTGCCATTCCCCTACAATGTTGATATCTCTGACCCTTCCTTCCTATTACTAGTAAAATCCCTGTCATAATTACCTGCTTAATCCGCGCCTGCTTTGGTGTTTTGACTAATTACCTGTACTTCTAATTATGGCAGTTGTACCCTCCCTCTCTAAGTTATCTTTCAAATAAAAGTTACACTAATGAAAATGTCGTTCGTGATGCATTTCTCAAAACGATTGTATGCCAATAATTTTTAATAATAATAACAACGTTATTGTCCAAAAAATTGAAATTCATCTTACACAGAGGAGGGAGCATAAAAACATATTTTAAATTACATTCAATTAGCACTGCAACCTATAATGGCTGTCATCTAGCGGACAAGATCGTACTAATTCATCACCTTGTGATTGACATCGTTCTCAGATGTGTGTGGTCATATTAAAACCTCCGTGATGTAGTTTGTTTCACCTATCACTGACACTAACTAATGTCTAGTACAAACTTCTTACTATGTTTATGCAGCTCCGTCCTCGGGGGTTTGAAAAGGGGGGTTCGAGCGTATGCAATCACCCGACCCGGGGATTTCAGGGATGATCCTGAAAATGTTAACAGTTAAACAAAATTCTCTCAAAAAGATGGGGGGTCGTTGGAAACCTCCGCCCCCGGGGACGGGCATGTATTGGGAAACTGGACATCTCTTTTCAAAGTTCGGATCCGCCCACGATTTCACGCATGTTTTTCAAAACAACTTGGCAGCTATGTGGCGGCGGCGTAAGTGAATTGAGCCATTACTGATTACGGAGATTTGATGCACAAATATTGGCCTGTACATGATATAAAGTTCAGGATTTATTAACACTTCTATTCCCAATGGAATGAAATGCATTGAAACTCTAGTGTCAGTAGTGATAGACGGACTCGGTGACACTGAGAGGTCAGTGACAGTGCTTGAGTTGCGACACAAGCCAGACAACGTCAACATGGACGGCGTTGCTCGAGCCCGCAACTTCCAACGCGCTTCTTCTACTTAAAACTGCTCATGCATATTAATGTTGGATCTTCCATACGTAGATCCGATCTTCGTTGGTCACCACAGCCATTTGTTGCTTTGCAATCGTTGCGTTAAGACCACTGATCTATATGTAGCTGGATGGCTCATCGGCCTGTAAATTTGACTCCGCCGAGCCGCCATCTTGGAACGATCTAGGATTGTCTATCGGTAAATAATAGCAGTGTAAAACGCTCAACTTCGATAATAAATTGCTGCCTGTATACAAATATACTTTTGTATTTTGTGATTCAGAGGATAATGTTAGAGGCTAGTGCTTAATAATATTACGTTTAGCGTCAAAAAGTGAACGTTCCGTTTAATTATTAATATTCTAAAGTCCAGATAGCGGCTAGCCTATATCGGGTTATTGGCTATAATATAATATATATATGCAACATTACCGGTTCCTCAACTTGAAGACTCAATGATCGGAACGTCTTCTTCAGAATCTAACAATAGTTAAGAAGTACCAGTTTTTAATATTCTAAATACTGTTAATATTTGTTAATGTTGAGTGATTTGCGCCGTCATTTCAAAGTCTTCGAAAATGTCGACGAGTGCACTGCCACTGCTACTGGTTGTGGCAATTGTTGGTATACTTACGAGGATATGCCTTTTTTGACAAACATCTTAAGAAACATTTGCACAGTGGATCTATATTCTAAATGAGTCACGATTATCTCATCGATTGAGTGCAAACAAATTGTTAGTATTTTTGCAAACAAAGTGTTAGTATTTTTGTAGTGAAATACTTACTATTACAGAACAACGAAAATACTTTTTCCCCAAAACGACGCCACTGCACAAAAATGCTACGCATGTGTCACAGATTTCGGTGGAGGTCCGCGCAAGGTGGCTCAAAAACTAGGGGCTGGCCGTACTTAAATTAAGCTCAACATATCAGTGTATGATGTTTGTACAAAAGAGAAACAACACCAAGGTAATAACATGAGTGTGTTTATAATGAATCAAAACATATTTAAAATGGTACAAATGAAATAAAGAAATTAACCCTAGAAAAGGTTGGCAATACCCTCAAAACAAAACAACAAAACTACGTTTACTTTAACGTTCACCGTTGTCGTTGAGGCTATCCCCTTCAAAACAGTAACACAGACATCAGTGCTAAGAAATCCGTCACAAGCAGAAAGGCGTATTGCACACTTATAATACAATGTTCCGAAAACAAAAATAGTCACTGGCGCGTATCCCATGGCGCACACAGTCAACAATACCCTTCGCGTTAATCTGCTGGGTTGAGTAGACCGATAAATGATGTGGCCTTCGGTCGTCTTGTTTCACCGCCAGTTGAACACGCAGGCGGTACGGGTCTCACTCGGCCGCAGTGTTGCCGAGCTCGTTGTCGGCTGGACGATCAGTAGGCCGTATGTCAATATACAGTGAAGACGGCGACGTTTCGTGACGACGGATGACGCGGACGCTCTGATGTCTCACGCGGGGAAAACAGCGGAACAGTCGGCTGGGCGCACAGCCGTCAACATGTCGAGGAGACAGCGAACGTGTCGTGACGACGGCTCGTGCGGACGCACTGGTGTCGCGGGCGCGGGGAAGGCAGCTGAATAGTCGGCTGAACGCTCTGTAAGTCGGCCGTCAACATGACGTGGAGACGACGAACGTGTCGTGAAGATAGCTCATGCGGACGCACTGTTGTCGTACATGGAGAGATAGCTGAACAGTCGCAAGCAGTCGAGATGCGGCCGAGGCAGACGGTCAACGCATACAGTCAAACAATGCGCTGTAATTACCGGCCGGCATTGTGTTGTCTGTGTTTTCACAAGCCGTTTTCAATGCGAGCAAAGTTGTAGACGGGTTGCGAGTTCGCGATTTACCGCGCACTCACCATACCGGGCATTGCCGGACATCATCGTTGGAACTCTAATGCCGCATTTGTGTGTACTGGCCCCTCTCGTGAATACACTTTACTCTGGGTCGTATACCCATCGCTTGGTAACTTTCCCACCACATCACACGGTCGGCATTAGCCAATCAAAATTAATAAACATCTGCGGACGGTCCCGTTACGTTAATACCCTTTTTATAATGTGCCAAAAACTAAAACATCCTGGGTATAATTATTGCATAACCTGTTTATGCTCCACGCCTAAAAGTAAACTTCCAATGAGGGCCCCCACACAACACTTACAATTGCAGTGTTACTTACAATTGCATAACTTTTTTATGCCGTCCGTCTATATACACTCTAACATTTACCTCACCATATCCAGGAAAATAGTTCATATAATAGCAATTCGCAGAAATGCGACTGCATGGCAAGACATTTATTTGCGACCTTGTAGGAGAAGGCATTGTTAGTTGAGCCATTCTTTATTCTTTTTTTGATATCTAGGGCACAGTTATATTCATAAGGCAAAACTAGATCATTTTATACAAAGATGATATATCTAGTATGCGTGGCTAATTATATGCAGCTGATTCAAATATGGTTGGTAAGGAGGCTCAACTAACACTTGGTGTGGGATAAGTTGAGCCAGAGTGTAGCGTAAGTTACGTAAATGCTTTATTTGTATACTTACTTACTTACTTACTTACTTACTTACTTACTTACTTACGCACGCACGCACGCACGCACGCACGCACGCACGCACAGTTATGCATCATTTTTTAGAATGGCTTCCCACCGAGACAGCAGCAGTCTGTGCACACAAGCAGATGTCACAAAGGGAAGCTGCACTGCACGTCTAAGATGAAAACATTGCGGCAGAAGTATTGTCATCTAAAAGAGCGCAAGGATCAAGAGAAAGAAATCAAACAATAAAAAGGAATCTTGCAGAAAAAACAGCAGCTTCTGGTTGACGAGTTGTCAACGTTTGTTTTGTTCGTGCTCTGAATTTCATTTCGACTTAAATTCAGATGGCGTCAAGGAAACCAAGAGGAGCACGGCCGGTGGACCGCAGTTGACGAAGGAGGAAAAGCAACAGTTCTTTTCAGAGCCAATCAACACTTCCAAAGAGATTGCTGCTACACATATATGGTGTTTATTCATAAGTGAAACACCAACTTGACATAAGATAATCAGAATTAGTTTTGTTAAGTTAAGACCAGATTTGGGGGTCAATTACATTACATTTGAATTCTAATTACACACCAATTACAAATTAAGCCCCAAAAATACAAATTCCAACATACGAATTCCATTTGTCAATTGCATATTGAAATTACGTTATCAGAACAGAGTTACCATATACATGCTCAACGCCAACAAGCAGCATTGTTTAATGTCTGCATAATTTCATCATGGTACACAAAGGCAAACAAATGCGATATACCCAACATTATATTTTAGTGATTTTTGTACCAAATAATTTTAATTACTAAATGTACAAGATGTAATTGAAAAGTAATACCAATTACCTTTTCATCATTTCCAGTTACTTTTAAAAAAAAATTCTGAATTGACGTTTCAATTACAAAGTTACTGACCCCAAATCTGACGAAGACCTATTTGAAATGCTACGCGCTGTATAGAGCTATAGACCGGCGGAACAAAGACTTCGGTTTCGCAGGGAGATTAGGCAGCCGACGTCCTGAACAGAATATGACATTCGAAGTAAGGTATTCTAAAATAATTTAATCAAATACTGAATGCGCACAGCCTATTCCGTTTCACCACGATATCAGTGTAATTAATGTTAAGTTTTAAAGCACTATCACATGCCAATTTTAGCAAACTGCTCTATTGCTCTAGGAACATACAGTGATAGTAGGGAAGATAACATACAGTGATAGTGGGGGAAGATAACATACAGTGATCGTGGGGAAGATAACATACAGTGATCGTGCGGAAGATAACATACAGTGATCGTGGGGAAGATAATATACAGTGATCGTGGGGAAGATAACATACAGTGATCGTGCGGAAGATAACATACAGTGATCGTGGGGAAGATAACATACAGTGATCGTGCGGAAGATAACATACAGTGATCGTGCGGAAGATAACATACAGTGATCGCGGGGAAGATAACATACAGCGATCGCGGGGAAGATAACATACAGTGATCGCGGGGAAGATAACATACAGTGATCGCGGGGAAGATAACATACAGTGATCGCGGGGAAGATAACATACAGTGATCGCGGGGAAGATAACATACAGTGATCGCGGGGAAGATAACATACACTGATCGTGGGGAAGATAACATACAGTGATCGTGGAGAAGATAACTTACAGTGATCGTGGGGAAGATAACATACAGTGATCGCGGGGAAGATAACATACACTGATCGTGGGGAAGATAACATACAGTGATCGTGGAGAAGATAACTTACAGTGATCGTGGGGAAGATAACAGTTTCCGAAATTACGACGGCAATCGCTCAATTTCGAACACTTTGACCAAGCTACAGGTGGCACAAACAGTAGCCGACGATTCAGTCAAGCATGACGGCCGTCCTGCTATATTCAGCGAAGGCTCTCTACCAGTTGGTCGGCTTTGTGTCAGGAAAACCAGTTCATTGTGGAAAGCTCTGAAAATTAAAGACATTTCCCGCACGCAGCCAATCAGAAGGTCAACGAGGAGGAACAATGCTACGCAGACCCATTCAGGTGGTATTGTCTGGCTTCAGGCGCGTTCAATCTGTTAAAATGAACCGACCCATGTGCTCGGCCATACGTTTTAACAAGATTTTTAACAAGATTTGCCATCCAAGCCAAAGGCCCAGATGGCAAGTGGACAAGGAAGCCATTGGCTTATCGAGAGTCCAACAATGTTCATCTACTTATAACCCGCCCTCCTGAGATATGTGTCAACCTTGTTTTTAAACATATTCACGCTGCTAGCAGTTACACAATCTGTAGACAATTTGTTCCATTCATTTATTGTCCTCTGTGAGAACGAGTGCTTCCTGATGTCCAATCTACATTGATCCTTTAGTAATTTTACCTCATGTCCTCTAGTTCTGCTATCCTTCTTGAGTGATAAAAACATATTTCTATCAATATTTTCATACCCATTCAATATCTTAAAAACTTCAATCTGATCTCCTCTTAACCTCCTTGTCTCTAGAGTTGTTAAACCACATTCTTTCAGGCGTTATTCATAACTAAGGTCTCTCAGTTCTGGAATCATTTTAGTTGCTCTCCTTTGTATACGTTCAAGCGTATCTATATCCTTCTTACGATATGGTCTCCATGCTTGTATACAGTATTCTAAATGAGGTCTAACTATTGCTTTATAAAGCGGTATAATTAACTTTTTTCCCTTGTATGTTTTGTTTCTTCTAATCAATCCAAGAATTTGATTACCCTTTGAAGCAGCAATACCACACTGCTCTGAAATTTTCATATCAGCGCTTATTGTAACTCCTAAGTCCTTTTCTTTTACAGTAGTACCCAGAACAGTATCTCCCATTTTATAGTTTACATTCAAGTTCCTATGTCCTGTATGTAGGCATTTACATTTCCCAAAATTGAACAACATCTGCCATTTCTCAGACCATTTCACTAATCTGTCTAGATCGTTTTGTAAATGTTGTTTATCACCATCAGTATTAACCTTTCTAAACAGTTTTGTGTCATCCGCAAATTTCAGTACGTTACTTGTTATACTGTCGTCCAAGTCATTGATATAAATTAAGAATAATATAGGTCCTAATACTGATCCTTGAGGTACCCCACTCAAAACCGATTTCCAATTTGAAACTTCTCCATCTACTACAACTCGTTGTCTTCTGTCAGTCAGCCATTGTTCTAACCAGTCAGTTATGCTATCCCCTTTTAATTTAAGTAGTAATCTTTGATGTGGCACTTTGTCAAAAGCTTTCTGAAAATCTAAGTAGATAATATCTACAGGCGATCCCACGTCTATCCACTTAGTGATTTCTTCCAAAAACATAACATATTTGTTAAGCATGACCTCGCTTTAAGGAATCCATGTTGAGATGAATTTAATAATTTATGCTTAACGAGGAAGTCCACCATATGGTCTTTAATTAACCTTTCTAATAATTTACAAATCACTGACGTTAAACTCACTGGTCTGTAATTCTCTGACTTATTTCTCGAACCCTTTTTAAATAATGGTATGATGTTTGCTTCTTTCCATTCAAACGGAACAACTCCCTCTTTTAATGACAAGTTGAATACTCTTGCAAGTGGTATACTGATTTGTTCTACTGTTTCCATTAGTAATTTTGGAGGAATCCCATCCACTCCCGGTGATTTGTTATCCTTCATTGCCTTTATTTTCTTAGCTACCAATTCTGGAGTTACAACTAACGGACCTAAATAGTCAGATTTAGCCCCCTGAAATTTAGCATCAGCAACTGGTAATGAACTAATATCTTCTTTGGTAAACACTGAACTAAAGTAACCATTTAGGTCTTCCGCCATTAAAAACCCCTGTGATATTATATTTCCAGCACTGTCTTCTAGAGGTCCAACCTTGTCTTGCACGTTTTGTTTACTCCTGACATATACATAACAACTCTTGCTGTCATTTTTTATGTTACATGCTAGTTTTTGCTCATAGCTTCTTTTAGATTGTCTGATTTCAGTTGTAGCTGCATTAAGTGCCTCTTTGTATTTTGCATAGTCTTCGTCCTTTCTGGTACGCCTATAAACCCTCCACATAGTTTGTTTTAGCATTATTTTTCTAATAGCCTCTTTTGACAAGTGTTTCTTTCTACACAGTTTTCCTTGTTTTTGGAAGGGAACAAATTTATCGATGATACTCTCAATTTCATATTTTAGAATATTCCAACATTCAATTGCGGTCTTATTCATCAGCATGTTATTCCAATCTAGCTTTGCTAAGTATTTTCTCATATCTTTGTAGTTACCGTTGTGGAAGTTTCTCTTGTACGTTTTCTTATTTTTACTTTCTGATTTTACATTGATGTCAAAATGTATTTGATTATGGTCATTATAACCCAATGGTTCAAATATTTTTACATTGTCCACTAATTCTTTTTGTGATGACAAAACTATATCTAATACATTTTCTCCCCTGGTTGGTTCTAGTACATGCTGAGTAAGAAAGCTATCCTGAATTAGAAATAGAAATTGTTGGTCCTCAATCCCTGTGCTCTCTAGAGAATTCCATTGTATGTGTCCATGGTTAAAATCTCCCATTATGATACATTCCCCTTTACTAACTTCCTTTATAGCGTTTTTTTATTTTTGTGTTGTCCTCTTCATTTATGTTTGGACTTCGGTAAACTAATCCAATAGTTAATTTTGAATTTCCTGAAACAATTTTGCACCAAACAGCTTCATCGCAATCTGCTTCCCTTTTTAGTTTTATTTCATAAGCCTGAATAGATTCTTTAACATATAAAATAACTCCCCCTCCCCTTCTTCCTATTCGATCTTTCCTAAACATTACATATCCTGTCAGTCCTAATTCAGCATCTGTTATATCTATGTTGGCCCATGATTCAGTTATACCAATTATGTGAGGGTCAATATCTTCTACCATAATGTTTAATTCGTTTTTCTTATTTACTATGCTCCTTGCATTTAAACATACGCATCTATAACCTTTTCCAGAGATGTTTTTCGGATGATTTGATATTGGTTTATCTGTGCTAGTGGCCTCTTGTTCTGCTTGAGACACCTCTAGGTAACCCCCCTGCACTTCTAGTTTAAAGAATGTTTACTTCCAAAAATATTTGTCATTGTACCCAAGTCACTATCTACTGCTGCTGAAAGTTTGTCCGCGAATACTGGCGCCCCCTTTCCACTTAAATGAAGCCCATCCTTCATGTACGTTGGACGTTGTGATCAGCAGAGACACCAGTCACATCGTATCCTACATCACCGTCACCGACCCCGGACTTTGTGACCACCTTGACAAACTTACACGTGACCACTTCGCTGTCGGTTCCACCACGGCCCTGGGCAAACCTGTTCACATACAGAAGACTGTTTCCTTCAGGAAGCTACGTGCCATAGACGTGGGAGCTTTTAAGGAGGACATTGTGGTTTCCTCTATGTTACAAACTACGCAAGGTGATGTGGATGGTTTGGTGAGTGCTTTTACTGAAGGACTCACATCGCTCATTGATAAGCACGCACCACTTCGTACTGAAACCATCAACCAACGTCCAGATTGTCCATGGTACACTGATGAGCTACATGAGGCTAAACATCTCCAACGGAAGCTGGAACGAAGGTGGCAGAAGAATCGCCTGACTGTTAACCACCAGATATACAGAGACCAATGTGTTGTGGTGAACAAACTCATAAAACAAAACAGGATAGCATACTGTTCGGATCACTGCCTGCACCCATGACCATAAGGGCATCTACAAAGTGGCGAAACACCTGCTTGGCGTCTCCCAGTGAACTAACCGAAATGTTTAGCTCTTTCTTTATAGAGAAGATACAAAACATCCGACGTGGCCTCCAGACGGACCAGGTGCATCGTGTTGACCAGGACGTTGACGCCTCATCTGTAACTACGCCACTGGAGAGGTTTACTCGCGCATCTGATGATGAAGTGAAGACTCTCATCCTGAATTCACCTGATATATCATGCCACCTCGATCCGATGCCCATGTGGCTTCTAAAGTTGTGTGTAGATGAGCTACTCCCTGTTATCACCGCGATTGTCAACGCCTCTATGTAAAGTAGCTGTGTGCCTCGTGCATTCAATTGTGCTCAAATACGACCACTACTCAAGAAACCAACACTCGATCCAGACATCCTGAAACACTACAGACCTGTGTCTAACCTTCCTTTAATTGCTTAGGTGGTAGAGAAGGTTCTAGATACACGGATTGAGCGCCACCTGGTGAGTAATGGTCTTCACGAGGAGCTCCAGTCAGCCTACCGTAGATCTAACTCGACCGAGACGGCGCTCCTCAAGGTGCAAAGCGATATCCTCGAGTCTCTGAATAATGGGTGTGTCACAGTGTTGGTCATGCTCGATCTGTCAGCTACTCTCGATCATGGAATTCTGTTGCATCATTTTGAGAACTTATTCGGAATCTCCGGAGCTGTTCTCGGCTGGATAGCATCGTATCTCCACGACCGTTACTAGGCAGTGGTCATAGATGGCGAACACTCCGATCCAGTTCTCCTGGAACATGGTGTACCACAAGGCTCGGTACTCGGCCACAAGAAATACACCCTGTACTCAAAACCACCAGGATCCATTATCCGTCGGTATGGACTGTGTTATCACTTCTATGCGGATGACACCCAATTGTACATCTCGTTCAAGCCGAAGGACGGTGCAGCCCAAACAGATTCCCTGGAACTAACTAAACATGCTAAAACTGAACGGTGAAAAGACTGAGGTTGTGTTGTTCACATCCAAGCATAATGCCATGCAGATGAAAAATGTTACTGTGCGTGTTGGCGACACTGACATTACATCAGTGAACATTGTGAAAAAACATGGGTGTTATCTTCGACTCTGCCATGAACATGGAGCAACATGTGAACAGTGTCTGTAGGTCTGGTTACTATCAGCTCCGCAACATTGGGCATATTAGGCGTTATCTCACAAAAGATGCCACTCAATCATTAGTCAACGGGCTTGTAGCATCACGTCTAGACTATTGTAATGCTCTGCTCAGTGGAATGCACCAGACATCAATTAACAAGTTACAACGTGTGCAGAACACCGCGACACGGATTGTAACCAGAACATCACGCTACAGCCACATCACACCAATGTTTCGAAACCTTCACTGGTTACCTGTTAACTGCCGTGTGCAATTCAAAATCCTGATGCACACATATAAAGCCCTACATGGACAGGCTGCAGGATATATATCGGACATGCTGAATGTGTACCAACCAAGGAGAACGCTACGATCCATGGATTCAGTAACACTAGAAGTTCCAAGGGCTAAAACAGTTACTTACGGCGACAGAAAATTCCAGTGTTCAGCAGCTAAGTTGTAGAATGCGCTACCGGCTCACATTCGAGAAGCAAAAACACTGAACACTTTCAAGAAGCTACTAAAACCACATTTGTTCCTGGCTCATTTTGGTGCTTAACGTTTTCTAGTCATTTTTTTATTATTACATTTTTAAAACAGTATATACATATTCATCTTATTATATCCAGTCTTCTATAATATTAAATTTTTCTATCATGTTATCGTTTATATGCTTTGTTTTTACTGTCTATGATTATTCTATTCATTGTGTACAGCGCTTTTGTGCAGGCTTTTATATATGAAAAGAGCTATTTATAAGTTCAGTATAATAATAATAATAATAATAATAACAATAACTGCAGTCGGCAAGGTGAGGCAGTGCAATGAAAATTGTGTCAATCTGAATAATATGACACATACACAGACGCGCCACACACGCGCCCTATGGAGCAACATGCAACATGACGTTCACGTTAGCAGAAATGGGGCTAATTACAACAACCTCATCAACGTTCAATCGAACAAGTAGGATCTACCAACCATAATCAATACTAACATTCGGGGTGCCTTGGCAAACAAAATCGATGAAATCAAAATAATTAAAGATAACTACGGAGTCGACGTCCTAGCAGTCACTGAGACATGGTGTACCAGCAGAATACCAGACTGCTCGTTCTCGTTACCCGGTTTCAACCTCTACAGGAGGGACAGGCAAGATGGCCGTCAACATGGGGGGATTGTTTGCTATGTACAAGATACAATACCGACTAAACAATGGACATAATTAAACCAACCAGAACTTGAAACTATGTGGATGACCTCGCAACCACCCGCAGATAACAATCTGTACCGTATACCACCCTCCAGGGGCAGACGATTGGACATTGCTAAACCACACTGACCAATCTGTTGATTATGTACGCCGTCACCGTCCATATACTGGCGTCATCATAATGGGCGATCTTAACAAGTTGAGAGATTCTCATTTGAAACGAAATCACAACCTAAAACAAATTGTTGACATGCCAACACTAGGAACTGGACAAAATCTACACAAACCTAACTGATTTATACCACCGTCCAGTAGTCATAGCACCGATTGGCCTATCGAATCACATGGTGGCAATATGCACTCCATCAACGTCCACGAAATATACACAACCAGACGTTTCAAAGACGTCTTCGCGCAATTGCAGGCCTGACGATCGAGCCCGTTTTGCGGCAGCGCTCCACCTCATCTCGTGGGAAACCTTATTCCACCTACCAACCTGCGAACAACAACTGCAGTTTTTCAATTCTACCATCAGAACTTTACTCGACACGCATCTCCCTGAACGAAAAATCAGATGATGTTCTAGCGACAGCACTTGGATAGATGACAATTTCCGCTATCTAATACGTCGCCGCCAGATCGCGCTTCTTTCTGGGAACCAACCATTGTACAGGAATTACAGAAATAAAGTTAATCGTGACAGGAAGTCATTGCAACGAAAGTATTACCAACGAAATATCAAATCACTCGAGATCGAACATCCAAAATGATGGTGGAATAGCGTGAAGGAACTTGTAGGGGTTAAGGACAACTGTGACAATCTACAAGGTCTTTGCTAACACACACTGTTCAGGAAACGTCAGTATGCTAGCAAACGAAATAAGTTACTTCTTTGAGTCTGTGACCAAAGACTTCCCACCGTTGGTGAGTTTTTACCTCCGGGAGCTGACACCATAGTCCCAGATACCTGCATCATCAACGTCGACGAAGTAGCCATATCACTACGACGAATTAAAACACACAAAGCAAACGGCCCGGAAGACATACCCAACTGGATCTTACATGACTACGCCACCATCCTCGCTCCTCCCGTCTGCGCGATATTCAACAGCGGGAAGGAACTGTGCCTGCCCTGCGGAAATGCGCTGACGTTCGACCAGTGCCTAAAATTCGACCACCAGCGCTAATTGATAAAGACCTGCGCCCAATATCTCTCACGCCAGTTTTATCGAAGTGTGCACGTGGATAATGGACCAGATTGATCCTCAGCAATTTTGGTCAATCAAAGGAACACCAACCGTACACGCACTGGTCGAGCTTGTACACAAGTGGAAATACGCGGTTGAGACCCTGGAACCATAATACGAATACTTCTCGTCGATTTCAGCAAAGCGTTTGACTGAGTCGACCACTGCATTTTAATGACGAAATGTGCATCACTCGGACTTCCAAATTTTGTCATCAAATGGCTGAGATCCTTCCTGTGCCAATGCAAACAGAGGGCAAAGATCGGGAGTGTGAAATCGGTGTCCCAAAAGGCACAATATTTGGACCAATCGGCTTCCTACACTATATTAATGATCTGCAAACAGTATGCGAACATATAAAATATGTCGACGATTGCACAATATGGAAAGCTACTTCATCCTCCGGAATGGACAGCTCTCTCTAAGTAGCAGCAGACGAAGTCGGGCAATGGACAGTGAGTAACGCAATGGCGCTGAACTACGACAAGACGAAAGAACTGCGAATATGTTTCAAGAAATCAACTCCAGACATCGCACTGCTAAACATCAACGGTAGACCAATCCAACAAGTTAACAGCACTCGTCTACTAGGTGTGACTCTATCTGAAGATCTGTAGTGGCAATCACACATAGACGAAATCACTACAAAAGCATCGCAACGTCTACACTTGATCATCCTTTTCAAAACAGCCGGCATTGACTATGAGGCGCCGTAGCGGCCAAAAGGGTGATGAAACGGCAAAACCTATCGAGTCCTGTAAGAACCGTCGAGTTCTGCAAGAACCGTCGAGTTCTGCAAGAACCGTTAAGTCTGGTTACCACTGAAAATAGCGCTGTAGGCTGTGCAGTGACGTAATGCCGCAAAAACATAATAAAAATATTATACTACCCACATAAAAGTTAATACAAGTTACCATAACAGAGTAATTGACATTTAGTATATTTTCATGAATCACTCACAAAGTCATTCTCACAGTTGACAATGAATGGAACAGATCCTGTAAATGCTACCTAAGCTTCATAAGCATGCAAGAACCTACACATAAATGACACCATCTTCTGCCTCCCGTCCGTGAAACGCTATATACAACTCGAAACACTGAGACTTACTGTGTGTCACGTTGCAGAACTGCAAAATTTCAGAACTCTTTTATACCAAATGCTTTAAGGCAGTAATTATAAACTCATTTATAAATTAGTTACGTTTTACGTAATAGTAGTAGGCCATAAAATTTATTATTGCACCTTTTAAATTTGTTATATTTGAAGTCATATTTTTTGTCTTAATTAATTTTTATCATTGGTTGTTCTACTGTGCCAATTGTATAATTCAGCTGCTATAGTTGCCATTTTAATAAAAATTATTATTAATAATTATTATAAACCCGCATGTTGACGTGGGCGTGACGTCACGGTGTGACTACGTCACGAGTTGGGAGCGAGACGGGACGGGCGGCTGCAGCGGCAATAACACCACCGTGCCACGGGTAAAGCTTCGTCTAGGATATAGTCGATCCCTTCTCATGCTGACGAATTGCTCCGACATCATGATAATGCTGACGTTTAACACAGCGTCTACACTGGCCTTGTATCCGTCCGGTGTCCGCCTATTGGTGCCTAGCTTGTGGTGCTTTTCTCCTTCGTCATATCTAACTTGCCAGCAGCTAATTCTTGTCCTTCTTCTTCACATTAGAGCAATTCCCTCATATTTGAAGATTATATGCGCGTGTTTATTTCAGAGTGTCCTTCTCTGGGGTTAGTGGGTCAACGACATATTTTTCCATACGTAGAATCTACTACTTCAGAGGTAGAAAGAACCAACGGCTTTTGGTGTCTTTTTTAAAAACGCAAGCACTGGAGGGGGCGGGGTGTGAACCCGAACCTGGGTCCTGTCGATAGACAGTTCAGTACTCTAACCACCGAACCACCGAGCCATTATTCTCACTGTTGATGCCAAGTTTATGTTCACGGGCTCAAATTTCAAGTGGCAGTCGTAATTCGTCTCCTTCTTCGAATGCCGTGTCGTTGATTAAAGCAGTCTCTTTCCGCCAGGGTGCTTGCCACTTGATGGAGATAGCAGACTTTCTTCCTCTGGATCACTTATGGGGTCGTGTCTCAGTTAGACTTAAGGGGTCGTGTCTCAGTTAGACTTCGTAGGGCATAGTAAGTTTGGATATAGGACGTTTTAAAAAATTCACACGATCTGACAGAAGTGCATTTGTGCAAGGAAATTACCAGGTTTGCTGGCGGAAGATGTTGAGAGTGAAATGGTGGATGTTTAGATGGTTTTAATAGGCGGAAGGATATTTGTGATTTTTTTTGGCCACTAGACACGCGTGCGTCGTAATTCATGCCAATATTGGTGTACACATTGAGGGGCATCGCACATACAGGCACATTACACGTGTTATAAATGTCTAATTTTTACAACACTCGACCAGCATGTCAGTGGGATGATGACAGCGGCTGGTGAAAACTTTAAGAATTTTTGATGGCCACGTTTTCTTATAATTATGCAAAATGTTAACATGACCAGCAATGGGAAATGTAACTGTAGGCTGAATCCTTAAATAGGTTATGCCATTAAGTATGCACGCCCGTCTTCGGGGGAATGTGGGGGGGGGTGGTTCCGAACGAATCCTCCTTTTAAAGATAATTATATTTAACCGTAATTTTTTTAAATCATCCCAATAATCCCCGGCTGATTGTGCATGCTTTTTAAAACCCCGAGGACGGGACTGGTATAATTTCTTCTTCGTTCGTGCTCGTTGTCATAATAATTCAAATGTCTAACACGTGTCATTTCCCATCCATTCACGCCATGGTATTCTGAACATTCTGCGTATGCGACACAGATTTATAACATGTTTGCCGAAATCTCAATGTCGTTAATCAAATCTGGCCATACGCTGCGTCACAATACTCCCGACCTCGTCTAATTTCGATTGATATTATACTACAGGCGGGACAAACAACATCCGTCACAGCTTGCTGAAGGAGAATAAAAAACAGCCATATATGCCGTCTCCAGTAGTAACGGCGATACAAATAGCCATCTGCAGTGGCAACGGCGACACAAACAGCTATATGTCGTCTCCAGTAGCAACGGCGATACAAACAATCATCAGCCGTCTCCAGTAGTAACGGCGATACAAACAATCATCAGCCGTCTCCAGTAGTAACGGCGATACAAACAATCATCAGCCGTCTCAAGTAGCAACGCCAATACAAACAGCCATCTGCCGTATCTAGGGGTAACAGCTTAACACCTGTCGCCATGCCGAACAGGTGCAGATATTCAGGTACGTGAAACGATATTCCATTCTCTGTTGTCCCTCTCCCTTTACCTCCCCGTTACTCCTCACCCGTCCCTCTGTATATCCCCTCGCCCACCCGCCCACTCACCCACTCGTTCGCTCGCTCGTTCACTCACTCATCCATCCACCCACCGCCTCTCCACCCCTCACCTCTTTATAGCCATCGTGTCACTCACTAGTGTATCGTACGTACGTGCTGCAGGGGGTTTGAACCCGAAGCCATGCGCGCCCTACAGTCCGCCCGGCATCGCCGTGCCGCCGGTACAGGACAACTACCCCGGAGGTAAGTCACCACACAACGACACTACTGCCTGGCCATCAGTCGGCTAACACGGCAACACCTGACACTGTGGAAGCCTGGCCATCAGTCGGCTAACACGGCAACACCTGACACTGTGGAAGCTTGGCCATCAGTCGGCTAACACGGCAACACCTGACACTGTGGAAGCCTGGCCATCGGTCGGCTAACACGGCAACACCTGACACTGTGGAAGCATTAGATCCAGTTGCGGCATTAACGGCATTTTTTATTTGTTTTCCAACTCATAAATAAAATTGTCAAAGTATTGTACTTTAGTTGTTTGCTTCATCTAAGTCCAATTACATTTTACGTCGACGAGTACGTCATTACAGCATGTTACACCGAGATTGTAAAAAGTCAGTTATGCATGTCAAACTTACGAAATAAGTTAGTACACTGGAGCGAACTAATTGCAATTCGAATTCAAAAACTTTGTAATGTGAAGTAGTTTTATTCCAGTTGAATAGTTAAAATATTAATACAAAAAATAAACTGTCTAAATTAGTTCTACCAGTTGAATATGGTGGTTTAGTGTATTTCTTTCGTTCGTTCGTTCGTTCGTTCGTTCGGTCGGTCGTTCGGTCGGTCGGTCGGTCGGTCGGTCGGTCGGTCGGTCGGTCGGTCGGTCGGTCGGTCGGTCGGTCGGTCGGTCGGTCGGTCGGTCGGTCGGTCGGTCGGTCGGTCGGTCGGTCGGTCGGTCGGTCGGTCGGTCGGTTGCCTACACATTGCCTATTTGTAGGCAATTTGCCGCTGTGTCAGGAGCAGGCGATTCACTACCAACCGCTGGCTCCTCAATCGCCGGTAAGTACTGACTTCAACATTTTAACACTATCTCACTGGACATTCACACGCACGCACGCACGCACGCACGCACGCACGCACGCACGCACGCACGCACCACAACACACTCAATGTGCTCTAGTGTACGGTAACAATGTATCTACCCTTTGGAATTGCACAATAAAACTTATCTCTACTTTTATCAATTAGTTAACACACCGTTTAACAACATATTCCCGAGGCTATCCCTGCCTCCTGGACAAACCCTCACCGGCACCCCTACTCGTTACAGTTGCCCGCCTACGGATACGGGCCGCTCCCGGGGTATCGCCCGATGCCCGGCTACGCCCCAGAGCCGGGATTCACGCCTCCCTCGGGATACGCCGGCCCCCACCGCAGCTACCAGGTGCCGTTGCCCACTCCCAAGATGTTGCCGCCCGGGGTTCTACCTTATATGACATACGGTCCCGCTCTGGGACCTATCCCGACCGTGGGAACGTCCCACTACGCCCCCTGCACCATCGTAGGGCGCAGTGTCTTTGACGAGAAAGCGGGAAGGCACTTCAATGAGATCACTCCACCGACAGTGCCGGTAAGATTTTTCCCAGGTCATGGCTCGAGGGAAGCTGATTGGTCAGGTTTTTTTTGCGGCCGACTGTCGATGGAATTAGACCCGGCCACAGTCCCAGCGACACAATCGTAGCCGCAAATTGGCCTCATTGATTGGTCTCGCGAAGGTGTTTACACGCCCGATTCTTGAACTGCGATATCGCACGACATCGCAATCGATCAAAGATCGATCGTGTAAAGTAATCGGTAATTACATTTAAGTTGATGTACACAGAGTCCCCCTGGTAATGTATCATCATAATTAACGTGGTTTCCACGAGACGTGTGTTTGCATAAAATATGTGTGTGTGTTTGTAGCCGCCACCGCCGAGCCACATATCGACGGAGAGACGACCCAACTTGTACAGCCGGTATCTGTCGGGCGGCTCCGGCGGAAACGTCGGCTACGTGTGACCCAGACGACTCGGGGACGTGGCCAACCGCCCTGCAAAGTGCAGCAATACACGACAAAGTCATAGCAAATAAGCAAAAGGAAACAGGTTTAACTAGTTTTATTTGAAAAATATTAATAAAAGTCGAGCACACAGCTGACAAGGCAGTGTGAATGGCACGAACGACGACGTGAACAGACGGGCGTGGCTTCCCGGCATGCCTCGGCGCTGTCACTTCTAGTAACAACGACAAATAATAAACTTGTTGAACAACACATTGTGACGCGTTAAATGATATTATTAAATACATGACCGATGTTGGCCTAATCACCGCAATTCTTAATAGTCTGTTTTTGCACAAATTCTTAACAAATAGAACATAACAAAGAAATAACGAGTATTATATATATATATATATATATATATGACACATTGTTGATATTACAGTGAGTTTAAATATGATCGGCAGGACGCAGCATTTCACAGGTAGTCTACGAACAAATATTTGGACCACAACCAACTCCCGTTTCGTGTGAAAAAAAAACAACGAATGTGGTACCGACACAGTATTGTCCAAATCGTGATCAACCTTTTGATTTTCAGTCCTGTCTTCATAAACTTTACCTTTGAACGTTTCAAAGATAACCGTTTTGGTGTTGATGCATTGACGTCACAACATAAAAAATAAACGTTTTGGTGTTGATGCACTGACGTCACAACATCAAAGATAACCGTTTTGGTGTTGATGCACTGCCGTCACAACATCAAAGATAACCGTTTTGGTGTTGATGCACTGACATCACAACATCAGAGATAACCGTTTTGGTGTTGATGCACTGACGTCACAACATCAAAGATAACCGTTTTGGTGTTGATGCACTGACGTCACAACATGCGGTGGCCAATTTCTTTCCAAATATGTTAAGCTTTTGTTAACGAATGCAAGTTTTGTGTACATTCTTTTTAAAATCAAATATGGGCATGTTGGTAGAATAAATAAAAATCTTAATAATTGACAAAATAACTACCTTATTCTGTGTACAGTAATAGAAAAACATCGGACAGTGTCATCACTGGGAAAGAGAACAAAACAAAAGTGAGAGAAAACAAAATAGAGATATGGGAGAGAGAGGGGGTAGAAAGAGAGAATATGCAAGAGAAACAGAGAAAGGGGGAGGGGGAGTGAGGGGGAGCCTGGTGACATGAACATTATAACCGAGTTGTGTTTAATTGAAGCATTCAGACATTCACAAAACCATATTGGAAAAGTAGAAAAACAAATTGGGATATGTTGCTATGGTTCCACCGCCTGATTGACTGTTAAACCTACATTCATCAATATCATGGCACAAGATATGTTGTCAACAAACCTAACCGAAAAAAACATGATGAAAATGGTCATCTCCTTAATTAAGACTGAATGTTGCAGAAGGCCTTCGGCCATCAAACTAAATCATCAGTTCATTAATCTGCGGTAGCAAGAAATAAACTTATTTTGTCATTGTCTAAAAACAATTACTCTGTACAAGAATATCAATAGACAGCCTCAGGCCACAATAAGTAATTTTCACCAACCACTGCAAACATGAAAATATATTTAGTAAATTTAACAAAAAAGGCACTTGAAGGTGGCAGCTGTTTGACGACCAGAAAGGTTAAGAAACTTGTAAGAAGGAACACAGAAGAAACAAATAAATGCATTATGGCATCCTCGGGCAGTGGTACCCTAACAGTTCCACTGTTAACGCTTAACATACAATTTTAGAAAACCCACCTGTATTCAAGATCTTAAAATCAGACCAACGTTGTAGCGTCAATGTCTAGCAAATGTATAAATCACTAACATTTACTGAGCAAGATAACAACGCTACAATCAATATAAATTTTGTCTCACAGCAAGGTGAGAAAACTTTTTATAACGGTCTGCTCAAAATAACATCATGTCTTACAAAAATATAAATGCTTTCTAAGGTGTGACGGATTCAACAGTATTATGCTTAGAAACATGCACTGTGTGATGTAATATCACGGCAGCAAATGTTATACCAACATCATAAGCACAAAATATTATTAAAGTTCCCTCGTCAATTCATTTGGCATCACCAATTTAGTGCATTGATGTTCAAACCTGTAATATGTGAATAGTTAAGTAATATGTGCGTCTGTAAAAAAAAGAATGCATGCTCTTGTTAAAATCATCGAAAGAATTTACTAGGATTGTTAGATTGGGTAATTTGATCATTAGACTGGGTAGCTTAAATTTTTTTGGAAATGATTCTAAAGTGAGAAGCGAAAAAAAATGGAATAGAGGAGGGACCTTTAACTAGCATGTGCGCAACAGCACATAGTACTGCAACAGCACATAGTACTGCAACAGCACATAGAACTACAACAGCACATAGAACTGCTACAGCACATAGTACTGCAACAGCACATATAACTGCAACAGCACATAGCACTGCAACAGCGCATAGCACTGCAACAGCACATAGCACTGCAACAGCACATAAAACTGCAGCAGCACATAGCACTGCAACAGCACATAAAACTGCAACAGCACATAGCACTGCAACAGCACATAGTACTGCAACAAATAATTTTTAAGTCAGTCTAGAATATTGTCATTTACAGCGTATGCAGTTCGTGCTTACATGCACATACAACATAAATTCATACGGGACGATATACAAGGGTGTGTCCCTTTCAATATACAAGGGTGTGTCCCTTTCAATATACAAGGGTGTGTCCCTTTCAATATGGCACTTCGTGTATTCAAATATATGCTATGAACACTTGTTTAACACAATCATTTTGATACAGACCTGACGGCAAGCCATGGTAGAGATTATCTCAGTACATCATTAATATAAAACATAGAATTACCTGCTTCAATTTACCTCTGAAAGGTAGAATAACTTGAAGCAGTTGACAGCAACACACATTTTGTGCTTTGCAGTAAGCACCTTGAAACATGCCTGATGGCAAGCACCGTGGTTTACGCCTCACACAAGCACTTTGAACTCTGCCTTTCCGCAAACACTTTTCTTTGTGCCTCACAACAAGTGCTTTGAATCACAGCAGCACAAGCACTTTAAACAAACACCTTGGTCTCTGAGGGGCCAATCAGTCTGGTGTCAATACGGGCAGACAATCACGTGAACAACTCCAATGGACCAAGTCGACACCCTTGACTTGACACTGTCAGGATCTGACAGGGACTTTGACTTGACAATGTCAAGATCTGACAGGGACTTTGAGTTTTGCACAGAACTTAAAACATATTGGTCGTATCCATATACTGCATAGTTTACAAAGTCAATCGTCCCTGACTCAACAGTTATTCAGGTACTTGTTTTCCTCTGCGAGCTGTGTCAACATCGAACTCATGTGGTTAACCACCATGTTAGATGTGTGCAGCGCATGGGAGCTGCCTGCTCGTGACTTGGAGTCAACGTACGGCGACACGAGCCGCGACGACATCGCTGACCGGTTGATGAGAGCTGATGGACTGACCATGGCCGAGACCGTGAGGTTCTCCATGGAGCTGGAGCTGAGGTTGTCGATGAGATCGTCTGTTGAGATAGCGTTCAAGTCAGGGTTGTTGGGCGCGAGGTAGCCATAGTTCCTACAGCCACACATCTTTACGTCGGTCGTACTCGACACGTCACTGCAGTTAGGCGATAGCTGCTGGTGTTGGTGACACTGTGGATTGTAGCTGGTGTATGACGCCGACATCTGCTGACGCGGCACCACTGTGCTCTTGCCTCGGTTGCGAGAACTGGCACGTGCTGGCCGCTGCTGGCACGGTGGATGTGGCGCGATGAAGGCAGCACGAGACGGTGGCTGGCTGGCATAACTGGCACTGTAGCTGTGCATCTGGTTGTAGGGTTGCTGCGGGGTGACGTTACCTAGCTGGGGGTCGGATGGCTGCCCCGGAGCAGTGCCTGTCCGCAACGGGATCTGGGATTGGCTTATTTGTGGAACCTGCACCATCGGACTGCCTCGTTCGCACATGCCACACGGTGCAGCATCTGCCCTCTGGTGGCCACGTGGTGCGTGAACATGTTCGCTTATTCGGTGCGTTGGCTGCTGCATGAAACACTGTTGCTGCTGCTGCTGCTGCTGCTGCTGCTGCTGCTGCTGCTGCTGCTGCTGCTGCTGGTACTGCGCATGCGACTGCGGCATGTTCATAATTCCTGAGTGGTTGCCGTTGACAACCTGTCGCATTGGTTGCACCATCATTGGTTGCCATGGAGCAGTGCATTGTTGTATGGGTGCTTGAGGGGTCTGCTGGGGTGGGGGCATCAGTTGCTGCGAGTTCATCATTCCACCACCCATCTGGCCGTAGCAATACCCTTCTGGCATCATCCTTGCTGGGACGCCTTGTCCATTGGGCAGCATCTGCTGCTGCTGCTGTAGCTGCTGCTGCAGTAGCTGCTGCTGCTGCATTAGCTGCTGCTGCTGGTGCATCATGTGCCCGTTGCAGGGATGCTGGCAGTTGTTGCATGGCACGGCTGCCCCAGGCGACATGGCGGTGGGGTTGCCGCCCATCGCCCCCCACTGTTGGTTTGTTACAATATTCGGCGACACCATTGATGCTGCATTCTGGGATATACAACTGTACTGTTGCTGCTGCTGCGCTGCCATCTGCCTTGTGTAGTTGTTGTTCGTCATCTGCGACATGTTCAGCGGTGCAACAGCCCCCAACATTTGCGTGTTCTGTGCGGCGTACTGCTTCGGAGGCTGGCGTGTAGGACTGCGGTCCGGAACAGTGCTGTCCACCTGTGGGGACACCCGGCCCGTCTCGTTCAAGTAGTCCCTCATCTCGTCAGGAATCAACATGTCGTCATTCGCGTCCAACATCTGGTCAATTATCGCATCCTCGTCAGCATCCAGATTAATGCTCTCGCTAATCAATTCCGACTCCAGGTCGGACTCCGTTGCCACAGTGATATCAGTTGCTATGCTACTGCGTGACGACGCAAAGTTTGCATTACTCCCTGTTTGTGACCGGAAGCTGCGCATGACAGGTGGTAAGGGCTTCACAGAGTTCAGACTGCCTCCACCCTGGAGACGTTTCAGCACAGCCCCATCACCTTGAACTCCAACATAGGGCACAGGGTCACTTGCCCGCCGCACACGCTGACTATGTCCCTCAGGCAGGATGTCACCTGGTGTCCCGACGCTCCAACAGTCGCTATCCTTACGACATCTTGTCCCTCTCTCTTGTCGATGTTGCCCGCATGGTGACGGCTGACCCTGCTGTGTTGCCGACGGCGACAACAGATTTGGATTGCTGCCAAGTTGCGTCCGTTCCAGCTGCATTGTCATGTTGCCAATGTTGCTGCTGGCAATACTGGAGCGGGGTGAGTCAAGTCCCGGCAGACTGATGTCATACTCGTAGGGCGAGTTACTAGTCCTTGATGACGTGCGCGACGCCTCGCTGGATCGGTGCGAGTTGTCGCTTGACCGCCGTGAAAACTGACCGGAGAAGCGGTACGGACTATTTGAGTTGGCACTGCTCCCAATGTAGGAGCTGATGGTACTGGTACCGCTGTCACGGCGACTGTTGCCAGAGAGACTACCAAGTCCCAGAGTCTCCTTGGCACTCACACCTGAATCACGGCACAAGTCATGAGTTAACACTTTCTAGTGAACAGTGTTCATACACTTGTTTCCAATGCATTGCTTTTTAATGGTTTCTTTTTTAATATCTCAATATCAATGATTCAGATCTACCTACCTTTACAATTTAAAAGGTTATTTTATCATCAACAATTTCATTTATTAACATAATTTATTTGTGCTAATTCTAATTTATGTACGATTCCAAACAATAATGAAACCTCTTTTCACTTTCAAAGGTTATTTTAGCACCAACAATTTCACATTCAGGTACAAAAATGCAGGAAACTGTTGACATAAAGCCCTAATAATTTAGGCCAGTTAAGTAAACGTCAACTAAGATGTGCTGCTTTTTTATATTTAACTCTGTGATTGATTAAGTAAACAAAACGTATATTTAATGAAGCTTGCCACGAATGCAATACAATACTCACTAATGACGTTATCAATGCGCCGTCTCTGTGGACTGTGGTGAATCCGCGGGATGCGATGTGACAACTCCGTCATACTTGGAGGGCCTTGACCTGTCTGACCTTGACCTTTCCGCAAGTTACCTGACAAGCGAACATTACTCGGTTAATGTGGCATCATCAACATATGACAACGATGCTCCAAGTAACTACCACCACAAAATGATTACAAATATCAACAGTTAATAGCACTGAAAACCAGCGAGACATATTTAATTATTATTACAAATACATATTTTCCGAAGATCATTCTCTATTTGGCAGACATAAGTTGAAACACAAGGATATGGCTTCGACCCTATGGTAAAAGCAATCTACTAGGCAAGCCAGTCTCAATCAACATTGAAGTGTACTGGACTACCGGTAATCTGGAAATCAAGGGTGCAAGGCGTCATGCTGGCAATTTGACAAACTGTTGGCATACCAAACTAAATTAATCAAGTGATTTCTTAGTTATATCTGGTGCCACCATCAGATGGTTAAAATTTAACAGTATATAGTTTTTAACCAATGATTTCAAAATGAATAAGAATAATAATGAATAACAAAACTAAACAAGTACCTATGGGAGGTAGACGAGACACTGACGAACTCTTCACGTGTTTCGTCCGTCTGATGCGACTAGTGAGGCAGTTCGGCTGCATGGTGCGGGCTGCACCAACAGATGTTGTCGTTCCAAGGTTAACTGTCGTTGCCGGCAACTAACAGAAATATGAAACACTGACTGTCACTAGCAACCGACAGACGTTACTGAATGATGTCAGCAACAGATACAAATAAAACACAAGTCAAAGATCGTTCCTTAGGAAATTAAAGCATTGTTAGCTGATGAGAACAGCTAATGAGTGTCACTAACAATGAGTGTCATCTGAAAGTGATGCAAACGAATGCCTCATAATTGTCACATATAATGTTGTTGACACAACACCAACAGGAACTTAACTCACAACACCGAAAAAAGTACACTGACAAGTGTAGTGGCAGAAACTCTCAACACTGGCAAGAGTAGTGTCACTAAAGCATGACAGTAACTAGTGTAGTGTCACTAACTCACAACACTGTCACTAACTCATGGCAATGACACATGTAGTATCGCCGACTCCTGACACTGATAACAGGATTGTCACTAACTCCAAACATTGATAACACTATTAACATTGATAACACTATTGTTACTAACTCTTGACACTGATAAAAGTAGGGCCACTGACATCCAACACTGATGTCACTGCTCACTCACCACTATCTCATCGGCGTCTGAGTCTTCATCGTCCGAGTCGTCCATCAAACTACCCACACTGCTCGGCAGGTGAGAACTACTGGCACCACCTCGGTCAAGGTCGTCGTCATGGCGACTACTAGCAATGAGGCTGTGTGAGCTGTGAACGCGAGGCAGGGCTGGACTGTGGTCTGACCGCTGTGACATAGGCGACAGTTTGACGTGTCCGTGGGTCAGTGAGGACATGCCTAACGTCTGCTGGAACAACGCAAGGACAGCGTCAGTGGCCCGCTAGGGGCATCTCACTACACAGACTTCTTAAGGGAAAGTGGATAAACAAGTGGGCGCTGAGTGAGTGAGTGAGTAAGTGAGTGAGTGAGTGACTGAATGAGTGAGTGAGTGACTGAATGAGTGAGTGACCAAATGACGGTAAGTGAAGACGGAGCTTGTGATCTAGATACCACACTTTAGTATTTAGTTTGCAGCAAATGAAACGTCACCTGTTTGTCATCGAGACTCTCACTGGACGGCATCGTTGGCACACTGCCAGGGTTCTCTGTCTTGATATTTGTCATGTGGTCACTTGTCTCTGACTTCTTGTCCTACAAAACATTGATGAGACACATATCAGTAAAATAGTAGATAATTGGCTGTTAATAGGGGCCCCAACTCTATGCAGCACCTCAGTTGTCCAAACACGGGAAAACTAGTCATGTTTTGACAGCCACCTCAATGAAATGACCACAAACGTTTTTTTAGAATATGTGAACTTTTTTACCAGACGTATGCAGAATGATGTAAGGAACGCATTCAGGTACAAAAATGCAGGAAAACTGTTGACATAAAGCCTTAATAATTTAGGCCAGTTAAGTAAACGATTACTTTTTTACTGAAAATAAGCACTTATAAGGACTGCTGAACTAATATAAGGACTTAGGCCTTATTTAGAAAAAAGTAAAATATAAGGACTTAGAAGGACCTGAAAGGACCCTACGAACCGAGTGATGACTCAGGTGCATTACACATGGAGCATACAGCATTGGGCTGGTCAAACTTAAGACCTTTTTAGGATCAAAACTTTGAAAACTTAAAACCTTTTCCATGACAAAAAAAATTTTTTTACTTTATGGGCCATTTATTTATTTGATGATCGTATCATTTGATTAAAGAAGCATATCACTCAGTAACATGCAGTCCATTCCATCTTTGTCGAATCACACTAGTGTTTAATTCCAATTTTTGACCTTTTTAAAAAATCCCATTTTAAAGACCTTCTCAGGGCCTTAAAATTGCAAAATGCAATTTAAGACTTCTAAAGACATCCTGATGCAACAGAGTCATTGTATTGTAGGCCTCACCTGGTCGTCGTTATTGTCGCTTCTCGGGCTCGCATCGTTCATTGCGCCGCCACCACCACTGCTGCTGCCACCTGGTGACGGCTGGTCCCCTTTGTGTTTCTTGTTGGCGTAGAAGTCTGGTCCGTGTACTGTCTTGACGTGCTTGCGTAGAGAACTCGGGTCCGTGTACCGCTTCGTGCAGCCCGGGGCCTTGCACACGTACGGCTTCTGTTAAACACAACATGGATCATTGCGAATGTTAATAGAACTTAACAAGATTATCATCCAAAGGAAAAACTCCAGGTGGCATGTGGACAAGGAAGCCATTGGCTTATCGAGAGTCCAAAGATTACTCATCTGTGTCAATTTTGTTTTTAAACATATTCACTCTACTAGTATTTACACAATCATTAGATGGAGATTTTCATTAAATAGGCTTGGAGAAAAAGAAAATTAAAAGCTAAGAAAATTTGTTAGAAGAATTCCCAGCAAAAATGAAAAAATAAATTTGTCTAAAATAACAAAAACAATCACGTGCAGAATGTTCATGACAAGTAGTTCAGGTGACTCACGGCATTAGAATGTGTTCGATTCTGATGCTTCGCTCGGTCGCTCGCATTGCTGAATGCCTTGGTGCATCCTGGGAACTCACACATGTATGGTTTCTCGCCTGTGTGCGAGCGTAAGTGTGTTTTGAGGTTCTCCAGTCTTGAGTATGCCTTGTTGCAACCCTCAAACTGCAGTGCACAGAATAAATGGTTCACATGAGAATAGGTTTTGAATCAAGTGACACAGACAGGCTGATTCACTGCCCCAGAGATCGTTTGTCATGTCACTGGTGACAGTTTTGAGAAACAATTCACATTTTACACGGTACTAACTTATGTCTGTTTGCCTTTCTGTATGTTGACTTATATAAGTGTCAGAGTATCCCTAATATGTTTAACTTATTTGTCAAGGCAACAATTGTTTAGATTTATTATGCACCTACTATTTTGATTTGTTTAGTTCAATTTATTTTATTTTATAAATTCCCAAACATTAAAAACACTTAAACCTGGCAACAAAAAAAGTCTTGCTGCAATAGTTTTCAGGTCTTGACACTGGCACACACATTCTGCCTATAACATGCATCAGTGACCTTGTAGTATCATGGAATGTCAGGCTCCTTCGGTTAAGAACCAACTAACTTATAAAGACAGAGAGGTCACAAGCAGGTCAAAGAACAGTCATTATCCATCTATTAACTTCAAGTTCTTGATAACTAGTGATAACAACTGCATTCAGAATTTTCCAATACAACAGAAACATATTATATGCGAGATGTAAGGAATATGTAAGCAAATTAAGCATACAAGTATTATTTCTATGCTTTCAAACAGAGGATAGTAGCAAACAGAAGAGAATTTGGTGAAGCAAGACAGTCTTGTGACCTAACCAGGCAAACTAAACATGTTGTCAGAAGTGCCTTGTTGACAACAGACAGGGAGCACGCTGATTGGCATAACATGACATGCAGCTGGGTAGCTATGTTTAAATTTGGACTGGAATGAAACTGAACAAAAGGAAATAGTGAGACACTGAATGAGAGATGTCAACGCAAAGACCAGGTAAGAGAAAGTGTGAAGAGAAAAGAGACTGAACGCAGTACCTCAGTGTGTACACTTCCACTGTGCAGGTTGCAAGAAAAAACAGATACGCATCTATTGTAACGTAAATCTTCAAACCTAAACCACATTTCAACTTGCAATGTCTTGCTGAGGTTTTTTTCCAATTTATTGTACTACATTTGTAAAAATAATAAATAAATTGAAAATAAAAAACGATGTACTTTTCAGTTAATTATTTATTTTTGAAGATAAAAAGGCCGATAATTTTTATTTTAAAATCATGTTATAGCATAAACTATATCTGTTCTTGCATCTCGACCACCCAAATGTATTTTAATGGCACAATTTGTTAATATAATTTTACATGTATTTTTTTACTTTAATTTCATAAACAGACAATGGCCAAATCATTTTTTTATTGTGGTTCAATAAAACACAATAAAATAGAAACAATTTATACTATTGCTATTGTTGCTCTCATCTTTATCCCTGTAGTCCGGGGTGAGGCTGGAACCGACATCAGTCGCCCATATTCGTTTCCCCCTTTTCTTCGTCACCTGTCCCAATTCACTGCCGTCTCCACCAACTGTCTCCACTCCCCCCATCCCTAGCTCTCATTCTCCCATTCCCCTCCCCTCCCAATCCCTCCAAATCTCTCTTCACCCAGTCCTCCTATCCCAGTTTCGGTCTTCTTCTTCTCTTTCTTCCACCCACTCTGAGCACCGTTCCCTTCCATTCTTCCCACGTGTCCAGCCCACTTTAACCAGCTCCTCACCAACTTCCTCCCTCTGCTCCTCCATTCTTAGCTTGTCTATTCTATTCACTCCCATAATCCTTCTCACCCAGTTATTCCCGCAAACTTGCAGTTTCTTTAGTTTTTTCTGTCATGGCCACGGTCTCTCGCTATATATATAGCATATTGTCATAGTAAAAATGACCACATTTCATACGTCTAAACTATTATAAAATGTTTCTTCCAAATGTGTGCACTATAATATATTTTTTTACATTTATTTAAGGTTACCATGATTAGAAGTTACAGAACACAAATTCTTGTTCATGTCATCAGCATTGACAGTCTTCCCAGTAGCAGAACAGGACTTTACATCCCACGAAAAAATGTGAACATATGCAAATGAACGATTTTCGTGTTTTGGCTTGATTAAGTTTATTTACATCAATGACTATACAGTACAATCATATGTAAATAAACTTAAGCTAAAAACCTGGAACAAATCGTGTAATCAAATATACAGGATGCTTGAAAAAAAATATTGGGCAATCTCCCGCCATATTGGCAGAATTGGAAGGCGTAAGAATTAGTGAAGTGCAGTAGTATTAGTATGGAGTAGTACTAGTATGGAGTAGTACTAGTATGCAGTATTAGGATTACAAGTCAGGGTTGGCCTGCCCTCTGGTGTGGCAGATTGACAGCGCCACCTACCGTACACTTGTGAGGTTTCTCGCCCGTGTGACGACGCATGTGTACGACTAGCATGTACTGGGCCTTGAATGGCTTCTCCTGTCGTGAGCAGTCCGACCACTTGCAGACAAACGCCTTCTTGTTCGACTGGATGTGGTCCACGTTGAGATGCTGCAAGCAAATGCACACGTTAAGCACAGGGGGTGAAGATCTGGGGTCTGATTCACCAGGGCCCCTAAAGCAAGCTTTGTCTCTCAACAGTACAGTATTTGCTTTTTTGGAGGTAAATGTGGGTTCCAGGAATCTACTTGATGTCTGAGAAGCAACCTCCAGGACAATGCCCACCCACCCACTCCAGTAGCTCCCACACTCCAGTAGTTCCCACACTCCAGTAGTTCCCACACTCCAGTAGCTCCCACACTCCAGTAGCTCCCACACTCCAGTAGCTCCCACACTCCTGGAGCTCCCACACTTCAGTAGCTCCCACACTCCTGAAGCTCCCACACTCCTGGAGCTCCCACAATCCAGTAGCTCCCACACTCCAGTAGCTCCCACACTCCAGTAGCTCCCACACTCCAGCAGCTCCTACACTCCAGTAGCTCCCACACTCCTGGAGCTCCCACACTTCAGTAGCTCCCACACTCCTGAAGCTCCCACACTCCTGGAGCTCCCACAATCCAGTAGCTCCCACACTCCAGTAGCTCCCACAATCCAGTAGCTCCCACACTCCTGGAGCTCCTACACTCCAGTAGCTCCCACACTCCTGAAGCTCCCACACATCAGTAGCTCCCACACACCAGGAACCCAAGGAGCTTCTCCAAATCATAATTTAGCTCTTTGGAGTTACACGTCTTACAGTGTTCAACTGTTCAGACTGAGAAGTAATCCGTCACCCTGACCAGGTCAATCACTCACCCTGACCAGGTCAGTCACTCACCCTGACCAGGTCAGTCACTCACCCTGACCAGGTCAGTCACACACCCTGAACAGGTCAGTCACTCACTCTGACCAGGTCAGTCACTCACCCTGCCCAGATCGATCACTTACCCTGACTAGTTCCTCCTGGGTGTTGAACTCCTGCTCGCAGTCCAACCAGTGACAGTTCGTCTCCACGAAGTCCGGCTCAGTGTCGTACAACATGCGGTGGGGGTCAAGGTCACTTCCTGGAGGTCGCACATCCTGGTATGGCTTCACTTCAGCTGGCGTTCCTGTCACATAACATTGGAATCAATCAAAACTATTGACCGCTGAAGCTTTTACATGTTCCAGCAAAAAACAACATTTCTTTTAAATGTTCTGTTATTGTCTGACCAACCATTTCAGTGTTGTGGCCCTCGTGTTGTGACCACTGAATACTGCATTCCCAGTGACTTTGTCAGAAAATCAACTATATCAAGTGCTTTAAATAAAAATTTCTGCAAAAAAATGCATTTCACAAATAGATACACCACATATATATTCTAAAACACAGCCTCATCCCTGACCGACACATACCTGGGAAATCATCCATCTCAGTCTTCACTTTTGATTTCTTCATCTCCTTGTGACTGACCGTACTGGATACCTGATTGTGACTTGACTGGTCTTTACTTGTGGACGACAGCTGGTAAGATAATTAACTCCAAGTCAACTTCATCAAATAGACAAACTGCACAGTATTTAAAAAATTATTCAATATAATTTTAATCCACATTAGCAACAACTTATTCAAAGCGGTAATCTTTATTTAACAGTAATGATAACTTTGGTGAATGTCCACATTAATGAAGGTTCAGAAACAGCTAAAAGGCAACCTAAATAAAACACCGTCAGGTCAGAGCACACATTAAGTAGACATGTTGAGCAATTATACTTGATAAAATCAAAGAAAACTACGGTCAAACGAACTTGCAGCTGATTTACTGTCAGAGCTGATGAAACAAATGTTATCACTTGATAACAACAAAGTTGACTGCTTGTTCAAAGAAATACAATATTATTACACCCAAAAACACAAAACATGAGTCACATTTACAACGTTTGTTCAACAATCTTTCCAGACGGAAGTTGAGACAAGGTTCCTGCCCTTACCTGGGACTGGGTCTTGGATGGCCCCAGGGGCTGCACCATGGGCTGACTTGTAGGCAGAGTCCCACTGCCGGGGTGTCCATGGGGTAACATGCTGGGGTAGGGGAACAAGGAGGGGTAGTAGGGGGAGGAGCTGGGCAGGCTGCTGTGGGGCCAGAAGGGATGCTGGGGCAGGTTGTGGGTAGGGCTGAGGAGGCCAAAGGCAGCTGAAACAGGGAGAGGCTTCGGATCAGATTCAATGCAGGGCAAACAGTGCATCCAATGCACTATACATGGTGCAATTGACATGCCTCAATGAACAGTGCATCCAATGCACTACACATGGTGAAATTGACATGCCTCAATGAACAGTGCATCCAATGCACTACACATGGTGCAACTGACATGCCTCAATGAACAGTGCATCCAATGCACTACACATGGTGCAATTGACATGCCTCAATGAACAGTGCATCCAATGCACTACACATGGTGCAATTGACATGCCTCAATGAACAGTGCATTCAATGCAATACACATGGTGCAACCGTCACACCTCACCGAACAGTGCACTACATATGGTGCAATTGGCACAACTTATCAAACAGTGAATTTAATGCACTACACCAAGAACACCGAACTCCCACATTTCTGACAGTAAATTCAATCAACTATGCAGAAACCACTTAACCATCGTCAAGCAGGGTATTTTACAGTGCATTCAACGTAACTGAAACATAACACATGTTTACCACAGTACATTCAACACATGAGAGAATTCTTTTGATCAACATGCACTGTAAACATAATATTCGAGTCAAAACATTTAACCGTCCTCAATGCCCAAGTGGATGTCTCAGACACTACTGACCTGCTGACAGATGTCCGTAAGAACCACTTGAACTTCTTGAGTTTGGAGTGTACGGGGTCAACCGCAGTGACCCCTCTGAACTTCGCGTCAGACTCTCAATATCAAGGCCACAGTCAGAGAATGGCGAATGAGAGAGCGCCCTCTTGCGGCTACTCTTTCCAACAAGCGATGGACGTGGACTTGTGAGCCGTGAACCTAGTGGACGAAAACAGAATTATCTTTAAAAGTCCTTCCTCAATTAAAGTCAGTTTGCAAACTAAATGAAACCTATTTAGTATCCACTATGTCATGCCAGCTCATTTGGACAAATGTGTTACCGTATTTGACCTCCTAAGTATACACTACGCTTGCAGAAAAAATGGGCCACAGAAAAATGTCAAAGAATCTGTTCTTATCTGTATCTGTTTCTCCAGACAATAAGGAAACTGTTTAACACTAGTGGTGTCATTTGGTGACTAATGTAGAACACCTGAAAAGTGCTGCCAACTGACTAACACCAGATGGCGACACTTCAGTTGTTCCACATTAGTCAAATTACAATTATGGATCCAGCTGATTAAAAAAGGGGTGAACAAATGGAATGTGATGGTTACAGTATAAAGGATGAGGACATTTTCACAGGTCGATGTTATTCAAAGTTTCATGTTGGGGAGGGGGTGTCTAATTTAAATTACACTGGTTTCATTTACCATTTACAGGGTGAATAGTACATGTACGTAAATATATAATAATAATAAAATAAATGCATAAAGAATGAAATACAATAAAATAGCAAAGCAATAAATAAATAGAATTAGGCCTGTATTGTAATATATAAAGAATATGTAGACCCCTTAGACATGCAAAGTGGATCTATATCAGAATTCTCCAACTGCAATATGGCAACGTGACAAGTTTTTGATGGTTCAGAGGTAATAATAATAAAAATGTAGTTATTAATTTCAGGAAACTCATCAGTCATTGACCAATGACCTAATTATTGTTAGTCACATGACTTACAGTCCAGTGATCCAGGCAGTGTGATGCTTCCACTGCCTGGTGTCGCAGGATTCTCACTGAACATGCTTCTCTGGCTCAGTGCCAGGGAGGGTGTGTAGGACGGTGGGTGGGGTAAATACCCTGATGGGTATCCCGAGACAATTTCTGAAACAAAGTTAGAGGCCAGCATTAACTATGTAATTGTGCAATCTGAAATGAAATATTGTCCCTAACAAAAACTGGAATGGAAATAAACATGTAATTTTTGTCTCAATGTATTAATGGAAAATTATTACTGTTTCTGCACCATTTGAGGCCCACGTACACAAGTGTCAGTGGGGCCAGACCAGCCAGATGTGATGACACTCTATGGGTTAGATAATGACATTTTATGGGTTAGATAAAGCTGGACTTTCAGGTAATTACTGGGCTATTGAATAGAGTTGTAAAAATTAATCGATGCACAAGTCTGCAATATGACGCATTGATAGACAATACGGACAGTCCACATTTTGTTTATTTAACACATTGCTGGCCCATAAAACCCACAATTAGCAAATGTTGATGACAAGTTGAAGATGCATTGATACACGAGATAGATACCCCATATATTTGGCTACACAGATGAAAACAAGAGCATGCACACTACTCCCGCACTACAGAATAAAAATCATCTGAAGGATTTTGTGCTTCACAAAGAGTCCTTCATTTTAGCAGATCGTTATGACGTCATCATCTAGACGTTCTGAATACTGCGATAAATCTACCCTACCCTGTAGAAAGTCTAAGAATGGCATTACCTGCGATAGAGCTGGGACTGAAGCCTCTGTGCCCAGCCACCAGGGGGCTGTTATACTGCATGGCATTACCTGCGATAGAGCTGGGACTGAAGCCTCTGTGCCCAGCCACCAGGGGGCTGTTATACTGCATGGCATTACCTGCGATAGAGCTGGGACTGAAGCCTCTGTGCCCAGCCACCAGGGGGCTGTTATACTGCATGGCATTACCTGCGATAGAGCTGGGACTGAAGCCTCTGTGCCCAGCCACCAGGGGGCTGTTATACTGCATGGCATTACCTGCGATAGAGCTGGGACTGAAGCCTCTGTGCCCAGCCACCAGGGGGCTGTTATACTGCATGGCTCGCTGATACTGCTCCCACTGTATGCGTGATGCGAAGCTGGAGATTGGCTCGCTGGAGATAGGACTGCGCACCATGAACTGATGAGTTAGGTCTGGGTAGGTAGGACTTGACACTCCTCTGCAACACGAAGCAATCATACTATAATCCAGCTGGACTATGTATGTCAAACAAATCCTCCAAAACAATTTGCATCTCGGGCACCAAACTTTCAGGGTTTCATCTACGACCCCGCACTATTATTGTTTTGAAATTCACCCCACTAGTACCCTTCACAGAATTACCCTTCCTAGAATTACCCTTCCTAGAATTACCCTTCGTAGATGGTTCTATGTGGAATTATATGAGGGCCAAGATTGTGCTATGTTCCTAATTGCACTGCGATACTTCCATTGTGTACGAAACATAATGTGAAACCCAAATACCATAATGCGAAACCCAGAAACCACAATACAAAACCCAGAAACCATAATACGAAACCCAGATACCATAATATGAAACCCAGAAACCATAATATGAAACATGGCATAACATGAACCAACCTCGCCACCAGGGGAGCCACATAGTGAATGTAATGTATGTCACAATTTCACCACAGCACAACTTATATTTCATGTGCAGATTCGTGCACAATGGAAGTATCACACGGTATATACATTTCTGGCATAACAAAACACTTTAAACAACACCATCCATAAGGCCTATACTATTACCAGATATGTCAAACCCTCTAGATTTAAGGTGAAATGTTTGAAAAAAATAATAATAACAGACACCCAAAAAACAAACCAACTAACAAAACGTGATCTCATCTGCCATATTTCTATTACCTACACACACTAAGTTATATAGAACTGAAGAAATACTGCTGTGTGGATAAGAAATCATTCTAGGCTGGCATCATTCTAGGTGTGTCATTGCATACACCAGATGGCACTGTCAAATACCTATAAGTCTACACCAGGTGGCAGCACTATACAACTGAATTGCCAGATAAGATAGGACTGTTACAATAGTAGTCTATTATCCTCAATTCTGTCAAGATATTCTGATACCAGAAGCATGGCTAAAATTAACCTACTTATTAAGTTAAGTATTAATGAATTGTAAAAATGTACTACATTAAAATGCTGTAAAACATGTATATGGAATAAACAGTTCAACAGTAACTATTATAATGAAGTTTTCATGTAATCTACTATGTTCTGGTTAAATGCACCAGTTTATGGCACACGTAAGTTCCACAAAGATACATTTGGATGTGTTTCATTCTCTGCTAATTTGCAGATATCACGCCTATGCTAGGCATACATTGCTCAACTTTTGTTGTGAGTCGCGTAATTATTCGTCTTAAAATGGCTCCGTCGTGCAATGTATGCTGGTCTGCTACTAAACAAAATTCAGTCACAGCAATGGGCCAATGAAAGCACATGTTCATCGAGAGATATGGAAAATCCACTTGGTGTGTGTCGGGTTGACACCAGGTTACGACACTTGGGGCACGCATGCAGTTCCAGGAAAAACCACTAGGCTTGCAGTGGTGTGCACATGAGTGGACACAACTTTTGTAGTACAATGTATGCTCCCCCAGTCACACAAGCACGGAACGGAAAATCATAGCTAGTTGTGCAATCAAGCTACAAACAACAACAGCATTAAGGGACAAGATTTACTGCAACTGTAAACAACAGCTAAATTTAGCCCATTACTTGGTTTTCCTGGTTTACGTATAGGCTCCTATGTTGGAATGTGACACCCAGAAGGAGGTCATCCGTCAACAATAAGTCATCTGTCGGTTGTTATAACTTACGGATCAGTGATAACACTTTATCTTGTTCAGCTAAATTGAGGCACTTGCCTCATAAGAAATAGGCCTGCTAGACTGGGAGTGCACAGCCTGGCTGCTAGACTGGGAGCGCACAGCCTGGCTGGGAGCACACAGCCTGGCTGCTACACTGGGAGTGCACAGCCTGGCTGCTAGACTGGGAGCGCACAGCCTGGCTGCTAGACTGGGAGCGCACAGCCTGGCTGGGAGCACACAACCTGGCTGCTACACTGGGAGTGCACAGCCTGGCTGCTAGACTGGGAGCGCACAGCCTGGCTGCTAGACTGGGAGCGCACAGCCTGGCTGGGAGCACACAGCCTGGCTGGGAGCACACAGCCTGGCTGGGAGCACACAGCCTGGCTGGGAGCACACAGCCTGGCTGCTAGACTGGGAGCACACAGCCTTTCTGGGAGCACACAGCCTGGCTGCTAGACTGGGAGCACACAGCCTGGCTGGGAGCACACAGCCTGGCTGGGAGCGCACAGCCTGGCTGGGAGCACACAGCCTGGCTGGGAGCACACAGACTGGCTGGGAGCGCACAGCCTGGCTGCTAGACTGGGAGCACACAGCCTGGCTGCTAGACTTGGAGCACACAGCCTGGCTCCTAGACTGGGAGCACACAGCCTGGCTGGGAGCACACAGCCTGGCTGCTAGGCTGGGAGCGCACAGCCTGGCTGCTAGGCTGGGAGCGCACAGCCTGGCTGCTAGGCTGGGAGCGCACAGCCTGGCTGCTACACTGGGAGCACACAGCCTGGCTGCTAGACTGGGAGTGCACAGCCTGGCTGCTAGGCTGGGAGTGCACAGCCTGGCTGCTAGACTGGGAGCGCACAGCCTGGCTGCTAGACTGGGAGTGCACAGCCTGGCTGCTAGACTGGGAGCGCACAGCCTGGCTGGGAGCACACAGACTGGCTGGGAGCACATAGCCTGGCTGCTAGACAGGGAGCACACAGCCTGGCTGCTAGACTGGGAGCACACAGCCTGGCTGCTAGACTGGGAGCACACAGCCTGGCTGCAGGGCAAGTCTTCACAAATCTACATTTTTCACATGAAACCCAGCGGGACAACTTACACAATATTATCACAATCCGACTGGTCATATACTTCTTGCAGATGAAATTTATACTTTTGCGCCAACACACATTAAACCTCCCTCCTCCTCAAATCTGTAGTGTGGGAGTAATATGTAGATGATTAAAAAGAACATACTTTTGTTTAAACTATGAAAATAATTAACTTTGATCGTTAGAATGGATAACTTGTGAAAGTTCGAGTAGCTCTGTGTCATACTTTCACACTTTCTTTCTTTCTTGCTGAATTCTTACCAGATCTCGTTGAAAATAATGTAAGTGTTGATTGATAACACTGAAGTGAGGAGGAACTGTAAGTGTTGATTGACAACATTGAAGTGAGGAGGAACTGTAAGTGTAAGTGTTGATTGATAACACTGAAGTGATGAGGAACTGTAAGTGTTGATTGACAACATTGAAGTGAGGAGGAACTGTAAGTGTAAGTGTTGATTGATAACACTGAAGTGAGGAGGAACTGTAAGTGTTGATTGACAACATTGAAGTGAGGAGGAACTGTAAGTGTAAGTGTTGACTGATAACACTGAAGTGAGGAGGAACTGTAAGTGTTGATTGACAACATTGAAGTGAGGAAGAACTGTAAGTGTAAGTGTTGATTGACAACATTGAAGTGAGGAAGAACTGTAAGTGTAAGTGTTGATTGACAACATTGAAGTGAGGAGGAACTGTAAGTGTTGACTGACAACATTGAAGTGAGGAGGAACTGTAAGTGTAAGTGTTGATTGACAACAATGAAGTGAGGAGGAACTGTAAGTGTAAGTGTTGATTGACAACATTGAAGTGAGGAGGAACTGTAAGTGTAAGTGCTGATTGACAACATTGAAGTGAGGAGGAACTGTACATGTTGGTTGACAACTCTTCTCATATGTCCTCAACAAATCACACAAATGACAATTAAATGGTACAAAGTCTGATCATTTTTATTAATATAATTTGACTGTTATCTGAGTTAATGTGAATGTTTTGTCCTGGATAACATGTTTGCATTGTATACTGAAATGTTAGGAAAACATTCATAAACAGACAGCATAAACAGATAACGGTCAAATTCTATTATAAAATTGTGGATCATTTGGTCAGTTAAGATATTAGAACAGATACAGTTTATACTATATATTTAACATAATTTTACAATAAAAATATCATACTTTGTACCATTGAAGGTCATTAGACAACTTGATTATTATTGTTTAATATATCAGTGGTATTTATTATGTTATAATGCCATGTTTATGAAAACATGTGGCACCATGATGCAATCACATATCAAATGAAGTAATAAAGGTGTCAACAGGGACCAAACTCCCACCCTCCGCTGGGCCTATCTAGTCAAAACATCCAGTGCAACTAATAGACAGTTCAAGCAGTACATGTCTCATTGAGGGATGTCTGCAATTTCTATTTAATATTTTCACGAATCAGTTCAGAAAAAATTCAATAGCTACAACAGAAAGTCAACATAAACACATAATTATTTATATATTTTCAAACATATGTATATAAAAACTTGTATTAAAAAACTTATATTTTTAACTAATTAATTTTTAATGCATATTTGTATGTATATATGGGTTTGTTACTTGAAATAAAAGTATTCATATTGGTAACTACTATACATGGATGAATGGAGCATGGCAGTTTGTATAATTTAATGATCGGTTTGTTGGATTTTTTTTTGCAGCAAATCACAAGGAGATTTATTTCCAAGACGGCACATCAAGATTTATGTGCCAAGTCTAGGCTTGAAAGAGGATTAATAAGTACCAGGTAAGTACATCAAAAGTTGAGAGACATTCACAAGGGGTCTTAGGGAAAATTAAAATTATTGTCAATGCTGAAAATGTGCACGTGCAGTTCCAAAAGAAACAAACAGAGCACTGTAAAAAATAATCAAATTACTTAAATCTTGTTGAAGTCTTTCAAAAGATTTTGTTTTCACAGATAAAAAAAATTTTTCTGAATTTTTTTTTACCTGCATTCCTATACTCTTGATAATTTACCATACGTGTCTAAACAACAAATTATTTTAGCTCACTTGTACATTTTACACTTGTATGCATAGATATGTGTGTTTAAATGTATCAGTGACACTTTCCCTGACCAATGTATTTGCATAAGTATTTATGCACTGCAAATGAGTGACTTTAATTTTCTGATTTGCATTCGTTGATATTACTGTACATAGTTTTGGTTAAATAAATGCATCTTTCTCTCTGTATCTCTCTTTCAATGAATGATTCAGTGAAAGGAACACTGGTTTCAGCTGTCAATAACAAATGCTGTAAAGCAAAGCTTCAAAGTGCTGGCCGCTTTCTACCCCCTAGAGCAACAATTTACCCCAAAGTGGCAGAACAAAAGACAACACAGGCAGAAATTAGTCAAACCAGCCCACAGATCAATCCTGGCTTGTTCCATGTGATCCGCCCAGTGAACCTTTATGTAAGACAGGAGGGGAACCCAGCCAAGCAAGGCATGTTATTGACTACAGGGTTGCTGATACCATTGGGGCACAATCTCCTTCTAATGCGCATAATATGAGCAATTGATCTTGGGCGATAACACACATATTACCCTAGAGCAGTAGTTAACAACTTGGATAACCCCTGCTAGGGATCATTCAGAACTTGTTGATAACAGGGCTTCTTGAATTACACACAAAAATGTCATTTCTCTCCCTACTGTATGTCAGACCCAAGTCTAATGGCAACATGATCATATCTGTAGGCCACAGTAACTAGTGTTCACAGGGCAGTGTCCTGGATCAGGAGGACAAGTGAGAACTAAACAACTGTCTCTGTCAACTCATGCGCATTAACATAACAAAAAGATATAGGGGCGCTGCGGCACTGTGGTTAGAGCATTGGACTCTCAATCAAGAGAACCCGGGTTCAAATCCTTTTTTTGGCAATTTCGTTCACCTCACTTTGCCACAGTTCACTCAACGGTATACTTGGCTACAGACAGAGGTGGATATTTGAATGAAGTCTGTGCGCAGTAATTACAGCATGGTTGAATACTTCCCAGAGAAGTCGAGATAGCGTTGGACTGACCGGGTCTGCCAGGGGGTGAAGTGTAAAGTGCCGCTATATAAGAATGTACTTTTTATTCACATTTAAAAAAAACAATTTACAGTAAAAACATGACTGTTTTCAAAACATTCTGCTTAGTGACACAACCAAAAAAATAATGCTGCTCGCTACTGGCCAATTTGCTGTGGCAGACTACTTATATCAGTTATCAAAAACATTATAGAAACTAATAACCAAACGTAGCATGTTGACACAGATTTCAAACAAAGTGTTTACTTTAAACCAGTAGTTTGAACAGTTCATATACTGTAAAGCAAACCTTGATAGCACCGCATATACAGACAAAATCTACATAAACTTCTTGAGGGCTTTTGATACGTTGCCACACAAATGATTGATACATAAACTCAAACAATACGTAGCTCTTTGCATATGTTTTAGAATGGCTGCCGAGATGTGAGTGTCCAGAATGGTCTCTTCAAGTGTTCTCTCAGGACAACCAACTCATGGAGCATAAGCAAGCAACAACGTTCAATAGCACGTTGTGAGAACAAAATAGTTTAGTAGTTTATGTTTTTTTGAGAACGTGCTTACAGAAGACCATACATTTTGAGTTTGTGTGTATGTGCAACCCATACATCAAATCATACACAGTCGCATTCAAGAACAAACTAGGTCATAGATGTTTTATTGATGAAATGTGCGAAGCCATCAGACAAAACAAACACTTCTTCTATGTCAGATGAAAACTACATGAGTAGAAATATAGAATGACAACCAACTGTTCACAGTGCTGTATTGGAATGATTGCCTGCTCTATTGGAATGATTACCTGCTCTGCTGGAATGACTACCAACTGCTGACAGTGCTCTATTGGAATGATTACCTGCTCTAACAACTGTTGACAGTGCTCTATTGGAATGATTACCTGCTCTACTGGAATGACTACCAACTGTTGACAGTGCTCTATTGGAATGATTACCTGCTCTAACAACTGTTGACAGTGCTCTATTGGAATTATTACCTGCTCTATTGGAATGATTACCAAGTGGTTCCTTTATAATTATTACCAACTAAGGAGAGTTCCCACTGGAATGACTACCAACTGTTGACAGTGCTCTATTGGAAAGATTACCAAGTGATTCCTTTAGAATGATTTCTAACTAGGGAGAATTCCTACTGGAATAACTACAAACTGGTTGACTACCAACTAGGGAGAGTTCCTACTGGAATAACCACAAATTGGGTGACTACCAACTAGGGAGAGTTCCTACTGGAATAACCACAAACTGGGTGACTACCAACTAGGGAGAGTTCCTACTGGAATAACCACAAATTGGGTGACTACCAACTAGGAAGAGTTCCTACTGGAATAACCACAAACTGGGTGACTACCAACTAGGGAGAGTTCCTACTGGAATAACCACAAACTGGGTGACTACCAACTAGGGAGAGTTCCTACTGGAATAACCACAAACTGGGTGACTACCAACTAGGGAGAGTTCATACTGGAATAAACACAAACTTGGTGACTACCAACTAGGGAGAGTTCATACTGGAATAACCACAAATTGGGTGACTGCCAACTAGGGAGAGTTCATACTGGAATGACCACAAACTGGGTGACTACCAACTAGGGAGAGTTCATACTGGAATAACTACAAACTGGGTGACTACCAACTAGGGAGAGTTCCTACTGGAATAACCACAAACTGGGTGACTACCAACTAGGGAGAGTTCATACTGGAATAACCACAAATTGGGTGACTACCAACTAGGGAGAGTTCATACTGGAATGACCACAAACTGGGTGACTACCAACTAGGGAGAGTTCATACTGGAATAACTACAAACTTGGTGACTACCAACTAGGGAGAGTTCATACTGGATTGACCACAAACTGGGTGACTACCAACTAAGGAGAGTTCATACTGGAATAACTACAAACTGGGTGACTACCAACTAGGGAGAGTTGCCACTAAGTCATGCCACTCCTCAGTTATACTGTTGAGTGAACTGAGACAGAACAATAGATGGAACAATAGATGGCACGTTTTTGGTCCACTGAGTCATTTCATCGACCCTAATTTTGTTTTGTTTAAGAACATAGCCAATATGTTTTCCTGAGGTAAATGCCAGATCAGTGATCTCCTGTATGTCTGTGAAATGACCCTCCTACCCTTAGTACCCCCACTCTGCAAAGGGGTTGCTTTTTAATATTTAAGGAGCTTCTTTCACCAATATTTAACTCGCAGAATTAAAACTGTATTTTCAGCTGCATAAAGTCATCAACATGCTAACAGCTAACTGATTAGATTTAATACATTTTAAGACCAATATTTCCAAAATCTAAGATTTTCCCAGGACAAATAAAAAAATTATGAAAAAATTTTTCAAACCCCCTCTAGGAGCCATTAATTTATATAATTTCTTTATTTATTTGCTGATGAAACTGTATAATTTGATCACAGAAGCATATCGCTCAGGAGTCTGTTCCACCTTTGTTGAACTATGGCCTAGTGTATAGGCCTAGTTGGGTGAAATCAAATTTAAATCCTTTTTAAGACTTTAGCTTAAAATTTTGAAGACCTTTTCAAGGCCATAAAAATGCAAGATCCATTTGAAGCCTTTATAAGAATCGATTCCGAACAGATCCAGTTTGAACAAATGCGCACTCAACAATTAGACTGGCCGGAGAGAGCTAAAGAATGGTTCCAAGAGCTGTAGGGTTTGAGTGAAATGAGACCCTGGTCTGCGACATAAAGACCAGCACTGTAGCCACAGACTCCTCAAGATTGGTGAATCACCTGGAGATCTTATTCAGGACCGTCTCGTGCAAACAATGAGAGTGAACACCGGTCAGGTTAAAGGTTCCTAGCTCTGCACAACTCTAAGCACCACGTAATTTCCTCAACTGACAAGCGTCTTGTATCAGTCATTAGTTGTCCATAGTAAAAACCTAGCAAATTACATGGTTTAAATATCTGCCAATTCTGATAACTAACCGCGGTATGTTTCCATGACGAGCGAAGTCTTTGTGACAAGGGCAATTTGCAGCCTATTATGAGTTTGTCGCGACAATACCGCGCTATCTCTGTCGGCATGACGACCGTTCCAGTCAAACGCACAACCTATGATATGGACTGCGTTAAACGCAAACGAACAACCAAGTCAAAGATGTTAGGACTTCAAATAACATAAGTGGACGTCTTGAAAGCCAGACACTTATCTGAAAGGCAAATGTGAAATATTCATTCGATTCATCAGCATACCTCCACTGCAGGTGTGTAGGGATCTGACATACACGCCTCCTCCTGCCCTCGGACCGCCCCCTGATGGCAGATACTGAACCCCCACAAAGCCCTGCTACTACTACAAGTAGACCCTGCTACCAGGGTTACAGCACAGGTAGTTTGGAAGGGAAATAATGCAAACATAGCTTGGAGCTGCCGCCTCATTTCCATTTTTGCTCAAAGTTTTCTGTAACAGAACAGGTCCTGGAACACATTTCTAGAATATTGATAAAACAGATGAGAATGCTGAGAGGACTGCAGGCATGTCTTTGATAGAGAGAAGACGAGATGAGGACATAAGGAAGTAGATGGATGTTGCATTTGCATAATGCTAAGCGTACATGGCTAAATTTTTGTTGTGAGTCATGCAATTGTGCTATTGCGTCAGCGCACATTACACAACAGTTGTTGCCGCCATTTAACTTTTTAATTGATTCAACACAAGCTATGTCAACAACAGCTATGTCAACAACAACAGCTATATTAACAACAACAACTGGGCCCTCTACTATTTTTAATATATATATATATACATATATATATATATATATATATATATATATATATATATATATATATATATATATATATATATATATATATATATATATATATATAAATGATATTACTAATGCAAGTAATTTATTTGAATACATTTTATATGCAGATGATTCAACTTTATGTAGTACACTTGACACTTCGAAGATGCAGCTTGCTAACTTTAATAATATTACTGTTGAACTACAAAAGATTAGTGAATATTTGGAAGTTATTAAACTTTCTTTAAATGCTAACAAACCAAAATATATGATTTTTCACCACCCACAAAAAAAATTCCCAGATTCCAAACTGAAATAAATGACACAAATGAATGTGTTGATAATTTCAACTTCTTAGACAATAAACATACATTTGGAGAATTGAAAAAATCATTGATAAACTAGCATGTAAAATTTCAAGATTAATTGGCATTATAAGAAAAATTAAACAATTTGCACCACAGCATATAACTCACTTGTACTCCGTCATATAAATTACTGTTTGATTTCTTGGGGGATTTAACATGATAGGATCTTAAAACTCCAAAAAGAGCAAACAGAGTAGTGACCTATAGCTGATATAATGCACATACAGAGCCATTATTTAAACACCTTAACATTTTAATGGTCACAGACATTATTAGGTTACAACTTAAATTTTATAATAGATACATAAACTGTAATTTACCTGAATATTTTTTATGGTTAGGCATGAGAAAATGTTCATACACATTATACAAGAAATCGACATGACATACATGTTGAAAGAGCGAATACTGAACTGGCCAGGAAATCCCTCAGGTTCAGTATTGCCCATGTAATTAATAACACTCCCGCCTTGATTATAGATAAAATTCAGTCTCACTCATTGCATGGTTTCAGCTCTTATGCGAAGAATTTCTTTCTGTCACAATATAGCTCAAATTGTAGTATCCGGAATTGTTGTATTTGCCACTTATACGATACGATACAGAAGACATGGAGGCTGCCAGTGCCAGTGGATGGCAAACACAGCAGGTGATGGCAAAGGATAAGAATGAGGGATGTCACGAAGGGGGACATATGGATGTCATAAAGGGGGACATGATGGGTGTCATGAAGGGGGACATGAGGAATGTCATGAAGGGGGACATATGGATGTCATGAAGGTGGACATGATGGATGTCATGAAGGGGGACATGAGAGATGTCATAAGGGACATCATGAAGGTGACAAGAGGGATGTCATGAAGGGGGACATGGGGATGTCATCAAGGGGGTCATGAGGGGCATCATAAAGCCAACAAGAGGGATGTGATGAAGGGGGACATGGGGGATGTCATGAAGGGGGACATGGGAGATGTCATGAAGGGCGTCATGAGGGATGTCATGAAGATAAATAAACCATAGCCACAATAATCCACAGCCAAAGTCACAACCATCATAAGACAGACACACAGATGCCTGGGCAAGTGTAATACACACACCAGGGTCTGGACAACCTTGTTGTCTGACAGCACAATGAAAACAAATCATCAATGCTCACTGGGGTAGATACCAAGATGTCTACAGGATTGTATAAATGGCTACTTTCTAACACGCTCCTCTCTGAAAGAGCTACTAGATTTGATCTTGAGACGATTTGTTGAAGTCATTTGAAAAAAAATGGGCATCTCTTCAAGCGTGACGAGATGTCTGAACCTTACATATGAATGTAATCAGCCTGATCAATTAGAGAGGTTAAAGGGGAGTCTTTGAAGTCTGGAGAAAGGGCAAGTGCTATTGAACCAGATAGCAGTTTGACTGGGTCAGAATGGCTCTGGTTGAAAACTCATAGAGACCATTGATTCTACAGAGTGGAAAGCTTGGTTCGGATCAAATATGAACTTGTATTTTAATAATTATTCCACTTCATCTTTCAACCGCTCTGAACACATAAATTCACGACGAACATCTCCGGTACCATTTAACATTGATTCACTGTTTCATGTGTGGATGACGAATTCATAGTTTTGCACACTGAGTTTAAATTGAGCGTTTGGCAATGGAAGCATGCCATTTCACCCCAGTTTATATTGGTGTTGCCTACTAAGCTGCATTTCTGACTATATATTTGATTCTTATACAATGTGTATTTGTGAATCTCAGTTGCAATTTTCAAACCGCCTAAGCGAAGTGGAATAAGAAACCAGTGTCTTGGCAGTGGTCAGTGCACAGCCACAACAATGGCAGACTGGCCTTGCCTAGGCTACACCTACGGTGATTGATGACATGTTGCAATTCAAAACCGTTTCACCAACTGCACTGTTTGGGGTTTACAAAAGTAAACATTTATATCATACAAATGTTGTAGCGCCAACAAGTACCAATTAAAAAACGTTGTAACGACGTAATGGCAGAATTCGAATGGGGATGGTGGCGCCACCAAACAGTAAAAAAAAAAACAACTAACAAATCGCTCGCCTAAATTAATTTGGCATATTTAGGCACTAAATATCGCTCATCCGCCTGTTGTTTTCAAACGTGAAGCACTGACACAGAACCCTTACCAGGCAGCAGAATGTAATGTATTTTAATTTATTTATTTTTTTATTGTAAACAACCCTGATTCTAATGCAGCGGTTATTTTTCAATGTAAATTGTCATTGTTAAAATTGCAGCCACATTTTAAATTAACTGGTTTCTAGGTGACAGCCATGTGTGCAAGTATGTTGTTGTACTTGTACAGTGTACACTTGTGCGTATCTCTGTGCATGCATGTACATTTTGTACACAAACATACCTGGGGAAGTTCATCGTCCATTGATATCTGCCCTCATTTGTGGCAGCATTGATTGGGAGACCTGGGTTGACTGGGTATGGCAGGTGAGGGTAGGCAAAGGGAAACCCTGGAATGAAAAAAAAAACAATCAAGATTACCGGTACCTCAGATATGATGCAAGGAAAATTGTTGAGTGTCACATCTGTAGCCACTAACTGTAAACAAATGGATTGGTGTCATTAAAAATGAAAACTGCCTTAAGTATAGCTGTGCATATGAAATATTGTCTTTTTTGCTAAGAATTGATTTGCCTTGTAAACATTTAATTGATGCAGTTCTTCCAGGCATCTTTCAATGGCTGCACCAGGCCACATTCTGCTGGGGATTTGCCTGTAAATATATCCTTTTAACAAACATAAAAAATGTTTACGATGAGGTGCCAAGTTTTAACATTTTGCTACTTCCAGTGGATACAATATCTCAGTGTTGTGTCTGTCATTGTACCCACAGTTATGTCTGTGGTTGCGTCTGAGCCAGGCAGCCGTATGTTTATATTTACGACAAAATCCAAATAAAATTTGAGCTTATTGCTGCTGGGATAAATACACTATAGCTCAGCTTGTATTCGGCTTCAGGATATATGTCCATGCAAAATTTAAACATGTACCAGGCTACTAGCTTGTAGTGTCTTTGGATGAGCAGTCATATAAACAGACTAAGGACGGGTGGAAGAATGTAGTATAAATAATGGCATTTCTTATCCAAATTGTTTTAATGTAATTAAAACATTTATTTTAGAAGATAAAATCATGTTTATAATTATTAGTATACCTGATATGTATACTTTGAAGTATCCTAAATAATTACTATGTTGTTCTTTCTCAATTTAAATTGCTAATAAGTTTAGACAATTACATTTTGCATACATGAAATGTCACGAATGCACACATATGCTCTCCCATACAAATACATATGAAATCCCAAATTCTTACTTAATCAGAATTTTAGTCAACAGGCTGTGAACTGAAACATAACTAAACAAAGAACATTTGGTTGTGTATTTATATAATAAAATATCAATTTCAAATTGCTAATATCATGACTTGCTTAAAAAATAGCATGCATTTTTGTTGTTGGAAGCTGGACCATAGTGTAAAAAAGAACAAGCTTATTTACAGCAGAAACAGACACTGTGTATTACATTCCAAATTGTTTCTGAGGCGAAAATAAAGGACTGAATCCAGCTGAATGGAATTCTTGTCCCTGATTAGTGGGGGCACCTAACATTTTCTCACCCCTGTTAGGGAAGGCTGGATTCTATTACAGCCCCAGGGAAAGCAGTGGGTCTGGCTGATTGGGAGTGACTGCATGTGAAGCATGTGACAAGTGTTAGTGGATTAGGGAAGAAAGCCTGCCTGTCAGCAGACTGAGTCACTTCCTCTCACTCACTGGACCCCAGAACACTTGACCTGCTTCCATTCCGCATGGCTGACCACAGGACACTTGACCTGCTTCAGTTCCGCATGGCCGCACATGTCTTCATCCAGTGGCTCCTGCCACCACCACTTGTCAAGTGGTCGGTTTTACTGCTGATTGAGGGTACACTTAATGTTCTTGTTAGTTCTTGTCAGCTCCCAACGCAGGGCATAGCATGTTAACTGTCTAGTTTTTTATATGTGTCCTGGTGATCAGGGCTAGCCAGCCTTCATTGAATTACCTGCCAAGTCACCCCTGCAGTTCCTGTCTTCTCTAGTGATTTTTTATGTCCCCAATTAAGGCGGCCAGACAGGGATTTTATGTAGTTACTGGAGCCAGCAGTGTTGAGAGAAGCTGGCTTTGACCTCTTTCCTACTTTAATGGTCCAGTACGAGATGGGAACGTTGGCAGTTGTAGTAACAGTGAACCTGTAGTAACCACTGTACAACCTGGTGCAGTTGTAGTAACGGTGAACCTGTAGTAACCACTGTACAACCTGGTGCAGATGTAGTAACGGTGAACCTGTAGTAACCACTGTACAACCTGGTGCAGTTGTAGTAACGGTGAACCTGTAGTAACCACTGTACAACCTGGTGCAGATGTAGTAACGGTGAACCTGTAGTAACCACTGTACAACCTGGTGCAGTTGTAGTAACGGTGAACCTGTAGTAACCACTGTACAACCTGGTGCAGTTGTAGTAACGGTGAACCTGTAGTAACCACTGTACAACCTGGTGCAGATGTAGTAACGGTGAACCTGTAGTAACCACTGTACAACCTGATGCAGATGTAGTAACGGTGAACCTGTAGTAACCACTGTACAACCTGGTGCAGATGTAGTAACGGTGAACCTGTAGTAACCACTGTACAACCTGGTGCAGTTGTAGTAACGGTGAACCTGTAGTAACCACTGTACAACCTGGTGCAGATGTAGTAACGGTGAACCTATAGAGACCACTGTACAACCTGGTGCAGTTGTAGTAACGGTGAACCTGTAGTAACCACTGTACAACCTGGTGCAGATGTAGTAACGGTGAACCTGTAGTAACCACTGTACAACCTGGTGCAGATGTAGTAACGGTGAACCTGTAGTAACCACTGTACAACCTGGTGCAGTTCTATGATAACTTATCCCCATTTTCAATGTTTTCTTTATATTCGAAACCATCAACGCTCATTTGAACCAGATCGGACTGTATCACTATTACAAGTACTACTAGTATTACAGTACTAAGTCCATGAAATGTGCATGTGACAAACGGGGTATGGACATAAGCTCTCATTGACAAAAGCCGTCTGGACAAAAGCCTTCACATTTTAGATGGGGTAGGACAAAACCCCTACTAACTACTGGTTTCAACATGAGCAGAACATTAACTGGATGTGGCTTTTTTTAGCAATTCAGTAGCATAGGTGAGCATAGGGGGACTCGAGCATTAGTGAGTTCATATTTGGTAAGTTAACTTAGGATGTTACAAGTACATTTCAAAGCAAACATACTTGTTTTGAAATGGCTTCTACCATCATTTCTGTTACTGCTTTTACTGTGCATTCTGCTTCTGAAGGAACAAAACACTGCAGCCAGAGTGTTGTGCAGAATCGGCAAATATAACCATATCACTCCAGTACTAAAGTCACTTCACTGGTTGCTGGTGGAATTTCGTATTAAATATAAGATATGCCTACTGACATTTAATTCATTACACGGCCATGGACCAGAATATATGTCGGAAATGCTGACTCCTCGAACCATCCATTACGGTCTAAGAAGGCAGGATGATCTTAACCTTTATGTACTAAGGACAAAAAGGAAAACACTGGGAGATCGTGCTTTTAAAGTTGCTGCACCAAAATTGTGGAACTCCCTTCCCAAAGATGTTCACTGCTGCAACAATGTCAGGTTTTTTAAGAGCAAACTGAAGACCCACTATTTTAAAATTGCATACAATTATCTTATTAATTTTGCTAATGTAAATACTTTTACACCTGTTAGATACCTATATAAAATATGTCGGAAGTTTCTACTGAAATTATTTATTTTACTCATTTTATAGTTTTTACCTTTTTATATCAATATTATTTTGTATTATGTTGAATGCTTATTTTGTTTTAACTTTCTACTATACTATTTATTGTACTGTACAGCACCATAGAATATTATTGTATAAATATGTTGCTAAAGAAATCAATAAACATTTACATTTACATTATAACACTATGGCTGACTTAGATATGGAAATTATACAGAGCAACAAGGATGGTATAAACCTTAGCTTAGTTGGTTATTTGTATACGAACAAATGTACTGCTAAGTAGAGCATTCAGTGGGAATGTACTAAACATTGTGGTTTCAACTGCAAAGGCAAAGTATCTACTGATTTACAGGCATAGTGTTAATCCATTACTTTTACAATAATTGCTTTCAATTAATTTGATTTAGATTTAACTCAAGAAAACTTCTGCAAAGCCACTGTTTGTACTGAATCAGTAGCTAGTAGGGTTTTGTCCTACCCCCTCAAAAAAAGTGAGGGCTTTTGTCCAGAGGGCTTTTGTCTATGAGAGTTTATGTCATACACTCATAACGAACTACTTCGTCCTTGCCTGCAACTAATCAGCAGCCCAAGGACTGCTATGCTTTGCCATCACGGTGTTAGATAAACACTGCAAAAATTCAGCACTGGCAAGGATGAATTAGTCTGTTATGCATGTGTACTACATAGAATTAAACATAATAATGGATCCACAATATATAAAAACAACTGTTAACTGAAGCTGAACTCCTTCCTATGCATATAATATTAAAATTCCATCTGAAAAAGCAAACAACACCGTGGTTGTGTGAATGGCGTTCCAGGAAGCACAATGTTTTCCCAATCAAGTTAAGTCATGTTAATATGAATATTAATCAGTTTCTAATAGCCAACTGCTGTTGCACTGGGTTATGGCTACATGAATATTGATGAGCAACGGAAGGCACTAAAAATATATATTTTTTCCAGACATACACAACCACACGTGTGTGTGCTGTTTTAGATGGAACTATAAAGTATAATACTACAAAGACTTCCGCCTGTTTAACAAGTCTTCACTGTGTCTTGGTGACTTCAGATAATGGGTGATGGCTCAGTATTGGGACACCTGTTGAAAGTTTGGAGAACTTCCCTCTTTGGCATTACCGTATTAGTTAACCTGAAATATTATGGTTTCACATCTGTATTTGGGGTCAAATGCAGTAGTGAAAAGGATTTAAATGTGTAAACTTTACTTCATGTACATAAATGTGCACACACAGTAAATGAGGTTTAGTCTACTTCAATTTTTTTTTACATTCTTTACTGAGAAAAATAAAATAATTTCAAAACAAGTTGTTTCCACATAACTAAAGCATAATGCTTAAGGTAACACCTCAACCTAGTTCCAGTGTTTCAGACAACATTTAGTTTGGTCTTTCCTACCACGTCGAGAAGTGGGACTTTCTCTGACCACTTCCTTTGACAGAAACCCTGGAACTAGACATATGTCAAGTATTTCCCCGAGTATTTACCCATAGGGTGATCAACTAGTCCATTGCGCGAGTCCGAGTAGAGCGAGATACCACAATAGGGGCGACAGTCGCCGATGGAGGGGGGTAGAGGCGTGGGTCCCACCCCACGGTCCACGGTCTCTACATCAGTGGCGTTGGCGTTGGGGCTCTTCCTGTGGGTCGTCTCACAACTCGTGGCCTTCTCCTTCGTCCCAGCGAGTGGCGACTTCTCCACATCCGTCTCCTTCCCTAAAACAACACATTGTTAATTAATAAGAAGCTTCTATCATGCCTACATTCTCAAACACCCAACCTCAGAAGCACATCAAAAGAAAAGGTGTTAGGCAATATTAAATTGCTATAACATGCAATTACAAAACAAACCAAAATATGCAAATGCTAAAATTGTCTACAGATGGATGAAAACCCCACGGAGCTAAGGAAGGCGGTAAAAAAAGATAAGTCTTCAGATGACAGCAAACTGTTATTATATTTCCTACTGACCTAACACCAAGTCTCCTCTCCAGACACAATACATATTGTTCTTGTCAGAGCAATACAAAGTGAGACTGGGACTTGGCAGTTGAACTGCCAGGGGCATGTAGCAGTAGCTGGTGTAAATACCAACATACCACCCAATCCACTGCCCTTGATGGGTAAGTACTGACACAAAATTCACATGCCTTGATTTTTCAGTTGTCCAACAGTAAATGCTACCATCTAGTCAAATGCCATGACACACTGTCCTAACAGGGAGAGACACACTATCCTAGCAGGGAGAGACACACTGTCCTAACAGGGAGAGACACACTGTCCTAACAAGATAAGTACAAAGCACACCATATCTGATGAATCAGTGAATTAAAATAGGACCCAACTCCACTGGATAACATTTTGTCAGGAGAACAGGTTATCTAATATTTCTTTTTAAGTTGACCAAGTGTTTCATATTACATATTTATATTATTTTTTTAGTACTTAAAGACACAGTGTCATGTAGATATCATTTCAGATAAAAATGTGAAGTGACATTTATTTGCTGCCCTGAAAAAAAAATATTTATGTAATAACATTTATGTGAAACAATGTTTTTCTGCACAGCCATCTCTTTACTTTTTAATTTAAGATTGACACAATATGTGTGCCAAGTCTCACGATAATGTACCCAGCAGCATTAACTAAACAACAAGAGGGCAAATGGTACAAGAACTCATAAAACAGCACGTTTACAAACCAGTTACTTGTGGTTGAGTTTATGTTGGCTAGCCGTGATAATTTTGTTGGCTTGTTCACACTCTGTACATACATTGTAAGACCACCAGGGGTAAACAGGTTTGTGGAGAAACATCTGGTGTTAACTGGGACAGCAAGGACTGCCTGCCTACTCCCTGGCCTCAGAGGTGCAGGGAAGGAATCCCTGGTAGGCTGGCCACCAGTCATTTTTCATAAATCACCTACAACTTGTTGATTGGTGTGGCGCCTGCCCTTATGGGAACAGGGAATATATGGGTCCTTTGGGGGCTAAAATCTGAATCACCACATCCTAGTCATGATGCCAGGGGCGTAAAATACCCTTGATGGGGTTTAAGGGAAAGCACAACAATTTTAATTGGTTGACAAATTAGGAGCTTCCAATAATTAAAACGCCCAAATAAAAGTAAACAATTTATCACAAAGTACATCTGAATTAACAATGTTATAGTTCATGTTTTAATCTTTCTTGCTGTAGTATATTTACTGTTAGAAATGTTATAAAACTGGGAATTTGACCGACGAATAAATGACCCAATGAAAAACATTATATTTCATCTACACAGGTGTTGATTTATTGGTCAGTTTTTAATTGCAGTAGAGCAATCGTAAAACTAGCATATGACTGTCACTCAGTTAACTAATAAAAATGATTGTACATTCCTTTAAGTGACATGCAGCCAACGGGTGTCTGTGTTGTTTGTCAGTCTGTCACTGGCAGAAGCAAACTAATATAAATCAAAATAACATCTGAAAAATTGGTGGTGTTGTAGAAGGATATGTGAGCACACAGAAAATGAATTCCTCAACATACCGAATAGAAACTGGCAACACAATCACCACAAATCTTATTTAATAAATAACTTAGCTGATCAAAGCAAAGTGTGCAGACATAATACAACATGTATAATACAACATGTGGCATCAAGTTATTACCAAGATATTTCATCCAATACAAACCTAGGAAGTGCAGCCTAATGCGACAACTTGAACATCAAAACATAACTGGAATTATGATCACACACAAACAATTATTTAGTAATAACCATATCAAACACTGATTTTTTTCACCACTCCATTCCTTGTGCCTTATGAGGCATGAGGTTCAAGAGGAAATTGGGAACTGAAGCTGGCCAGACTTTTTACACAAATAACTATAAGAGTACAAGCTGGGACATAGGGACAAGCCAGGACATAGGAACAAGCCAAGACATAGGGACTGAATAAGCCGTGACATAGGGACAAGCCGTGACATAGGGACAAGCCAGGACATAGGGACAAGCCGTGACATAGGAACAAGCCGTGACATAGGGACAAGCCGTGACATAGGGACAAGCCGTGACATAGGAACAAGCCGAGACATAGGGACAAGCCGTGACATAGGGACAAGCTGAGACATAGGGACAAGCTGTGACATAGGGACAAGCTGTGACATAGGGACAAGCCGAGACATAGGGACAAGCCGTGACATAGGGACAAGCCGAGACACAGGAACAAGCCGAGACATAGGGACAAGCCGAGACATAAGGACAAGCCGTGACATAGGGACTATACAAGTCGAGACATAGGGACAAGCCGAGACATAGGGACTATACAAGTCGAGACATAGGGACAAGCCGAGACATAGGGACTATACAAGTCGAGACATAGGGACAATCTGGACAGGCCAACAACAAGAAAATAGGTCACAAGCATTTTCTATGGCGTTTCCACTGAAAGGCAGAGTATTGACTGAGCAGCAACACTATCTTGATAACACCTCTTGCCTGAGGCTGTGCTTATGAAATTTGTATATCTCTAATTATCACCGAAATAATACCTATAATTTATTGCCAAATGCGGAAAGTGCTTTGACAGTTGACAAGAAAACTGTCACCGCCAGTTGAACAGAGATTGCATAGTGCCAAGTGCAACAATAAATGCCTACAGGAAAAACTGTTTGCAAAGCTAATTGCAAACTTGTAATCAAACATGTAAATCACAGATTTGTGCCTTGTCAACTTCAAAACAAAACAGAATTTACAACAATTTGTATGCGAAATCATGCAGATTTCAGTGTGCTTTGATGACATGACATGGCTAATGGCGATGGTTTGTGATGTTTGTATTGCTTCAACACCAGAATCACGACAGCTGATTTATGCAATTTCGTGCAGATAATATATTTACTTACAAAATCAGCACATTTGGCAGAAGTGTCTTAACTAATTTGTTGTACAACTGACTCTTGGTTATAACATTTTATAAAAAACAAGTTAAACTGTTCACACGCTACATCTCTGGACCCAAACAAAACCTGATTCATGTTGGGCTAAATCAATTGCAGAGGGAAGCTGAAGATTTCTAGACTATCACATTATCTAAAATTATTTCACCTGTCAACATCATGTAATTGCACCAACACAGTAACAAGTTGACATGGGTAGCATAGACAACCCCAAAGGGTGTGGCACTTCAACACCCTTTCACAAACTGGTCAGGGTTAGGGGTTGAGAGGTATTGGATTTCTGCTTATCTTTTAGCAAGCCCACCCACTCATTGCTGGAATATGATAATCTGACCAGGGGACAAAAATGTTGGGTCATATTTATGTGCCTTAAAACGAAACAAAAGTCATGGTCACCTATACGAGCCCGGCAATATTCTCTCGCCAAATGAAAATATATTATTTAGTAAACCCCAACTCATATACTTGTCAATAAGATATGGCTATGCTGCTTGCATCCAAAGTCAACTTATGCAGTATATCTTGGCCTTTGTTTACTAAACTAGACCCCTTTCTGACATAACATCCCGTTTGAGTGGGGCCCTGCTCCTGTTGGTCATGTGATCACTTGGCGGTTGTTCCCTTTATTCCTCCAAAATTTTGTTTTACTGGGTTAGCGCACATTCCACAACAAACTTTGTGGCAACTCGTGTTTGCATGGCTGCGATCGTAGCATTACTTTCTGGAACTGTGTGCACATGTGCTCTATTTTTTATTCTGGCATGAATCCAACATGCACCAAGCGGCGTTTTCTGCAACTATCGATGAAAATGTGGTGTGCCTGAGTTTTGTTGAATAGTTTGAGTCTGTTGTTGAGCGATAGATTGGCACATTTGTTACTGCGATTAAATTTTCGAATGGTTTCTTCTGTTGCGTGTCAGTCAAATCAGTAGTGACTTCATTTTGATTTGAGCTGCGGACCAGCGCACATTCCACGCCTGAACTGTTTTAAGTCGAATAAACATTGCAACGACAACAACAGCAACAACAACAAGAAGCTGATCAACGTATTCTTAGCGTTAGTGACATTGTTTTATAAAGACACTGCACACTACACGTTTCATTAAGACGCGACAGTCTACTTGTAATTATTGTCATGAGTGTGCAAAGTAGCTGCATGTTGCACGACTTCGAACGACGATTCCCGATCATACTGACAACTTGACTGTTGGCAATCTCCCATAATCCTGGTGCTTAGTTTGTGAACTGCGTAGGTCTACATTAATACAATCCTTAGATTCAGCAAAATTATAAGGAAATAGTGTTGAAGTTCTACGAGTTATAACTAAATTTAACTTTAGTTTTATCGTTAGTTATTCCTCATAATGTAATACTCCTTACCAAAACTTAGAGACACACTACGGGTTGTCCTGTCATGTCACGTCTCAGTTTATTTTGGTGGCAGATTGAAACTTTTATCTACTAAAATGGCAATAAAAGCTTGCCATTGTTGAATTAATATTAATTACCATTAATGTAATATTAATAATAATTAACGTTAGCAATAAAGTTACTTGGCTACTACCTCGGGTAGTTCAGTTCCAAATGATGCTCCGATGTGTGGGCGATATTGAATTATGCTTAAGACATGCAAACATTTCACACAAAAAGAGCACCAATATTATCATAAATAATCTTGGTTTAACTTTTATGATCGAATACATTAAGATTTGTAGAGGGACATTTTGACCATTTTCCCTCATTATGCGGGCGTTCCACAACAGAAATGCTGTGCTGTTATTGGCGAAGGGATTCCCGACAATCAAGTTGCATCATCAATACCGAGCACACAGGTAACACAGTCTTGAGTCAACGACCTGAGTGTGCACACTGGCGACACATTGATTTCCTGATTAATTTTTTCGAATTGGATAAGATTCCCGGTTGCCGACTCAATTCTAATGAGTCGACAACCAGGAGTTGTAATCGCAGTTTCCATGCACACTTACGATGCGACCATCTGCGACAGTTGCGTTGAACAAAAACGGCAACACCAATCCCCAGTGTACACTGGGTATTTAACATAAAACAGCCTATGGTAAAAAATGGACATGGTCAAAAATTTACTGCTTTTGTATATGAAGAACCATACCTAAGAGAACCTGCCTAGTTTCTGAGAAAGATCATGAGAACTATACAGCCTGGTCATATTGATCTACTTGTCACAGCCAGACCCCAAGGCTGCCTGGCCCTCATTTCTCAGAACTGTGTCCACAGATTCACACAAACAAACATATTTCGTTTCTCAGGGACATTGGGACAGCTGCCTTTGACTAGTAAATGAATCACAAAACCACACAGACTACCACAACAGGAAACGTAAAAGGACTCACCCGCTGTGGACAAAGCTGCTATTCCTATTGCCAGTATCTATGAGGACAGCTCTACACTGCACAAACACTGCTACTTGGGTTGTAATCTTTTACTTCTCTGCCCAATCTACTCTCCAGTCTTACAAGCATGCTATCACATTAGCAGCTCATTACTACCTGGCTGGCAACACAAATTAGAGTCATAGGCCAGGCAATGCCTCCCGTGTACAATGTGGGTGGTCCCAAGTTTGATTGATAGCTACAATCAAGATAAACCTATACCACTTTTCATAAACACCTTGTCAAGTCTCTAACTACAAGTGTAGAATCAATTTAGCCAAACTGCCAGTTAGGCTGTGTCAACAATTAGTGAAGGCAGGAACTATGTCAGAGGTGGTAGGGTGTGGTCAGTGGGCTGCTTGGATACTGTAATACCATATGTATGTTCACACACGTTGGGCCTATGCATAATGACTTCAAGGTTTAATGTAGCATGCTGGGCCACTACACTGATTAAATCATCAACAATACAGTTTAACTATTTCAGTCAAAGTCACCTTTACATTACATTGTATACACTATGTGAATATTTAAAGCAACAAATCATGCAAGTTAGTATTAGAATAAAAAACAACAACTAACTAATAAAATGTCAATAAATATGCCATAAGGGCATCTAACTATTTTCTGGCATAGAAAAGGTTATTTAAAAATTTAATAAGAACACTTATTTTGATAACAACCCACAAAACATCCATGTACTGTTATATTGTTAATGCTGTGTCAAATATTTCCAGTGGGTTCAAATGCTTCCAGAAGTTTTTCAACTTCGGCATCACAAAAATGTATTAAAAAGTGTACAAGTGATACGTGGCTGAAATGAAGGATATCAGTTTGTAGTTTAAGTAGAGCAATGATAGCTGTTGCACTCAATATGATAATTGATCATTTTTGACAGCCTGTAATTTAGAAATCAATAGTTTTCACCATTTACATTGAAGGGAGCCATTGAAGCTATGCTGGTTGTAAAATTGGGAATTATCTTGATAAACTTTTTAGTTAGACTGCTCTTAGAAGACACCAATCTAAGTTTACAAAATAATGCTATCATGTAGTAATAACAGTGTTAATTATCATGTAGACTTATTACATTTCAAGTATAAAAAGTTGTGCTTTTATAGATATGATAAATACGAGTCTAATGGAATTTCCCATTAGTATTGTTGCATCACATCTGTGATGTTTGTCATATCTGACTGCATTTATGCCAATCACTAATAGAGCAAATCTAAGGTGTCAACTTTTAACAAAATAGCGAACATAAGTTTAAAATCTTAAATAAATTTTTTAAATGTATAATTTTGTTTGTTTGATTTTTTTATGCCAAAAAACACTGTGTAGAATCTATTACATGTAATCACAATAATGTTGATGTCAGTATTTGTTATCTCTTCTATGTTGATACCAGTAGAGCTTTGAACGTTCATTGATAACTGAATGGACAAAATAAATTGGAAACCAACATTACAAAAACAATGAATTATGAACAATACTGTAAAATCAACAATCCCCAGATAGTTAAGATCTCAAAATTAACTTTTGTTGGCAAAATAATTACAAGTAAAAGTTGGCAGTATATTTACAAGTTGGCAGTATATTTTACGAGTTGGCAGTATATTTACAAGCTGCCATCATAGTATAAATTTAGGACCTACAATTAGCACCATGATTCAGAAGTGGAAATTATATATATATATATATATATATATATATATATATATATAATATTATATGTGTAAGAGTGCATAGGGCAGTTATTTTGAAACATGACAAATCATTCTTCAGGAACTTCTAACTAACTGCCCCTCTGATTCTTAAAATGTCTTAAGAATTTACATAGGCTGGTTTGTCATTTTTAATTTAATTAAATTTTTTGGCCACTTCTGAATGACTTCATCTTGAAAAATGTTGTGGAAACGTGATATTAGATTCATGCCTAAATTTGTGTTTTTATCACAACTTAGCACCAAAATGCCAAAACAGAGTGCTCAGGCCAAAAAGTAGTTCCATGTCCTAAATCGTATCCCATGGAAGGAATGTGCCACGTGCACTTTGTGCTGTTAGGCAGAACTTTGGGCACAGTTGATAGAAGTATTTATCACACAGTCTGCTTTACAGTTTGTATTTTACCAGAATCATTGGCAAGGGTTTTGATGAAGCACATGTTGCAAAATTTCCAAACAATTAGTTATTTACAAGTGACAACATATGAAAATCAATCATAGTTGATCTATGCAACTTTCATGATAAAATCAGACCAAATAGTGATTAAGATTTGAAGGGAAAATGAGATAAATCTGGTTTTGTTTTTTTTGAGAAAAACTCACTTCATACTTGGAGACGGAAACCTGTACGTGATATTGGAATTTCTAAGAATCCAACGAATGGCAGCAGGGGCTGAAATCTTTACTGCACATTTCAGTGACGATATTTTTGTCCGTTGAGAATTTTTTTTGCAAATTGGCATTTCTTGCATTTTGCCCGGAAAACCAAATGACATTTACGTTAATATATGATTCTAGACGAGCAATGTTTTCTCACAACGGAATGCTTTACACTGAATCTATGTGACATGGCAGGAACAGGTTACAATTGCAAACTAACAATTCAAGTGTAATAAATTTCTGCTCAAACGACCACTGTGACAAAAACAGAAAAAACATGTAACATAAATTCCGGTCTTTATCACTGCGAGACTTAAAATGGAAAAAATACTGGTACTTATATATGAACATGTTTACTGCTGCATTGGCACAGAACTGCAGCTTGTTAGTGAAAGAAGAATTATAATCTTACATTTTAATGGAGGCAAATGCTCTGTTTTTAAATGGACATAGGGTGAAATGAAATGTTTTTCACTCTGTGTATCACATGTAAATCTATATAAAACTATCCTTGATTGGTTTATTAATGTTTTATTCAGTGTTCACCTGTTGCACGGCAGAATCCTTTTACTAGAATCGACAGAGTGAGGAATACTGTGTATTGCAAAACTCTCCGTTTGTGCTACTTGGGCATAGGATTTAATGCTCATTGTTAGCTCAAGTACGTTGTGCTTAGAACAGCTGCAGTAATGTTCTATCACTTATTCACAACCCCGCCTACAGCAGTATGAGTCCTTGGGTCACACACTGAGTACTTCTCTTCAGTCATAATGTCCTCAAAGTGGAGGAAAATGACAGGGTATGTGACAACCAATGTAACCGCTGCAATGCCCTGACTCAAGAAAACATGTTGACGATCCAAAATAGTACATACTTATCCACTAGAGGGCGTATACTGCACGGCACGATAGACCGATGATTTATCCCAGCTTTATCAGAAATATCTACAACTTTGTAAAGTTTCCGTTTTAGGCAATCTTCTAGGTAACAGGTTCAACTTGCAGTGTATGCAAACTGAATTTAAATTACATAAAAAGTTAAAGTTGTTTTTAGTAGAGTAAGTTGCAAACAACAGAAAATAGGATTTTTATCATTGGTTACAATAGAAAACTGCTAAAAACCCATAAAAATCACCTTTGTTCTGAATTATCCTTGCTGAAGCACATATAGTGAATATATTATTGTAACATTACATAATGGTTAAATACCTGGTAGTGCCCTTTTCATCATGTTGGAATCATGATTTATTTGGTCTTACCTTAGGCTACATGACTATGACAAAACTTAAATGAATAAATGGTTTGTAATGATCATATGGCCAATCATTACAAACCACAAATCAAGTAAACTGGAATAAATATGTTGTTGGCACAACATGCAATGTTAATGCCTGAGGTAAAATGACCATGTATTTGAACAGTGCCTAAATGATTAAGTTATTAAACTGTCATTACATTTAAATGAGTATGTTTAGCTGATAACAAATTGGTGTTGAGATAATAACTAATGACCTTGATTACATGTAACAGGTCATGTGATATACCTGTATGGTTGAAGATACAAATGTTGCTGGTTTAATATTACTGGAAAATTTGGTAATAGTTTCTCGTTATATTCATAATATTATGTATGAACTATGATTTGGCACACAAGTCTTTTGTAAAAATGCATTTTTAGATCAGTTCTTATTCCATTAGGTGGGAAGGTAAAATGTTCTATTAATCTGTATTTCCGACCTTTGAGTTCACATAACTTTGTGTGTATTTCATTAATGCCACTCCAAGTGACAAAAACTTGTTTTTAACGGATGTTTTTCACCACAGCAACAATAACAAGCCTAACCCGAAGTGAAAATGTATAACTCTGTTCAAGTGCAAATACTCTTTATTAATTTATTCCATATCTGAAACTTCAAATGACAGACAAATATTTTACTCCTTTATTTATAACACACAAATCAAGTGGCAATGAGTTGGAGTTTTTGTTACATGCAAAATATTTTTTTTCCTGAAAAAATGTTTTTGTGAATAATATTTTACTTCTCTATTTATGACACACAAATCAAGTGGCTAGGATATTGAGTTTTTGTTCCATGAAAAAAGCGTTTCTAAAAAAAATATTTTTGTGAATAATTTTTGTGTGAACTTCATAAAACTTAACCTGCAGGTCAGGATGATTCAAAAAGTGCACAATTTTGCGGAAACTCCCCACATAATTTGGCTAACATTAACCAGTTGCATCGCTGTCATCTGAAAAGCTTCTGAGGAGCAGCTTCATCCTGCCCCATCCTGCAGGTTATGGGGCAACATCACCAGACTCTATATAACACCCCTAGTGCTCTATTTTTTCCAAGTCATCCATCTATCTTTTGTAAGATTCAGTCTGTTCAGCCAACCCCGCATTTCTGTCAGATAAATCATCCAATGCCAGTGAAGTTTACCGCCACTTAAATATAGTAGCCGTGACAAGTGTCCTTCCTGCACCCTACCACAGTGCACAAAGCACCCCTTTAAGTCACCCCACAGGGGCACCAGCTATTACCCTGTGAATGTCTCCAGGCTCAAAGCCAACTTTATGGCACATAATGACCATGGCAAGTCTGAAGGGTGTCAGAGACATTTTTTGGTCTGCCCCACAGCTTACATGGGGTGCATGGCTGTAAGCCCTCAACACAGAGCTCCATTGGGGTCATCCAATTGAGCCATTTAAATTAGATTCATATCTGTGCCAGTGGCAATAAATCACACAATTAGTTACAACATATATTTGCATAGTAATTAATATAATAAATACAATAGATCCTATAAGATAATTGTATGGATAGCTTCTTGGAAAAGAAGGTTTCCGAATTGCTGGTTCGTGTTTCATTTTACAAACTAATCCAGGGTTGCTATGGACACGCTACAACTGTTCCACATATTTTTTTATCTTTTAGAGGGGCAAATTTCACACATCATACTGCAAATGTGAAACCCTGATAGTTGGATAACTGCTGAGTTAGCAATACTTGGAAACGTGTACAAAACTATGCAATGTTGTTTTCTACAATGCCAGAGGTATTGAAAGCGCAGAATGTTGATAAAAAGCGTGGACTTGGAAAGTGTAAGGGAAACAGCTGTGGGAATCTACAAAGTTTAAATGAAAGAGCAGACACAGAAAGAATGCAAGATGTTGTGCAAGTGGATAATCAGAGTTTGGCAAACAGATCAGAATCATGACACACCGACATAGTGTATTCTTTACTTAATGATGGTTTACATATTAAAGCTGCTTCCGAACTACCACTGTTTTCACTTAGTTGTTTTAGAGTTATTTCGTGAAAAATGAAACCTAAACATGCTAGCTCGATTGTGCAAATGTGTTACGAGGTATTTATTATTGACAAAATCATTAGATAAACTATTGAATCATTTTTACAGAGCAGAGTTAAAATGTTTTGGAATAAATTACAAATGTTGCTGCCTCTACACAAAATATACAAGGTTATTCACATCCTCATAAGTTACCTGATCTAATGATCTCATAATCCAATGATCTAAAGATCGAAATGAATTCTTTCAATGATTTTAAAGTTTATACTCTTTATACATGCACTACAATTTTGAACACCCAATTTCCTCAGCCAGGGATAACAGTCCCTAGATCCCTATTGTGGCTATACATGTAAGGACAATGTCCCTCCTTCTATCCCTCCGTGTCTGTTCCATGTGTAATAAATGCAAGGCCCAACAAGTAATGATTCCACTTAATATTTAAATTTTCCAATACTTTGTGAATGACATGCTCTGTAGTGCCCCTAGAGACCAGGGGATCCATCAACCCTGACAGCTGCTTACTGTGCTCCATGGGTTCATTCTAATGGCATTGTAGTCTACCTGAGCTGATTCTACCACCTTGGAAGCCCAGCCAATAGAAGCTGGCAGACAATGCAGCGTACTGTCAAAGGACCTGAATGATTCGATTAATCCATGTCACCGTTGTATTTACCTGTTGAACTAATGTAGTTATTATGTGTGTCAACAGGGTGATGTATATATATATATGTATATATATACATGTGTGTGTGTGTGTGCACGCGTGCACACACACACACACACACACACACACACACACACACACACACACACACACACACACACACACACACACACACACACACACACACACACACACACACACACACACACACACACACACACACACACACACACACACACACACACACACACACACACACACACACACACACACACACACACACACACACACACACACACACACACACACACACACACACACACACACACACACACACACACACACACACACACACACACACACACACACACACACACACACACACACACACACACACACACACACACACACACACACACACACACACACACACACACACACACACACACACACACACACACACACACACACACACACACACACACACACACACACACACACACACACACACACACACACACACACACACACACACACACACACACACACACACACACACACACACACACACACACACACACACACACACACACACACACACACACACACACACACACACACACACACACACACACACACACACACACACACACACACACACACACACACACACACACACACACACACACACACACACACACACACACACACACACACACACACACACACACACACACACACACACACACACACACACACACCCACACACACACACACACACACACACACACACACACACACACACACACACACACACACACACACACACACACACACACACACACACACACACACACACACACACACACACACACACACACACACACACACACACACACACACGTAAATTAACTGGTAAAACAGCTATAGAATATAAAATTGTACAGAAAAGTAGTGGATAAAAAAAAAACTCATTTCCTGGATTTAACTAATTTAAAGTGCTAAATATCAATATAATGAAAGTTAACAATTAACTGGTGTTGAATCATTGACAAATGCAATGTTGTTTAACAACTATTTAATTAAAATATGGCAAAATAGTGTATTTTATTCAGGTTGGTTTCACTGGTTAACAAGATCTAAAAAATGTACAACACCATAAAGGAACGACACATGCACTCACACACGAAACAAAATAATACATATGCACGCACGCACATGCTCGCATGCACACACACACATGCTCGCATGCATGCATGCACACACCAACATATACTTACATATTTACACTTTGCAACCATAAAAATAAGTTGAAACCAGCTTCTGAAGAATAGTGAAAATGTGACATATTTCCACAGATAAAATGATTGATGAGTGAAGCCTTTTTGGTACTACAAAATTTCCATTGTGCAGCCATAATCCATCCTTATAAAAATGTCAGATAACTGAATAATATTTTGTATGGGTCATTTGTAAACATCATCCCAAACTGAATGCATTACACTCAACCATGATTTGTAAGATACTGACCTCAGCTGATTAACTGATACCTCAAGTGGCATATTTTGGTGTAATCTTACCTGTATGTAATTACTTATTGTAATCACTACTTAAGTCCACCCTGGGGGCATGCAGATTGCCTGCTTGGTATTACTGGAATGATACTGTAAGCTGTGTTAATGATGAATGTTCACTGCATCAGCTTGGATGATGGTGTCCTCTGTTGAAAGCTAATGTACTTATGATAATTCGTATCATAAAGAAAAGATGTCAGTCTCAGAAATTAGCAAAAAAATTAACCCAGGTAGGCCCCACAAAAATGTATAAATTATAAGTATACGTAATAAAGCAACATTTTCGTGTGTAAAACTAAAACAGACGATGTCTGCTTTAAATTAGAATAGATAATAATTTAATAAACATAAACCATACCAAATATTGTTGCTCATTTCATATAACTAGTAGACCAATAAAATAATTAATTTAATATTCATTGTATATCTACGGTGGTTTCCAAGCTAGCAACATGTTATGCCTTATTGGGAGTCTCTCTGACCATGTATTTTGTATTATTACAATGTTTATTACAATACTGAATGTTCGTTCAGTTACAATTGTTGAAACCAACATTATGTTTGATGCTGATGTTTCACACGCACTGCCACGAGGCTGGATGCGCCTGGCAAAAAATCAATGCCGTTGTCAATTCACTCCAAATCGAAGCCTCCAAAATAAGGATTTTTTAACTCTACAATTCTCACCATCTTTGCTTTGTGGTTTCCTTGGTATTCCCCAAGATATTGGCGTCATTAAATGTGAATCATCCAATAGGCATTCCATGTTACAAGTGCCAGGAGTTTCCCTTGTATGTGCGGACAATTGTAATATGTGCTTATGCACCTGTCTTCGTGGATCGATGCGGTGTATCTCATATAAAATAACATTTAAATATATTAAATACATTTATAGACAGCCAAAACTGCTTAACAAGATTTGCCATCAAAGCCAAAGGCCCAGGTGGCAAGTGGACAAGGAAGCCATTGGCTTATCGAGAGTCCATCAGTGTTAGTCTACGTGTAACCCACCCTCCTGATATGTGTGTCCAACTTGATTTTAAACATATGCACACTGCTAGCGGTTATACAATTCATTGATAGTCTGTTCTATTCATTTACTGTCCTCTGGGAGAATGAGTACTTCCTGATATCCAGTCTACACTGATCCTTTACTAACTTTACCTCATGTCCTCTAGTTCTGCTATCTTCCTTCAGAGAACAAAACTTATTTCTATCAATATTTTCATACCCATTCAATATCTTAAAAACTTCAATATGATCTCCACTTAACCTCCTTGTCTCTAGGGTTGTTAAACAAAATTCTTTCAGGCGTTCTTCATAACTAAGGTCTCTAAGTTCTGGAATCATTTTAGTTGCTCTCCTCTGTATTCGTTCAAGCATATCTATATCCTTCTTACGATATGGTCTCCACGCTTGTATACAGTATTCTAAATGAGGTCTAACTATTGCTTTATACAGAGGTATAATTAGCTTTTTATCCTTGTAAGTTATATTTCTTCTAATCAACCCAAGAATTTGATTACCCTTTGAAGCTGCAATACCACACTGCTCTGAAACTTTCATATCAGCACATGTAACTCCTAAGTCCTTTTCTTTTACAGTAGTTCCCAGAACAGTATCCCCCATTTTATAGTTTACATCTAAGTTCCTGTATGTAGGCATTTACATTTCCCAAAATTAAACAACATCTGCCATTTCTCAATATTAGTTAATACGAGTTGTAGATCAAAAGATAACCAAAGTTAATTCATTTTCCTGGATATTCCTTCGGTTTCAATTAATAAGCTTTTTTACCCTTGTGAGCACCCTCCTCAATGATTCATGATTTATAGACGTGAGAATGTGGCTTGGTTGGTGCACATAAATAAATAATTATTATGGTTCTTTAACAATTGAACCTGTCCCTCTTCCAGAGATCATCAAGCCTGTCTTGAAGGCAAGGATACCTGGCGCTGACTGTGGAAGGTCATTAATTAATTAAATTACTTAAAAAAATAAAAACCTTAAAAGCTAGTACCTCCACAATATAGATAACACTGCAGCAAGCATGAAGTGTAACAATGTTAACTTATATGAACTTTGAGATTGAAAAATGTAGAGAATAATTTTTGGCATTTTAATCATACGAAACCTGTATGTGTGTTAACCATTGAAAATCTGTGTACATTCTCTTTAAGTCTGTCACCTTGTCTAAATCCAGGCAGAAAATGTGTTCTGGTGAAATTACTGTTGCTGAGGATGCCAGGTACTCGACACCCCCAGGGAACAGGTTCTGTCAATAGCAAAATTTGTTCTGCGAGATCAGATCTGATCTGTAAGATAGTGCATGGGTCAGAAGTGATATGTCTGACAAAAAGAAGTCATCCGAGCCGATCAGTAACTCCTGAAACAGCACAAGACTCTCACATATTACCCCCTAATTATTCAAACATCCCACTGTGTTTACATGTACCCCAGCACAAAGACGCCCTATCCAGTGACTCTGCTGAAGAACTCCCTACCCCACATCTCTATCTCTATCCATAGAATACCTGCACTTTCAAAGTGGTTGCTGAAGCGCGACGCGGCCAGCCAACCATGTCTGTACAGCCCTGGGTGAAGTATCTTGCCAACTGTAACCTACACTACTCATTCATTAGTTTCCACAGATAGCACAACAGCCAATTTAGCAGTGTGTGAGCAACTGCTACCCAGGAGTGCAAAGGGAAGACAAAGCAGAAGAAAGCAGCAAAGAAAGCCAGCAAATTGGTCAATTACTGTCAACAATGGCAGGCATGAAAGCACACCTGTCTCAGACAGCCAGACTGAGGCAGACAGGGCACACATATCAGCACTGAGGGCATCACAAACACCTCACCACCATATGGGCTAGTTATTTGAGTTGGCTAGCACCTTCCATAAATAGACTTGCACCCCACACGATCTCATTTAGTGTTGTTTCTAGGCCTTTCATACAGGTGAGTCGTTAATAGGAAATCTCACTATGCCCGTATCAGATTTATAATATTATGTAATATTTACCGACTAAAAAAACTGGTCAATTGATTACCAAAGAAAAAAAATGCAAAAAATTCTCATAAGGCATTCCATATTGCCAGTATGAGTTGAACCTTATAAACAAGACTGGGTTCATTCCTCCCTAATTGGATTCCATTCCCTGCACTTGCTCACTCACTCACCCATTCTCTCCCTGTCTGATACTAATCCCTATTCCCCGCTCAGACACCACCATATACAGAGGTCTACTTGGGTGTGATTAGTCTAAAGCAGAGCATGATGTGACAGAGTACTTTTACTTTCTTACTTTACTTGAGTAGAAAAATTTACTTTTCTTGAGTAACGAAGTACAATTTTTTTAGGTGTATTTTTACTTGTAATGTACAATTGCCTGTACTTTTCTGATTGTAATGAAGTGTCTGTTATTTCTGTATTAAAACTGTTGTACTCGTAATTTTTTTTTAAAGTGCGATCTATGTTGGAACAACAAGAGGTAATTTTTTATTGGCTAGCATCAATCTGCATGATCCCAAGGTGGCGTGCAAGTTTTGCTAGTTTCTGAAACTTAGGAAGTTTATGATTTACTTTATGATTTCCAGTTTTATTTTAGATGTGATTTGTAATTTCGCAATTCAGCAAGAAATCAAAACCAACTTTTATAATTCGGTATGAACTAAACAGACTGAACAGTTATAATTTACTAAAAGCAGGTTTAAGTTTGGATTTTCTTGTGAGCAGTTGTGGTTCATTGTAATTACATTTTTTCAGCATGTTCTCCAGCTAGTACGTGTTATTTTTTGTAACATTTCAGTTAAATAAAGTATTTATTTAGTTTATACACGGTATGATCTTCTGTATGTTTTATTATATTTGAATCCGGTGGATGTGTGAAAAGAAGTTGTGTCAGCCATTTTATATATTTCAGTAAAGAACTTTTGTGTTTACATGAAGTACAATTGTTTAAGTACTTTTACTTAAGAAATTTGTTTTTCACTATTTTTACATCAGCAGCTTTTTCCTAGTTACTTTTACTCAAGTATAAAATAAATGTGCTTGTACCAGTTCTGGTCTAGTCACATTTTGTAGGATGCACAGAACCAACTGAGTTTAAACCTTAACCATTTCAATGCCAAACAAAATTGCGATGACTTACAAGTGCCACCAGGCCTTTTTTAAAACACGTTGTTCTAAACTTGCATTTTTGGTTTAGTGCGTACATTTCACCAAGTAAACTTTTCCTTTCATAGAATGTCTTAAGAGTGACAGATACGTACATTTTGGTAGCATGGGCGATGGAAGCGAACTGTATTTCTTTTGTGATCTTTTTACCAAATAAAAAGCAATAAATCAGAACATTTAGGGCAGTTATTTGTAACTCCTGAAATGATAGCAAAGAAAATTAAGAAGATGAAAGATAATAAATCACCTGGAGTTGATGGGATACCACCAAAACTGCTAAAGGAAATTGTTGATCAAATTAGTACACCACTTGCAAACTTATTTAACTTGTCACTAGAAGAAGGAATAGTTCCTTCAGAATGGAAAGAAGCAAACATTACGCCGCTATTTAAGAAGGGATCGAGGAAGAAGCCAGAAAATTACAGACCAGTGAGTTTAACATCAGTTGTATGTAAATTACTCGAAACATTAATTAGAGACCACATGGTGGAATTCCTCGTAAAACATAAATTAATAAATACATCTCAACATGGATTCCTAAAAGCAAGGTCATGTCTAACCAATCTCTTACGTTTCTTAGAAGAAATTACAAAGTGGGTAGATGACGGGTCACCAGTGGATGTTGTCTACTTAGATTTTCAGAAAGCTTTCGATAAAGTGCCACATCAAAGATTGTTACTTAAACTAAAAGCCCATGGTATAGGCAATGATGTAATCAACTGGATAGAAAAGTGGCTTACACACAGAAGACAGAGAGTAATAGTAGATGGTGAGATTTCAAACTTGAAATCTGTTTTGAGTGGGGTACCACAGGGATCAGTATTAGGCCCTATACTGTTTTTAATATATATATAAATGATTTGGAGGATGACATATCTAGCAAAGTACTCAAATTTGCAGATGACACAAAAGTATTCAGAAAGGTTACTAATGATACAGATAAACAAAGTTTACAGGATGATCTGGAAAAATTAGTTAAATGGTCAGAAAAATGGCAAATGTTATTAAATTTTGGGAAGTGTAAATGTATACACATAGGACATGGAAATATGGAAGAGGAATATAAAATGGGGGATGCTGTACTAGGTAGAACCACACAAGAAAAGGATTTAGGAGTAACATTTAATGCTGACATGAAAGTTTCAGAGCAATGTGGGATTGCTGCTTCGAAAGGAAATCAAATTCTAGGGCTAATTAGGAGAACTATTATGTATAAGGAGAAACAGCTAATTGTACCCCTGTACAGAGCAATAGTTAGACCACATTTGGAATATTGTATTCAAGCATGGATGCCATATCGTAAAAAAGACATAGATAAGGTAGAAAGAATACAACAAAGAGCAACTAAGATGATTCCAGAATTAAGAGACCTTAGTTACAAAAGTCGCTTATTACAATGTGGTTTGACAACACTAGAGACCAGGAGACTAAGAGGAGACCAAATAGAAGTGTTTAAAATAGTGAATGGTTATGAGGATGTTGATAGGAATATGTTCTTCAAACCTAAAGAAGGCAGTAGAACCAGAGGACACAAAGCAGCATTAGTTAAGGAGCAGTGTAGGTTGGACATGAGAAAGTACTCTTTCTCACAGAGGGTGATAAATGAATGGAACAAACTGCCAAATGATTGTGTTCATGTTAGTAGTGTGAATATGTTTCAAAATAGAATTGACAGATATCTGATAAGGGCCGGCTACACATAGATGAGAAAATTGTTGGACTCTTGATAAGCCAATGGCTTCCTTGTCCATTGCCATCTGGAACTTGTTGTTTGAGATGGCAATCTTGTTAAATCTTGTTAAATCTGTTAAATCAATTGACACAAGTACAAGCACAGGCAAAATACAGTGATGTATGTGAAAAACGAACAATCGTAACAAGTCAAATATTTTATGAACTGCCAAACTGTCTGTTATTGGAAGGCAGTTCAAACATGCTATTCAGCCCGTGTTTGTTTAGGCACACTGTACCCACTGTTTTCTGCGTTTGCGAAATGATGCATCCAACAATGGACCGTCGACATAAGAGAGTTTGAAGCACCATTGTTCTGTTCAACACAGTTGACATGTGGAGTAGGTGTCAATGGCGACACTTTTACTCATGCTGTCATTTAGAATCAGGTAAAAATGTAAAGGCAAGTTTTAATAAGATTTAACAAGATTGCCATCCAAATCAAAACACGAGATCTAAGGCAAGTGGACAAGGAAGCCACTGGCTTATCGAGAATCCAATTCATCTATTTTTCCCCAATGCAGTTTGATGTTGGAACAAACGCTCACAATTAGTTAGCCAGATGTCAGTAGCAATGCTTAGGCAGTGCCTTTCCTCCCTGTCAGCGTAGTCCCGCGGTTATATAGTATATTTCTTCATATAAATAACTAAATAACTAATAGTAATATAGATCCAAACCAGCGCTACACCACCCACTGCCATGCACCACTACGCCCAACTAGAACATTCTCTAGCATGAATACTTTCACATATAATAAATACTTTCTGATATCTAATCTATACTGATCCTTCACTACCATTACATTGCATCATCTAGCTCAACCCCTGGCAGACCTGTCCGTTACAACACCACCTCGACTTTTCTGGGAAGTATTCAGCCACATTGAAATAATCATCACTGCACGAAGACTATTTGTTCACATATATCCACCACAGTCTATTGCCAGGTACTCATTTATACAGTTTAATGAACTAAAGCGACACTGAATGATTGAAAGTTTCAAAACAGAACCAAGAAGATTAAAATCCCAGTACTGTTGACTGAGGGTCTCATATCCTAACAACTATGCACCTGCACTGAGCTGAATCAAAGCGTGAATGTGCTCTGCCTCCAATTATAACAGAATCAATCAATTTCTACAAAATGGATCTCCTTGCAAAACAATAGCAAGGAATGCTTTTAATTCTCACCACAATCATCTAGCCATTTAGGAAACGTTCACTGACCCATGACATTTTTTGTGGGTTAAGTCCAGATTTCGGCCAAACCACATAACCTTGAACTTTGGCATTCAGTTGCTTTGTACAAGTTAATTGTGGACCATGGCTATGTTGAGTAGTCAAGATCATTCCTGAGCTTGATGAAACAATCTGCCTGGGGCATATAAACATGCAAGTGATCAACCTGAGTACTGTTCAGTGATGACTGGCGTATCTAACTTAATCAGGTTGTCACTTGGAAGGAAACATGTCCAAACCACAGTTAGAGGGTCTACAAACATGTCCCCCTGAGGACATGGCCCAGGCAGGCAACACCTGCAGTAAGAGTCTCTTATGTAAGCAGCCATGAGATCTGTGGGTGCAACTCAAGGTGTGGACAATCATGTAATGACCTTGACAAAATGTCACCATAAAAGTGGACAAAATGGTCAGTTATTTAATTTTGTTTAAGGTACCTGCTATGGCTCTATACTAAACATGGTACATATGGTATATTCTAAAAGTGCTCTAATATTATTATTATTACATATTATATGCACAGGAAATGCATTTGTGTAGATATAATAGTGGCACCCCACTGCGGACTGGGCTGTTGATCGATTGGCTCTTGCGGACATGTGCACTCCGAAAAGAAAGTAGTGCATGTTGTGCATACCATGATTGCCAAATACCTTGTCTTTTCATTCAAATTCAGTGGCTTTTATGTGGTTTTGGAAGCTTCAAGTATTGTCAATTGAAGATGTAACACGCTGTATGGAATACCGGTTCAACTGAATAAAAATACCGGTTTCAAAACCGCATAAAGCGACTGGTATATCACCGTATGGTACACAGCACTAGGACCCTCTGACACGGTGGATTTGACTGGACCCAACTAGCAAGTGCTACCAGAGATCTGCAATCTACTTTTTGAATGTTTATTGCCACAGTTGGACTCTGTAGCCAGCTGAAGGATCTAACAATGTGAGACAAGTTGAACTGCAGTAAACAAAGAGTCAGACATGCCAGATGGTCCACTGAGAGACTGGATCCACTGAGCCTACTTTCAGGAAGCTCCAAGGATCCCCACATTGACCCCCCCACATCATACACCACAAAGAAAAGCATAAATTAAATCTGAATTGAAAATGAAGGGATGTAACATTTGGTATAGAATTGATTTGTCCAACTTCATAAGGGTCAAATATAGAGTATAATAAAAGTGACTGGTTTCCCATTTATGAGAACAAATTGTTGCTATCCTCTTTATCCCCGAAGTCCGGAGTGAGGCTGGTACCGATGCCGGTTGCCGATTTTTGTTTTCCCTTCTTCTTCATCACTGATCCCGTTTTACTGCCGTCTCCACCAACCGTCCTCACTCCCTCTTCCCTCACTCTCATTCTCCACTCCCCTCCCATTCCCACTAAATCTCTCTTCACGCAGTCCTCCCATCTCAGTCCTCCCATCTCTAAACACCATAATTAGTTAATGTTTTAATGGGAGGTATATATAAAATCTAGTGGCCTCCATTTAAAGTGTCCAACGATGTGTGAGTAATGCTTCCAACATCCTATGTGTCAAGTGGGTCTTGGTCATTGCGGAGAACCTAAAAAGGCCTCTTACATTTTCAATGTAAATCTATGTAAACTGTTCAATGGCATCTATGTAAAGTGTTCAATGGCATCTGTGTAAAATGTTCAATGGAATCTATGTAAAGTGTTCAATGGCATCTATGTAAAGTGTTCAATGGAATCTATGTAAAGTGTTCAATGGCATCTATGTAAAGTGTTCAATGGAATCTATGTAAAGTGTTCAATGGCATCTATGTAAAGTGTTCAATGGAATCTATGTAAAGTGTTCAATGGCATCTATGTAAAGTGTTCAGTGGAATCTATGTAAAGTGTTCAATGGCATCTGTGTAAAGTGTTCAATGGCATCTGTGTAAAGTGTTCAATGGCATCTGTGTAAAGTGTTCAATGGCATCTATGTAAAGTGTTCAATGGCATCTATGTAAAGTGTTCAATGGCATCTATGTAAAATGTTCAATGGCATCTATGTAAAGTGTTCAATGGGATCTATTTAAAGTGTTCAATGGAATCTATGTAAAGTGTTCAATGGAATCTATGAAAGTGTTCAATGGAATCTATGTAAAGTGTATAGTGGCATCTATGTAAAGTGTTCAATGGAATCTATGTAAAGTGTTCAATGGCACCTATGTAAATTGTTCAATGGCATCTATGTAAAGTCTTCCATGGCATCTATGTAAAACCTCCAACACCCAATACAAAGCCTCCAACAGCCTGTGTAAAACCTCCAACACCCTGTGTAAAGCATCCAACACCCACTGTGTAAAGCATCAAATACCCTTTGTGTAAAGCCTCCAACACTACCCGTGTAAAGCCTCCAACAGCCTGTGTAAAGCCTCCAACAGCCTGTTTAAAGCTTCCAACACCATGTGTAAAGCTTCCAACACCAGTGTAAAGCCTCCAACACATTGTGTAAAGCCTCCAACACCCTCTGTGTAAAGTATCCAACACCCTGTGTAAAGCTTCCAAAACCCTCTATGTAAAGCCTCCAACACCCATTGTGTAAAACATCAAACACCCTCTGTGTACAGCCTCCAACACCAGCTGTGTATATTCTCCAACACCCTGTGTGTAAAGCCTCCAACACCCTGTGTGTAAAGCACCCAACACCTACTGTGTAAAGCATCAAACATCCTATGTATAAAGCATCAAACACCCTCTGTGTAAAGCACCCAACACCCACTGTGTAAAGCATCAAACACCCTGTATATAAAGCATCAAACACCCTCTGTGTAAAGCATCCAACACCCTATGTGTACAGCCTCAAACACTATCTATGTAAAGCCTCCAACACCCTCTGTGTATAGTCTCCAACACCCTCTGTGCAAAGCATCCAACACCCTGTGTGCACAACCTGCAACACTATCTATGTAAAGTCTCCAACACCCTCTGTGTATAGTCTCCAACACCCTCTGTGTAAAGCATCCAACAACCTGTGTACAGCCTCCAACACCATCTATGTAAAGCCTCCAACACCCTCTGTGCAAAGCATCATGTGCACACCTGCACCCCAACACAACCAGTGAATGACCTGACCAGGATCACCTGGTCCTTCTGCCCAGTTACATGACACTGGATGTTCTCACATTATCAATCAGCATGTCAACTTGTCACTTGGCCTTTGTGCCCTGTGTGAAGACAAGACCTGTCACCTTGCTATTACCCCTAGGCATCAGATGACACCATTGACAGCAGACAGCAGCAATGTCTGAGAGAGTCCTTCTGAACTCTCCCCAACTTATCATCCTGCCTGGCAGACAGGGCAATCAGAAGTGTGTAACATTGAAATGCATTTGAAGCATTTTTCTTTTGGAGTAACCAACAAATGTGGATTTGCTTGTCATGATTTTCCATCCCAATTTCTTGATCATGATTTTCCATTTTCGCAAACATGGTAATTAAGACGTTTTTTTAAGGGTAACTTATCCTGTAACACAACGCAAAATAACTGGTGTTTTGATTTTAATCATAATGGCGATGTCCTCGACATTCTGACATAAGTCCATGATTTTAATCAAAGTGACAATTTGTTTGCCCAGCCACAAGGAACCTTGAAGTGCCACACAAAGCACCAAAGCGCTACTTACTGGATTTAACCAACTGTAAACATGTAATCAAAACAATTACCATTAAAAGTATATTCACAGGCTAGACACATGATGACTGCCCTTGATTATCTGATTAACCAATTACCTTGCAGCTTTTAGATTGAACACAAAGTCTGGGTGATCAACAGGATAACCAGACTTTCTGGTAAAGGACACTTTGGTCCTGGACAGTTGAACCAGACATTTTGGCAATAGGACTTTTGGCAATATGACATTTTGGCAATAGGATGTTTTTGGCCATGTGACATTTTGGAAATAGGACATTTTGTTACAACCATTGAAAATAATCTAGAAAAAAAAACAGCAATAGGATATTAACAGAAAAGTCATGGAAAAAAGTCAGTTTTGGAAAATAAACAACATTTTCACATACTAATAAGTGCAATAAAATAAGATGAATACCCCCGTGTATAAAGATGAATACCCCCGTGTATAAAGATGAAAACCCCCTTGTATAAAGATGAATACCCCCGTGTATAAAGATGAATACCCCGGTGTATAAAGATGAATACCCCCGGGTATAAAGATGAATACCCCCGTGTATACAGTATTTTTTTTATAAATGTAGTTAGATTTTAACCCATAACTATTAAGTGATAATGTTTATTATTAATTTATTACAGTGTAGCACTTAGCATTATATATTGGTTTGAATTTATTTAAATATAGCTGACAGCTGTAACCTGTTTTATTAAATAAACATTGGATTGTAGCCAACAGCATACTCTGACTTAGGTTGGGTGGTCAGTCTCCAACAACAGAGTCAGCTTTGAAAGTGGACACTCAAGTGTCAATCACTAAAGGTGGCCAAACATTTCTGTGATAATTATGTAATTACAAGTCAATTTATAGTTTGTTTTGTAGTTAGTATTTCAACTTATGTGACAAAATCTATAAATATAGAGTAACAGTAACAAAGAATTTTTTCTGATTATTTTCAATGATTGTACCAAAATATCCTACTGCCAAAATATCCTATTACCAAAATGTCCTATTGCCAAAACGTCCTACTTTCAAAACGTCCTATTGCCAAAACGTCCTATTTTTAAAATGACTGTGGTTCTACTGTCCAGGCCAAAGTGTCTTTACCAAAATGTCCTGCATTCGTACAAAACAGGTTTTACATGGGATGGCACCAACTAAATTGTATATTAAACCACCTTCCACTACAAACACCCTAAGGAAAAGACGATACAATTATGTCATAATTTGTTGAGTAGTCTAAATATAACAAATGAATCATTTAACTTCCAGAAATCATTGCTAAACAATAATGTACATTTAAGATTGGCAGCTTAATACGAATACAGATACTTTTATATCAGGTAAAAATCCATATATTTTATACATACAAATAAGCATTAAAAATATAATTATATGAAAGTAAAAAATAAGTTCAAATATAAATAAGTAAAATAAAAATATAAATTACATTATATTAAAAACATCCATACGCTAAAAATAATAAATCAAATTTATTTTTTTAGTATTATCCATTTGTGACATTTTCTGTAGTAACAGCATTTCCTGCAGGTTGTCATATTGTCAACCGAACAGTTAACTTGACAAAATGTAATTGTACAAAATAATATATATTGTTAAAATTACTGAAATTGTTCTGTGAAATACATAAGGATTGGATTAAATCCCTAAAAATAATAATGGTTCTGTAAATGGTCACCATTTACCACTTTTTGTAAATTTTTAGATGACATTTTGTCATGGTAGATTTTTCCTGGTGTCTTGCAATGGTGACAGTCCATCATGTGACTGTCCACACCTTGAGTTGCACCCACAGACCTCATGGCTGCTTACATAAGAGACTCTTACTGCAGGTGTTGCCTGCCTGGGCCATGTCCTCAGGGGGACATGTTTGTAGACCCTCTAACTGTGGTTTGGACATGTTTCCTTCCAAGTGACAACTTGATATAAGTCAGATATGCCAGTAAACATTAAAAAGTACTTTGTCAGTAATCAGGTCGATTGATCACTGACATGTTTATGTGCCAAGAATACAAGTCCATTATGATGTCTGCCTTTTCAGCTACTTGGTCACAAGTTAATAATTGTTTTTTTATAAAAAAAAATTGTGTTATAATAACAAGGACATGGATCTGTTAAACTTGGCAATATTATTTTTTAATAATACAGCTTCTGTATAAAACGGTAATAAAACAACTATTTTGCACGCAACAAGATTAGTTATTAGTCAGTATTTATGGCAAGAACAAAGGACCAGCATTGAATGCTATGAAGGTGTAATTCAACAAAAGGGTTTTGGCATGAGTATTAAAGGAAGGAGAGGTCAAGGAAAACATGAATGATAAATTCACAAAACCAGTTTTGTAGATCTTGGACTAAAGCAAATGAGTAATGTAAAAAAACCCAGTTAATTTAATGGGAGAACGGGAGAGGCGTAAGAGAGGGATAGATACCTGGGGAGGGGCAACTCACCTGGACAACTGTTGCCTCTCTTCTCCCCACCTTTCCCTCCGGTCATCCTCCTTGTCACGTCAAATGCTGACATTTGATTGTGCAGTGTCATTTGCATGTCTGTGCCTGGTCATCGTCATGCCTAAAATATAAAATTCGGTCATGTTATAAATTCATTCTAAATTCCCAGAAATGCATAAAGCATCTTTTTACAAATTCATACACACGATAGGAAGATGACACATCTTACATCGATTGGTTGTGTATAAAAAGGTGGCTCTCATGTTAGCGACATTTTACTGTCTTAATTGGAGTCTCCTTGACCTTTATATTATGTTAATTTGCTTTTTCAACTTGCCAAAAATTTTCAAAATAAATATATCTGTCTGTATGTCTGCCTTACTTGAAATAGATTAATTCGGAGTCAGTTAAAACTGCTTCCTCAACTGATTTTGCTGTGTGAATAGTTTATGTAACATCCACAGTCAATTTAATAAAAAATGCCAATTTTTGTTCAAATCATCGAAAGAATTGACTTTAGTCGTTAGATCTGGTAAGGATCAAAATAGTGGATATCCAAAATGGTAAACGCTGTGTGGGCAAATGCAGATCATGGGCATGACCATCATCCTCTCGCCGATCAAATGACAAAGTTAAAAAATGTCACCAAGGAACACAATCGTGATTTTTCAGCATTTCGATTTTCACTTCAGTAAATGCTTGAACAAACATTAACTAATTTAATAGTTTGTCTGATGATTTCACAAAAACTATGTTGCACAAACGAGCTAGCAAGTTGTAGTGGACACTAGGTAGGTTTGGTTTTTCGCAAACTTAATTTGAAATGAGACTAGCAAAAAAATCAAACTGGTTAAGCAGCTTTAACCACAAATTCAAGACAACCTGTGGCGATGCGTAAACACGAACACTGCAACTAAAACCTCGCCGATTAGAATCTGTACGATTATTCATTGGCATACGTCGAGTAGGTTGCACCTACACTGTGGTTGTAAAGTGATCAAATGAATGTGTTGATATACAAGTTTTATCAGTTAACCTACTGGCCTGGGAAGTAATGTTCTAGAGCTTGTTCTCCCAGCAGGCAACTGGCATTGGACCAAGTGCATGGCAGAGGTTAAGTTGCCACTGGTGCTGTTGGAACTAGTCTATTGTCTAAATTAAGTACACATGTTTCCAGCAGCTGGGCTCATGATGCTGCATTTAATGTTTCATAAGCAACTGAATTTCATTTACAGCTTAATGTCTTAATTGCGAGAATAGATGAAAGCCATGTTAGCGCATTAACAATTTTTTTATGAATAAATGTTGAACAACAGGAAAGGTAAACTCACAGCAGCATGTCTTAGTTAGTGTATTTTAAAGAATAAATGAGCACACAATAATGAACATTTTCTTAGCTACTGTAATTATAACTGTTTTATAGAAAGGGTAATCACTGTAACTGGATCATGTACCTGTAAACATAACTCTATAACCTAAGGACCATTTTAACCAAATACATTCAATTTAACAAAATGCCAGCCAAATTTGTAATCAATAACCCTAAATTATAATTCTAGCAACATTATTTTATACTGGTAGCCTATCAGAATAATTTTATAATTGTAATCACCAACAAAATTTTTTTTTACAAGTAATCAAGATTACTTATAACTGGGATTTTCTGTGATACCTTAAACATAACTCAACAGATTTATAATCGAACACAGGCCTTTCTGCTGCAAAATCAGCCATTGCTGTTTGTGTGAGGACTTAATGGCAGACTTCAAAGTTCAAAGCTGAAAGGTGTGCTCTTCTAAAGAGGCTACTTCAGTACATACAGCTTACTGTTGAAGTTAAATAAACAGTTCCCACTTCTGTCCATAGTGTTCATATATCACCTTAAAATTAGCATCACTCTGTTTTGAATTCTCATGCAAATAATGGGTACCTCCTAACCCTGGGGTATGGACCTCTTGCAACATCTATGGGGGGAAATAATGATGAGCAATTAGTGTGTCAACAGTATGATGCATTTGTCTCCTTATTCAAGTCTACTGTCAGATTACTGCCAGCTGTTCTCAATGAAAGTATGAAAACAAACTATATATGTATGACAGTAGAATGAAAACATGACCAACATGTCACATGCTGGTTCACCAAGACACACCCAGAGACACGTTCATGCTACACGTCAAACTCAAACTATGTAGCAAACCCATGTTTGTAATTTGCATGCAACAGCTTAAAATGACCAACGAGAAGCTAAGGAAACATGACCTCATAGATAGAAGGATGTTTACTTGTTAACCACAAGTCATAAGCATTTTGCTTGTAATATTTTCCAATTAAAATGCACCATCCAACCTGGCTGTCAGTGATATAACCCCTACATTATCTTTATAGTGCCAGTACAGCCTATTACACCATTTCCAATAGCACCCTCTGCTGGGTGGCAGGGCAGACATTTTTCCACTAACGGCGAATCTGTTTATTGATTGTAAGAATAAAGTTATGTTTTTATCTTCGCTAAATGTGCAGTGCACCACAAATTTACCCTACATACATAACTCAGTAACATACAATAGTTATGAACTTGCCACTCACACTAGTACCATACTGACAAAAACACATAAACCTGACCAAAACTCCAGATATAATAGCTGCCATTAACGCTAGGTGAACATTACTGCGAGTTGCGTGATTATGTATCTTAAAACTGATCAGTCGTGCAATGCATGCTGGTCCACAACTCCATAAAACTCGAGTCATGTGTTGATTTTGCCGGCGCAATAGTTTTTGAACCAATTCAAAAACTGAATTGTGGCAACAAATATTTTGTAATGTGCGACGGTCTATGACGCGACTTTGCGCAGAGTCAGGCAATTTATACTGTCTTTCTTGCATCTCTAAAAAAACTCAGGCCAATGAAAACACATTTTTGTTGATAATTGCAGAAAACTCCACTTGTTAGGTTTACACCAGGTTATAACACTAGGTGGCGCTTGCTTGCAGTTCTAGAAGATAACATTACGATCGCAATGGCACGCACTCGAGTTGTAACGTTTGTTGTACAATGTAAGCTGACCATTCACATTAAGTCATGTAATGTGTACTGAGTCTTTACTGACCTATTCTCACAACCATGGAACACAAAATCGTTGTTAGTGGTGCTATCACGTGACTCGCCACCTATCACGTGACTCGCCACTAAAGCTTAGCAATGTACGCCTAGCATTACATCATAAACAACTACAACAAAGTTACATATATATCACTCCACCAATACGTAATTTAAACAGAAACATGTGGGGCCATAAACCCCATATTTCAACAAAACCAGTCCTCCCCATGATATAGGGCCTCCCTTCCTGGTAGGAGGTGAATGTTCCTAGCAGATGTTGCTCCCTCAGAAGGGGTAATAAATCAGAGTGAAACAAGGCAACATAACTTGGCATTCATGGGAAAACAGAATATAGATATCATCCCAGCTCTCAGTGTATCTCACACTTCATATTACCTCTATCTGAAAGAAATACTTTCTGATATATTATCTTTCTATTTTGCAAGTTAACTTTTTGTCCTGGGTAAACTTGTAGCATCTCACAATACATCAAGCTGAGAATGTCCCAGTCTCGATACGAGTTTAGCGAGTCTTCAAATAAGGTGACTCTGTTTGAAATATTAAATAGGCTGACTATGCATCAAATAGGTTGATTAGATATCAAATAGGTTATCTTGGCCTCAAATAGGTTGACTCAGTGTGTTTGTGTTACTTTGGTAACAAATTATCACCACTGTAACAAATAATCACCACTGTAACAAATAATCACCATGGTAACATACCAACAAATAATCACCAACTGCAGATCATGTTCCATATCAACACATACCCATGATGTGAATCCTTATTCTGCCCCTGGGTAAAGCCCTCATTAGCAGATGGGATGAATTCTTTAACATGTTAGCAGGCTTGTAAGTCATGCAAGGAGCTGTCTGTGTTATAATGAAGGAGTAGATGGGGGGAACAGGCATGATTTATGTCTGCCCCTGACACTCTGATTGCCGGGAGGAGTCTGGTTTCTGCCCTCCACCACCTCCAGTCAGTGACAGGCAGAGCAGCAGTTTTTTCATCACCATGACAACATGCAGCTGGGGTGTAGAAAGCAACTCAAACTGTAGCCCAGTGTTGATTAGTGAGAGGGCACTTTACTGCAGTGTTCCCTGGGGAGAGACTTGAGTTCTTGTGGGAAGGATCTGGACCAGAGGGGAACCAGGACCAGAGGGGTACCAGGACCAGAAGGGAACCAGGACCAGAGGGGAACCAGGACCAGAGGGGAACCAGGACCAGAGGGGAACCAGGACCAGAGGGGAACAAGGACCAGAGGGGAACCAGGACCAGAGGGGAACCAGGACCAGTGACCACACTTTGGGAATGAAAAAATTCAATCACACCACGTTGCCTCAGTTCATTCAGCTGAATGCACAAGTACCTAGTTATCTACAGCGGTGATATAATAATTATATGTATATATATATCGTTGGAATGAACAGGTTTCAGCAGTCCCAAGGACTGGATACTGCGTCATCAAAGAACTTAAGAACTTAGAACATCAAAGGACAGTTGTACAAATAGGTGCTCTTGTAGTTCTAATATAGAAAAAGTTGTAACATACAAAACTTATTTTAATCTAACCATTTTTTAAATCTATGTTTAAATAATCCTGCACAGCAAAAAGAAGATGATTACAAAATATTTTGGTCAAATTAATCATATATACTGGTAATTAACCCCCACTCCCCCCCACATCAATGACACTTCCATGACATCAGTCATCAGCCTCAACATGTCAACATTTATTCCAGTATGAGGACAGTCTTAAAAAGTGTCTCTTCATCTTGACCCCCTCCCATGCTGTGGCCCCCCTCCCATGCTGTGGCCCCCCTCCCATGCTGTGGCCCCCCTCCTGTGATGTGGCCCCCTCTGGTGTCATGTCCCCCTCCTGTGCCTTGACCCCCCTCTGATGCTTGGCCTCCTCCTGTTATATGGCTCCCTCCCATGTCATGGCCCCCTCCTGTGCCTAGACCCCCAGCTGCCTTCCTGTACTAGCAGCTTCTGCCAGTTGTTCTCTGCCCATGTTGGTGGTGCACACCTCTGCTGTTAGCAAGTCGGACACCATGCAGTGTCTTGTCCGAGTTGTCAACAACGATTTCAATCATGCTAGCTCTACATGTTTATTTATATGGGCCACGATCTCAAACATTTATGACTCGATTTATTAAGACCCCCCACAATGAATGCACTGAATTCTGGGAAGATTTGTCCAGAAAATGCATAAACCTGCCAATAGATTCATCCAAAACAATGTTGAGAATCTTACAAAACGATGATTCCGCTGCTAACACATGTTCCTGGACTTGCTTTGTTCATCTAGAAGATTCCAGTTGACAGGGTACATACACTTACAATGCGTCAGATCTTCTGAATACCTGCCTGTTGGCTTATCCAGACTGGAAGTGGCTTGTTAACAGTGCCAGCCAGAGCCAGCTGCTGCAGTTGCTTCAAATGTAGGAGATGTAATACAGTTGTCAAGTCACCAGTCAGCCTCTAGCTTCTGCTAGACTGATACCAAGTAAAAAGTCATGTTTTCTTATACCGCTGCCTCCTCTGGTAGACTGATACCTACTGCTGTTCCGACCAATCGATTTCATCATCGATCACAATCTTGTGTGGTCGATCATTTTCAATTTCACTCCTGGCTGTTGTTCCATGAATTACCTGTGATCGCGACAAGACAATGACGACAAACAAACTTGTTTGTTTCTGTTTCAGTTTCATTGCTATAATATACAGAAATACAAAGAGAAACAGTAACATTTATTAGATACATTAACTTCTATGATCGATCATTGATCAATCGTTGATCGGTTAGATAAACGAATAATCGGTCATGAAAATATTTACCAATTCCCAACACTACTGACACCTAGCTAAGTCATGTTTTCTGGAACTTTTGTATCAACTTAAAGGTTATACCTCAAACTCAGGAGAACCTGACAGTGCCAGTAAGTTGTATGATGGACTTTGAAGCTCACAAACCCATCCACACGGACCTCAACTTGCTCGACCCAAAATTTAATAACAAAACTGGCATTCAAAAAGTCCTTGTCCAGGCTTGCCTATATCAGCCAGTAAGCAGCATTACATATGGCTATACCATATGCACATACATCATACAAACCTTCATCTGTAGTGTGCCAAATGTTGTATGCAACATGCTTTACAATGATTACCTTCAAAGTGAATTAGGTGTCAAAATTACCCAAGGATTTTTTTACCAGACAGATGTCAGGCAGTAGGATACACTTGCCCTGTCAGTCAAATGTCAAATCAGAGACAGGGCCAACTAGGTGTCTGAATCAGATGGTTCACGATCAAATGTCAGCTGCACACACATATTATGTGCACGCAGGAAATAATTGGTTCTCCTTATCAGTGTAGCTGTTCACAAATATTTCAGAACTATAAAAAGCAGTTTTGCTGTGCTGCATTTGGAAAGTCTAGGCTTTGTTGTATGTGTGTAAGTGTGTATGTGTGTAATACTGTGTATACGCACGCACGCACTCATGCGTGCACGCACTCACGCGCACGCGCGCATGCGCATGCACGCACGCACACACACACACACACACACACAGCAGCAGATGTTGCCAATCAAAAGGCATTCGTTTGTCCGGAGAAACCAGCCACCCAATACGTAATGCTATATGTTTTTTTTACTTTGAGAACTTGTGTGGCCGCCCCTATATGTATCACAATGAATGCACATCACAAAGAATACTATTTTTGTTTCAAGTTTCAAGGCCTACAACTTAGTAATTCCATTGGTAGCCTGTACTGAAACATTACGATAACAAAACAGCAACTAACAACTACAACTGTTGTAAAGTTGTCAGAGCAGTGGCCTTTGAAGCAGAACACTGATTAGAAGCTCCACTGAAGTCTTTCAGGTTTCATTGCATCAGTTCAATCAGCTAAAGACATGACTATTGACCTTCACACAACAGTTCACGCTGTAACACCCAGGGAGGGGGGTCATTTTGTGATATATTTTTTATCAGAATCTTGTGGTGTTTGTGGCATCGGCAGTAGATGCCGTCATTTTAATTCAATTGAAACTACACTCATAGTGCCAAAGTGAATACATAGGCACCCATAGTTCACTGATGTGTGAGGCTTTAGACATGAAAGTATGGCTGTACCTAGCGCACTGAACTTGATGGATCTGCAAGTATTGCTCTCAGAGATATGAGCGATTCAAGATGGGGTAAAAACAGGGAGGGACGTGCATGAACTGGTGCGTAGTATGAAGCAGCAGGAGTTAAGAGAGTTTGTCAACATCTGAAGTCATCATGTGCAGTAGTTCATGGTTAAGAAAGAAAATTAAACACACAACATTAAAGGCTTTAACTTTGCTGTTTTTCTGATGTGTTTCTAAACTCTACCTACATCTAAGAACTGCATGCACATACCCATACAAATGTCGCTATGATCAAACAGTCAAGTTTCTAGGATTTCAATGTACCAAAATTTAGACTCTGAGCTCAAATGTGACTTTTCACTAATTTGATTTCCTTTGGCTAATTTTCCTTCTGCTCCACAAATCCAAAACTTAGGCCTGCCAAGCAGTTTTTAAATACTGATATAGATAATCATATAAAATTTCATGTCACCCACCACATATACATTATGAAGCCACAGTGAACAAACAATTGTTTGTATCAAAATAAAAACGGAAATAAAAGTCAGTTAAGATCAATAATTTCAGTCAGTGATCACATTATTCTAATATTCATTCAATATCAATATAATATTTTTAAAACACTGATAATAAGTCATGTTATTAACAACATTAATGTTCTATTTATGTTTATGTAGGGTAGACAATTTAACAACATCCAACAGCCAATAAATTGTGGAAACATTCCTAATAAATCAATATATTTACACTTGTACTGATGTTTCTGCAATGTTAACAAGTTTTTGGAAGATGGCATTATCTCATGTTCTCACAGTCCACAAGGCAGGGTTGAAAAAAATAATTATTCAAAAAATAATATTTCTTAATTTAAATCGTATTTTATTTATTTATTTATTTTTAATCTGGTATATAGAAATTTATAAACTCTTTCAAACGTGTTCTATTCAAATTGATTTGGGTACTTGTCTTAACAGAGGGTACTTGATTTTTGCTTATATAAAGACATTAGACAATATCCATAAGGCCTCACCCCCTGTAGTTGCATAATCTGTCTTGGAAAGGAGAGCATGCTGTGTGTTTGTGGCTGTAGCAGTATATATTGTTTGCAGAGAGGGTAGATTAGTACCTGTCCAGGGCTCTGTGTACTCTAAGGGTCTCCAACCAGACTGCAAACTGGTACAGTATTAAACAATTTCACTTGAGTTAACATACTGAATTGGTAACAACTAGCACAAGCTCTAAGTAGACTTTAACTCAGGGCTTCTGACTTGAAAAGATACTTCCTCTGGAAGACAAGTTTGTGTGGCTTCACTGCATTCAAAAACGGAATAGCTCAAACATACACAATGTCATAAAATATTTGACTATCATGGCTATCTGGTGACAATACAGCTACACAAGTGTGCGCATATTGTGCTTTTGCATTAAAAAAACATACAAAACTTTATTGATCTCGATGCTTGTAAACAATTATTTGTGTTAAATTCATATAAATCAGCGATTAAAAAAATCGGAAGTAAAAAAAATCATAAATCAATGATTTTTTTGGAGTGATTTAAATCATGATTTAAATCAATGATTTAAATCAAACAACCCTGCCACAAGGTAATAAAGTTCACTAAGATTATATAAGACTATAAATCCAATTTCTTCTATAAACTCATCAATAACATTCAATTTATATTACAAATGCCACTTTATTAATTAAATAACAGTATTGTGACAGATTGCAATTAAGGTAATTTAATTGTTTTGTTTATAGAAACTATGCTCTGTCATAATGATGGAATTAACTTTGATACTTAAATTAAATAATTTGTGAAAAACAATTAAAATACTTAAAAAAAGAATATATTATATAATAATGATGAAGTCAGCTAACCAGCCAAGCTTTAGGGTGTGCCTATAGACATAAATGTAACTATGGGTGTGCCCCATATTCCAACCCTGCGAACTTTCCAGAAAGACAGCAATGTATCATTTTTAGTGCCCCATTTGATGACATCACTGACCACTTGGTCAACCCTTGAGCGGAAATGTCCTGTAGGACAATAAAACGTGGGGTAATCTCACATGGTGTATGAGAGTAGAGAGCATGGTAGTGTTAGCCTTGCATGGGTGTAGACCCTAAAATGAACAGATGCAGTGTCTGTGATGTGTGATTTAATACTATACTCATGTGCTGTGAAGTGGAACATGGCCATAACAAGAATAAACATGTTTAACTTGACACGGTAGCAAATATTTGCTACCACATTTCAAATCAGATATGTCTGTAAATTCCTGGTAGAAAAATAATAAATTTGCGTTTGTGTTTTTTTTGTAAATTGCATGCTATGCTTAAAATATTTACAATATAATAATAATTTATTACATTTGCAATCACAAGACCGAACTAAAAGTTACCATACAATTTTATGTATTGACCATGGGAGTGATCAAGGGGCCGAATTTGGCCCACACGATCAGTGCAAAGTGTTCCGGCCGATTTTGGCATCACTCTGTAGGAACCATTTTTGTTTCCATCACCAGTAGCTCACACGGGAACAAATGGTTTAATCGCAAAGCTGAATCACTCTTCGTTCTGATTCATATTTATTCATGAGCATAGTCAATGATAGCTAATGACGATCTAGCTTATGAAACACATCACAGTTGGCGCCCATATTTGGTTGCTTTTACTACGCTCTGCAGAATAATTTATGTTTCCATTCATAGTTCCTAAATTTGTAACACGTTATACCTTTGGAAAGCTCTATGATTGGCCTATTTGATTACACGTGAATGAGCGAGCAGGCTCTATGCAGTGAATGAGCATTGTCATTACAAACGTGTTGTCTGGGCCGTCTGAGCTTTTTATTGACTAATCTACCATTTTGTTTTCTCACTTCGTTCTGTGTCAGTTCACTTTAGGCTGCATTATTTCAAGTTTCCGCGTCAATATTTCAGCAAATTGAATGACAGCATTTGTGAATCATGTATACTAGTTCAGACAGTTAGAATGATGTTACAGGCTTTTTTGAGGTAAATATCAGCAAGTCGCCATCACGATTTCCGCCGGCTTCGACAGCCTGTACTGCCACAGTAAACAACGTGGGACTGATGGGCTTGTCTGAATCGGCATAGTCCGGTGTTGGAAAAAAATCATAAAAATAAAAGTTCTCAACATATTTGATTAATTTTTGTTTTATTTTGTAGCTAATGTGTATGGCTGCATTTCCCCAACTGGACATAGGAACATGCAGCCACTCAGTAATTATTTGGTAGCAGGATGAAAATGCAAATTTTTGCTTTCTTTTTTTGATGAAATTGAAAAAGTAATATCCCCATGATAAGAATCTGATTATGTGCTGTAGTTTTTATCATTTTATTATAGTAAAGTGTCTTTTTATATGTGCGATAAATGTTAGCAATGTTGTTTTTTTTAAAGCACTCTTATGAATAACTCTGATTTGTGTACACCATGGAAATTTATCGTTGGTCACTCCTAGGGTTAAAGTTACAATAAAACTTACGATGTAGCTCAAGTAATTTTAATGAATAATCTAACTGACCACACTATCAATGGGTAGATGTTCTGGTTTCTTGGATTGTTTCATTAGACATTGTTTACCTAAGAAACTTGGTAGAAATCTCTGAATATTTCATCTGGATCTCAAAGCCTTTGTCAGTTGACTGGTTAATTAACTTTTCTATCCCAACTATGACTTTTTGCGTAGTTACCAATTTTATCCTGACGACTTTTTGTTAGTTGTAACATTGGCATGGAGGCCTACTGAAGTACCTCGAGTACACGTACACATATTCTTATGACGTCACAAAATGTGCGTACGTGTACTGGCCAGGGACACTTCCGGTTATCATACACTATTCTGTTAACATTTTTAATGGTGATTTTGAGCGTAGTAAATTATTTTAAAGTGTTGATTTTCATTGTTATCGCAAAATGGCTCACGCCATTCACGCTGAGCCCGGTTGCAATGATGTTGATGCGTTCTCACATGATTCAGATGTTATTTTAGATAGTAATCAGGCTGTTGTTGAACCAATTGATCAGCACAAGTTCATGACAACTGGCTAGTAGGTTTCAGAAACCGACTGTGATTTTGAGGGTTTCCATCAAGGATGAGTTTTCGACAATTTCGTGCACAGAGATGCTCTCGAATGTGGTATGGATGGCGATACAAGAATAGCTGTTTTCTTGTTGTGTTTTATTACCTGAAAAATAGAAAGTTGAAATAAATGTTACACACATCTTGTGCTTGTGTTTGTGGTTACTAGTATAACACGTATTCAAGTTGAAAACTGCGGAGCACAATTTAGCTGTCGTTCTTTTAAAACTGATATTTTTCGAAGTGAAGAGAACATGGTGACACATTTTGTGATTTGTACGTTTTGTGATTTGCAACTTGTACAAGGAACGTTCAGACAAAAAACATGAAATCTGTGCGAAAGCAAATCTGCTCGGGAACTAGGCTTATTTTGGAGGGGCCTCTGGGATAAAAAGAGTTAACTGACCGGAGTTATCTTTCCACACTGATCACTGAATTGTTTGAGTTTCCATACTTGTACAAACATAAATTATGAAAACTAGCTGTGGAAATGTGTAACTGTTCTAAGAAAATTTGTTTTAAGAATAAATGCTGAATGCTTACTCCTGGAAAACTCAAAAAACCTTAGACTACTTATTTATATCAGCAAGAGCCTGGTGCTGTAGAAAAGGCGGAAATACATCTTCTGTCTCACCAGACAGTGACAATGATACTATGACAGATGGTCCCATTCAGCATTAGACACAGATGATAAAAATAGCTTTATCAAAAGAACTAATTCATCAAGAAAGTACACTAAATTAACTTTCCACACTGTTAGACAGGTTGTGGTAATGTTTATAATTGTAGAAACAAATAAAATGAAAAATTTGGGTATTTCGCATTTTTCTTCCCAAGTATTATAACAGGAGCCAGCTGACTTTCCAAGTTCAAAACTAAGTCTAAAGAACACTAATTTGTTATGTGCCTATTTTGGGTCTCGTAGTTGGCCATGCTACCATGTATTGGTGCAACAGGCTAGTCATGAAACAATTCTAATTTTAACACTGACTTCCCAACAATAGCAGTAGTGAGGCCTGGTCAAAGACAGCTCTGATTAGGAGAAACCAGAAGTAGACTTTTAGACCAGTGTCTTACAGTGAGTGTAGTTTACAATCTACTGAAAGAACTCAATCAGAGAACACACTGCAGTGTTAGTAACTATGGTAACTGCATGCCTAATGGCAGACTGCAGCAAGGATGGCTTCTCTCAGACACTAATTAGGCAAGTCTCTATAACTTCTGGAGATCTTTATCTTGACAAAAAGCAACTTTTGGCTAGACCTACTAACTGCCACAGTCAACATGCACTACATGTCCTGCTAAAACATTGGCACTGAAAAAACCTTGAAATTTGTTGATGCTACATAAGTCCATAGTATGCTAATTTTCATACTGTACTTGGTGATCAACAAAGCTCTAAAATTTAATTTAAATGTTGCACAGGTGTCATCCTTACTAATTTCATGGAAACTGAATATCAATGTCAGGCATCACTGCTGCCCCAAAACATCAAGGTATCTTTCATGACTAGCACCACTGCCTTGCAGACACATGGGTCATGAGTCTGGCCTAGGCTTTATAAGAGATGGAAAATATGTTTGGCTGCCTGAAGATCTATAGCCTAATTTGAGTATGGAGAACCTTACCATCTGACAAGAAATGATCCTGCTAAATTCATCAGAAATATCCTGGTGAAAGACTATAAATGTTTTAGATGAGGAGGACTGGTTGGTATAACGTTTAATTTGGGCAAGTTGGATTAATAAAATTATTCATCTTGGATTAATTAATTATGGATATTTATTATTTTTTTCAGATAATATTTAAGACTTAAATTTTTTTCTGTTCAGTGCAAACAAATGCAGCAAAATAATAAAAAAAAACAAATTGTTAATTCATATTGAATAAGAGGTCAAAGACAATTACACAAATTTCATGTTCTTTTTAATCTCACACAAAATATATCTACTCTTAAAATAGTAGTATTCAGTTCCCAAGACAAAAAACTATGTTTTATAATGCTAAAACAGGGTACATGAATCTAAAATCTAGGAAAACAGAACACTCACAATACTCTACAAACATCATCCCCAGAAATTGAACAGTGATAAATACAATATCATTCTGTTTTAATCACACACAAAAAGCATATGGATATATCTTAAAACAGTGGCAGTTTCTCAGACAACAAAACATCTTCCCTGGGCAAATAGTTGTTCCCATAAATCAGCTAAAATGGGACATTCATGAAACTTTAGAACTCAGTAGCATTACAAGTTTTTGTGCAACTGCTGGGACTTGAATTTCAGCAACTGACACTGCCACTTGTAATTGAGTTGACAACCTTGAGATAAGTCAGCTGACCCTGGGAGAAAAGTACTGGTTGACACCAATGTAGGAACATCAACAGGCTCACACTGGGGCACACTCCCTGTACTCCCAGACTGGGAGGAGGCTGAAGGTAAGGGAAGGAGAGGGTCCGATGCAAGGGTTCCTACAGATAGCAATCATATTACTTCCAAATGTATCAAAATGAGGACAGATGTCAGTCAATTAATTAGTAACAGTTTTCTGTAATATCAATATATTAGACTGTTTCATTTAATTAAGCAATTATAACTTATGTAATGGTAAGTCAGGGCTGACACATTTTTGTTGCTCGTTGGAAAAATATGTTACTGTGACATTACAAAGGTATTTGTATACTTTTTTGAAAATGCAATATGCAATACTTTTATAAATACAAATCGAAGGTACTTGCAATGCTTTTATATAAAGTATCGCAAGTATCTGCAATACTTTTACAAATAAGTATTGCAATATTTGCAATACTTTTACAAATAAGTATCGCAAGTATTTGCAATACTTTTGCAAATAAGTACTGCAAGTATTTGAAATACTTTTACAAATAAGTATCACAAGTATTAGCAATACTTTTAGAAGCATTGTTCCCATCGTGTTGGTAGGGCACACCAGTTCGATCAAGTCAAAGGACTAGATGAAATAATTTGGGGCATGAAATGTTACAATCAAACACCAGAGCTTCTCAAGCCTTATCAGTGGCACATAACTACACAGGTGGAGTTATAGTTGCCATGGAAACTGATGCTTAATGAAGGGAACAGCTCCCAGTGACTAGATGGGGTTATCACTGATGGGGAGAGGGTAGACAGCTTAGTGGCATTTAGTGATACATTTACACAATATCTGAGCGGTGCTGGCTCTGGTTCTGCAGATTGTAACTAGTTCATCAGATCAGTTCTTATTGACCTGCTGGCAACATGGCAAAAATACTTGATACAACTTATGTTCTGCACAAATCTGTGAAAACGTTTTTACCTTTAAGCTGCTGTAGTTTTAATAATTTTAAGTTTTAATAATTTAAATTGTAAAGTTTGTTATTTGCTAATGAACTAGATAAATGATCAATGTATGTGACAGAAAAGAATTAATTTTTTTTTATTATTTTCGTTCTGCCAAAAATGGATGTATTTAAAATCCAAAGTCTCCTTAAACTACAACTGCTGTGAAAAAATGGTTGAATATGTTATGTAGCTAAGGTATTAAAGTATCACTACATGGCAACAGTTTGGAACTGCATAATTAATAAATTTGTTTTGTCAAAATAGTTGGTTACTAGCTTTTTTATTAGCTTTTTTAATAATTAAATCTACATGCTAGTGTTCAGTTTGAAATGTAATTAATTTGTTTGGTATTAAGTTATAGCTAAAATAATTAATTTTAAAGTGAAATAGCAGCTTTTAAATGGGGAACCTTTGTTGACAAAACTTCAGAGGTCCATATAAATCTAAGTTGTATAAATTACCATCAAAATAAAGTTATATATGAATGTAATTTGTCAATAAATTTTTTATCTGCAATGTCAATTCTTAATCTGCTGTCAAATGGCTGCATATTTTATGTAGCTAAGATATCAAGGTATCCTAACAACGCACCAGTTTTGGAATTGCATAATTCATAAACTTGTGGTTGTCAGATTAACAATTTACTCGCGTTGCAGTTAATTGTGTTACAAACTGTCTGCTATTTAGCAATAGCTAAACAATAAATTGTATAGAAAAATTGCTGTTCTAAGGTAATTAGTAAAAAAATTTATTCAACACTATACCAATCACCCAACATGATTTTAGAATCATACACATTTGGGATTTATTTGGGATTTATTTGGGGGTACTCAGCTCCACACTGACCCTTGATAGGGTGAAACACACTGCTCTGGAATAGGTTGTTTTTAGTTGGTGTACCCATCAAAATCCTGGGATGGATATAGCACTTTTGAATATGCCAGTTATTCACTACTGGCATTGTGCTACTGTGATAAAGAATTGGTAGATGTTGAAACCGTGTTGGATGTTCAACATGTGTAGGACACCTCAATGTAGGAAAATAACCAGTTTTGTTTATTAGATACAAGAAACGGAAGACAGATTGGAACAATTAGCTATTCGGTTACTCATGTTACATTTGTGGGGGGTATATTTGTTAGGGGGGTGTATTTGTATACTAAGCAACAGCAACGGGTGTACCATGTAGCTATTAGGTAAGATAATATAATTTTGTATGCAAGTTTTATTTGATTGTATAATATATAATAAATATATTGATGTTTTACATGAGGTTTTTATTGCATTTATTTGACAAAATAATAGGTGTTTACTGTGCATGCGCAATTTGGTTTTAACTTTAGCATATTGGCTATCAGAAAAAAATTATTTAATCAAATAAATGCAGTCTTTGTCCACTTCCTCGTAAAATGGCCAATAAATTTGAGCAAATGGCAGTGTTATTCCTTCAGGTTTGATCAAAGGTCATTAAACTAACACAGATATGTCATTAAATCATACACCTCGGATTTTGACAAAATCAACACTGAGAATTCTCCTCATCATTTGTCACTGCTGCCAGTGAGACTAGATGTTGTCAAATACATGAGATCTTACATGCGCTGACATGTTCACTTCTAGCCAATCAGCCAACAGACATTTCAAACTGAACACTAGCATGTAGATTTAATTATTTTTTATATATGTACTATGTAGTTTAAAACCCATTAGACCCCACAACGGCCGCGGCCGGCCACTCTGTGCAGTCCTGGAATGGCCGCTGCGGACCGCATACAGGACCCTCTATTAAAAACAATCTTGCCAAATAACTACTGAACTAAACGCTACCAAATTTTGCCACACCCTAGCGGATACATTTTGCAACAACAACAGCTCATTACGTGCATGTGTTGCCCTTTCGGAAATCTTGATTTTCATCAGTTTAGTTCAGGCTATCTCGAAAAGTTTTATTTCTATATTTGTCATGATAAAATAAAACCTGAAAAATAACTGTCAGAATTTGATGTTTTCAGTGTTGCAAAGCTAACACATATAGCTACATTTTCTTCGCTGAGTTGCATAGGGTTATAGCATGGGATCATTGTCAAATGTCAGTCGCAACTTTCAAAGTTTTAACAAATGTACTATTTTGTCTTTGCAAATTGTGATAAAATGTCAACATTTTATTAATATATCCTATTTCTATGTATACATGCATGTGGAGAAATTACTACTCTTCAAAATAAACACAACTTGTAATTGTCAATACCGAATAGTTTTTTCTACAGATTTTTTAACACAAGGAGGTAAAATCGCTCGAAATTTGCCAGAAATCCTGGGAACATGGTGGCATGTTTTAATAAAATCCTGGGGCCTAATGGGTTAATACATATTTGGTATCTTATATATATAATTTTTTTTTTGGCATTTCAGTTCGTCTAGTTCACTTTTGCTTAGCCAAGTAACTTAGTAACGTTTTGTCTTCTGTGCTCAAATGTAAACTCTCCTGAACATGGTTCTTACACTGGATTTGAGTGTATAAACAAAGTTAATTATTTGTATCTCAGATTTATAGAAATTTTACCATGTCCAAAACCTACACTTTCAGAGGGTGCAAAAATCTTTAAAAAATAAGGTAACATCTCAGAATCATTTGTGCCTCATCTTTTAAATTTGAACATAAATCTATATAAAATAGGGAATTCCATAAAATAGACGCATGTGTCCAACTAATGGCAACGCCTCCATACATGTATATCAAGCATGATTAACATTACAAAGGCATACTAAGTTACTTGGTCGACTATTTCAAGAACATTTAACAGAGGAGGGGCTGGGGTTTAATCTTATTATTGTAATTCTGTTCACTGAGTTCACTGTGTGCGTAGTGATGTACCTAGCTACAGGCACAGGTAGAGTTACATGAATGAACGGTCTCCCCACTCTGATGGAGGCTTCGGTGAACCCTTCCTAAAGAAGGGCTCATTTTAATTTGGCCTCATTTTAAGCCTTATTTGTGTCCACTCGAAGCCTGATAGAGAGTGAAATGTAAATGATTTACAATTACACTATCAGACACATAATTATTACAAAAATGTACACATTTATATTTACATTTATTTAGCAGCTCATTCTACTAAAAATCTACAGATAAATCAATGTGACATCCAAGCCCAGAAATAATTTATGCTGGTCAGATGTACTGTACCTAACCATTTTCATAAGACAAGCTGTTATAAAAAAATTCTACAAATTCAGCTCCAATTTCTGCAAAGAAATGATAATCATTCTAAAATAATGATATTATATTGAAATTAATTCAATCCATTATAAAATCGCTCAATTTAATTCTGCCTGACTCACTTTGGCAGGTATCTCTATGATTAGGAATAGGTGTATACAAAGATATTTTTATACGGTGAGCGAATATTGCAAGAATACATGACCCATGACATGGGGTTATCTAACAGCATTGTGCAGCCCATGAAATCATGATGCTGCATGGTAAACAAGGTTTTCCTAATAAACTACTCATGTGATATTCTTAACTGTAGTTGCAAATGGTTATGCTTTAGTAACTATTATAGGTACACAGGCCCAAAACCATGACTTACGTTTCCCTTTAATTTTAAAGTTATGTAGTTTTGTGACAATTAAACCAAAAAGATTCAGTTTTAATTGTTTTGTTTGATCGCTGCACTTAATGTCCAATTAATTGTTTTGTTTTGCCAACAGCAGCATGGGGAACATACATGCCCTTCAAGTCTAGGGTGGGGTCACATCACCCGCCCAGGTAAGCACTGTAAGCACTCTCCAGGTACAAAAATACAGTCTGTTATCAGTGAATCACACAATCACTTCAACTTTAAGAAGATTACATTAAAAAAGTACTCTGCTTTCTGGGAAAATGATCGCTTGAAATAGCAAATATTATTGTTGCTGTTCAAAGGAGGTCCAGGCTTACGCGATACTGATTGTTACTGAAAAACACCAGACTACTACTAGCAGTACCTAGCCCAAAGTACTGGAGAGCTTTCAAGATTAGCATGAATTCAATAACTAATAACTTAAGTCGTTAAACATAAAAAATCATTTTCAAAATCTAAGTAGTAAGTAAACATAATCGGTTACTTTTCCTACTGGACAAGTGCCTTCTAGGAGTTAGTGTAGAGTCCTGATGCTTATCTTACCAAGCCCCAGGGCTTTCACCAAACTAATTCATTAAAAAAAATGAAGAGAGCGATATAACAAATGACATACATTTTGGTTGAGTTCACACGGAATGACCCTTCTGCGACTTCAAAGTTGCAATGTCTAGCATAAAAAATATGTGCGAAAATGGTGAAAGGAAGCATAGAAACCACATTTATATCACAGTCATAGACAGTCCAGTTAGCGCCTGCCGACGCATCAGTAATTACTCAAATTAACCTGATTACCGCCTAATTAAGTTGTTGTTGTTACAACGGTTATCGTTGTCAACTGACACCTTTCTTGGCTGCTAGCACTACACCTGGGCATTACACTGCGTTCAGACAACGTAACAACATGATATCGCACACTGAATCTGGCCGGGTAATCTTGTTAACCGACGGGGCAAGAAAGTGTGTTACTCACCGGTGCAGCAAGTTAACGGCGCGGTTCGGTGTCCTCGTCCCATCAGCAAACTACTGCCCGATCAACACTTGCCGACATTCCATTCGACGTAACGTCTTTTAATCGTTTCCCGCCACTCACTAAAATCTAAATAGTCCGAGTCGTGATAATCCTATTAAGGCACTGCCGACAGTGGGACGTCAGACTAGGAGGCTTAATCCGCTAACACAACGACCGCGGTTCGACCATGTGCCAACACAACGAAAACAGTATCCGGGCCGCGGGGCGATGACGGGAGTGTAAGTCCGCCCAGACGCCACCTAAAATTAGACGACTGACCTAGTCTTGGCTTGTCGCTCAGGCGGCACAAAGCGGAGTTTGTGAACCGGGCGGCACGCTGCTTAGTCGGCCCGGTCGATAATGCAACAAACGGCGAACAAATTTGTTGGTGAATACATTACGGGCGGGCTATCGGCGCAGGACCGCCCTTCTTCGATGTTATCGGCACTCACTTCGCGGGCCCCTTGCGTCTGAATGAACCCTATTGTCGTGTCTGCAACTCTTCTGAAACAGAAGCTTCCCCGGCTGGATTGTGCGTGAGCTCATCGCGGCTGTCAACCGTGGTGCCCGCCACGAAAGTGTCGCCCCCTGGTGCATACAGTTATATGCACTCGTGGAAATCCTAGCTTGATTTCCACCAGTAACATTCGCTGACATTATACAGTTTGGATTTTCTTAAACGTGACGGTTTTCTGCGAGCGTATGAGGCATTCCTTACGATTTTGTGCGTAAAAAAAAATAGTTTAAAGTATGTCGGGATACGGCCTGCGTTTGTCAAATGGTATTCTAATTTATAACAGATCGTCGGTTTGAACTGCGCCACGTTCTTACTATTACTTTAGATGAGTCAGCTGCGCCCCATAGTTTCGCAAGAACCAGTCAATATATCAAAGTTTCCACATGGAACTTCTTTTGAGCACGCGAGGCAATAAATCAGAACGTTTAGGACTGTTATTTGTAACTTCTGAAATGACAGCAAAGAAAATTAAGAAGATGAAAGATAATAAATCACCTGGAATTGATGGGATACCACCAAAATTGCTTAAGGAAATTGTTGAGCAAATTAGTACAGCACTTGCAAAAGTGTTTAACTTATCACTAGAAAAAGGAATAGTTCCTTCATAATGGAAAGAAGCAAACGTTACGTCGCTATTTAAGAAGGGACCTAGGAACAAGCCAGAAAATTACAGACCAGTGAGTTTAACATTAGTTGTATGTAAATTACTGGAAACATTAATTAGATACCACACTTGTGGAATTCCTTGTGACATGTAAATTACTTATTATATCTCAACATGGGTTCCTAAAAGCAAGGTAATGTCTAAAAAATATCTTATGTTTTTTGGATGAAATTACAAAGTGGGTAGATGACGGGTCACCAGTGGATGTTGTCTACTTAGATTTTCAGAAAGCTTTTGATAAAGTGCCACATCAAAGATTGTTCCTTAAACTAAAAGCCCATGGTATAGGTAATGATGTAATCAACTGCCTAGAAAAGTGGAAATCTCTTTTGAGTGAGGGTACCCCAAGGATCAGTATTAGGCCCTATACTGTTTTTAATATATATATATATATATATATATATATATATATATATATATATATATATATATATATATATATATATATATATATATATATATATATATATATATAGTTAAATGGTCAGACAAATGGCAAATGTTATTAAATTTTGGGAAGTGTAAATGCATACACGTAGGATATGGAAACATGGACTAAGAATATAAAATGGGGGTGCTGTACTATGTAGAGCCACACAAGAAAAGGACTAAGGAGTAACATTTAGTGCTGACATGAAAGTTTCTCAGAGCAATGTTGGATTGTTGTTTCAAAAGGAAATCAAATTCCACGGATAATTAGGAGAACTATCACATATAAGGAGAAACAGCTAATTGTACCCCTGTACAAAGCAATAGTTAGACCACATTTGGAGCATTGTATACAAACATTGAGGTCGTATCGCCAGAAAGACACAGACAAGCTAGAAAGAATACAATGAAGAGCAACTAAAATGATTCCAGAATTGAGAGATCTTAGTTATGAAAACCGCTTATTACAATGTGGTTTGACAACACTAGAAACCAGGAGACTAAGAGGAGGCCAAATAGATGTGTTTAAAATAGTGAACGGTTATGAGGATGTTGGTAGGAATTTGTTCTTCGAACTTAAAGAAGGCAGTAGAACTAGAGAACAGTGGAACAGTGTAGGCTGGACATGAGAAAGTACCCTTTCTCACAGAGGGTGATAAATGAATGGAACAAACTGTCAAATTAGTGTGTTAATACTAGTAGTGTGAATATGTTTAAAAATAGAATTGACAGATATTTGATAAGGGCGGGCTACACGTAGATGATAAAGTTGTTGGACTCTTGATAAGCCAATGGCTTCCTTGTCCACTTGCCATCTGGAACTTTTCGTTTGGGATGGCAATCTTGTTAAAGATATACTCGAACTTAGCTAGGTTTGTAGTTAGCGGATTAATGTAAATGTGAATATGCCGTTGGCGTTGTTGTTTACACTGCTATGAATTATAAAAAAGGTATAGCTGATGTCCTAGATTGTGCCTATTGTTATGTTGCTGTTACTGTAATACCGACCATAGCAGTTACAAAACAAATTTGACTACTATACTGCTAACCGAAGAAGTTATTAATTCCAATTTGTCCATTTTTGGCAGTTCTGGGAAACGCAAACATAACGTTGTAAGATGTGTTTATCACAAATATGCGTATAACGCTACACATACTCTTAGCCTTAGGCCTATAATGTTTTCGGTGAAACTAGTACCGTTGTACCTACTACCATGGCATGATGACAGGTGTCCAACAACTTTCTCGCTAACATCGTACCTTTGTACATTTCTAGAATAGTGTGAAATCCAAAATACATTTTGCATCCATTACTATTTGTAATTTGTGGTGTTCGAGTACTGCGAGTGGAGAAAAAATGTACTACATTAACGTTATATATTCAACACAAATATATGTGTATGTGTTTTATAAAACGCTATGTCAAGCCTGCTTGTTATAAAAAGTTGACATAATTGGAATAAAGTGGTAAATTTAAAAACGATTGTCTGTACGGCTTGCCACAAATATAGGTCGAATTCTTCCGGTTTCATCGACTCACGCGACATGGTTCAGACGTTCAATATTCGCAAGTTTTTCACTCAAAACAACTGTTTTAATAATTTGTTTGCATTGAATAAATGAAGTAGGTTTTGCTGATTTGGTATATCGATCTCTTACACAAAATGTTTCTTCAGATTTTTTTTAAACGGCATATTCTATTAAGTAGGTCGAAAACTACACCGACCAGTATAACAATGGCGACGAGGATGGAGATTCCGGTTCCAGGACTTCCTCCATTCGACACAACGGACGAACCAAATACCCTGTGGTTGAAATGGAAAAAATTGATAAGGTCATTCAATTTGTATCTTGCGGCAAAAGCGTGGATAGTGATGGTTGCGTTGCTGCTATACATGGGAGGAATGGAGTTCCAGGAAATCTTCTACCAAACCGTACCCGAAAATGCCCAATTAACATTCGACCAAACAGTTCAGACGTTAGATGGATATTTCCAACCTAAAATGAACCTACCATTCGAGAGACATCTTTTTCGAAAGATGGAGCAGGCACAAAACGAAGCGGTAGACCAATTTGTGTCTCGTCTACGACAGAAAGCAATATCATGCGGGTTTGGCAATGTTGATGAAGCTATCAGAGACCAGGTAATAGAGAAATGCAGAAGCATGCACCTACGGAGAAAGTTCCTTGAGAAGTCGGGTGACAAACTGTTGAAAGATCTACAAGATGTAGCCAGAGCATTTGAAGCAGTAGACCTTCATACGAAGGCAATGAAAAATCCAGGAGCATCAAATGACCCACAAGTGAATGCTGTCAACAAAAACAAGCCAAAATGGAAATGAAAGGGAAATGACAGTGTTACTGGAAGAACAACATCTCACAGGCAAACGGAACAGAGATGCTACCGTTGCAATAGACAGGGACATTTTGCGCGTGACTCACAATGCCCTACACGCGACCAGGTGTGTAAACGGTGTGGGAAGCGTGGTCACTATGCAGTGTGTTGTAAAACACAGGGGTCTGGAAGGCCAAAATGGAAGACTAGTGATACCACCAACCCAAAAGTGAAAACCTGTTACAAGGTGACCGGAAACAGACAGGGTGAAAACAGAGACGACTATGCTTTCACAGTTGACAACACTGGACACGAGTCGGGAGTTGTGGACCTCAAGGTCGGAGGGGTGGCCATAACCTCAATACTCATCGACTCAGGGGCAACCTGTAACATTATGGACAAAACTACATGGGAGATGCTCAAGAAGGGTGGTGTAAAATGCGTGTCTCGCAGAACAAACAAGAAACTGTTCGCATATGGACAAGAGAAACCCATTGATGTCCTTGGAACATTTCTGGCAGAGATTGAGTGTGAAAATAATGACAGGAAGTGTGAAGGAGAATTCACTGTCATAAAAGGGACCGGTAAAACACTACTCGGAAGACGTTCAGCTGAAATGCTAGATGTGTTGAGGGTTGGACCCCTCGAACACCCACACACATACTCCGTCACAGAAGAGGGGACTGATGCTGACATACGCCGGAAGTTCGCAGACGTATTTGCGGGCGTGGGAAAACTCAAGAATTACCAACTGAAGTTACACGTCGACAAAACCGTATAACCAATCGCGCAACCAGTACGTCGTTTGCCATTCGGTCTACGAGAGAAAGTAGAGAAGAAACTGGATGAGCTACTGGAGAAAGAGATAATCGAAGAAGTTTCGAACACACCAACAACGTGGTTATCACCTGTTGTAGTAGTACCCAAACCAGATGGCGACATACGTATCTGTGTAGACATGTGAAGAGCCAACGAGGCAATTGTGAGAGAGAGACATCCTATTCCAACCATCGAGGAAGTTCTCCAAGACTTAAGTGGGTCGACGGTGTTCAGCAAGCTAGATCTCAAATGGGGATTCTTCAAGAATGACTGCAAAACACGCGTTGTAGCAGATGCAAGACCAACAGGACTCGGAGCAGTTCTGACACAGCTCCAGGAGGGAAAATGGAGAGTTGTGGCATACGCGTCCAGGAACCTCACAGCAGTAGAGCGGAGATACTCCCAAACAGAGAAAGAGGCATTGGCACTCGTGTGGGCGTGTGAAAGATTTCACCTATATATGTATGGACGTGAATTCGAACTGGAGACGGACCACAAACCGTTGGAATGCATCTACAGCAGAACATCGAAGCTATCGGCGAGGATAGAAAGATGGGTGCTTCGTCTTCAAGGGTATCAGTACAAGGTGATCTACCGGCCAGGGAAAACAAACATTGCTGATGCGCTCTGACGACTAAATCAGACGACACCAAAAGACAAGAGTGGAGAAGAAATTGAGGTGGTGGGGATGATTGCTTAGGAAAGCACACCAGTTGCTCTTACAGCACGTGACGTAGAAATTGCATCAGAAGAAGACGCAGAGCTGACCAGTGTGAGACACTACATACAACACGGGAACTTGCATGAGTGCAAGAAGCCATACTACACGTGTGTGAAGAATGAACTCTTTGTTCTTGGGAAGCTGGTGTTACGTGGGACAAGGATTGTAATACCACAAAGACTTCGAGATGATGTCCTACACTTTGCTCATGAAAGACACCAAGGGATCGTAAATATGAAACAGCGGCTCAGAACCAAAGTCTGGTGGCCGAGAATGGACAATGATGCTGAGAAAATATGCAGATCATGCCATGGATGTCAAGTTTTGAATCAACTGAGTCCGCCAGAGCCGATGCAGAGAACTGAACCACCGACAGGACCGTGGCAAGACGTTGCCATAGACATAATGAGACCTTTGCCTATGGGCGGAAATGTGCTGGTGATAGATGACTATTATAGTCGATTCTTCGAAGTTGTCATCATGCAGTCGACTACAACCGAGAAAATCATCAGGGCTCTCATTCCTATCTTTGCCAGATATGGGTACTCGCTGAAATCAGACAACGGCAGTCAGTTCCAATCTGAGGAATTCAAGAGTTTCTGGAACATGGAATCGAACACCATACATTTCCACCTTTGTGGTCACAAGCAAATGAGAGGTGGAGAGACAGAACCGAACACTTCTGAAAGCACTCAAAGTGGCTCATGTGGATGGAAAGGAGAACTCATGAAGTTTCTGTTGGCAAACAGAACTATACCACAAGTCAGTACAGGTGTGCCTCCAGCATATCTCATGTTCGGCAGAGAGCTGAAAACAAAGTTGCCAGAACTTCGAAGTGATAAAAACATTCTGGACGAGAATTTTCGAGACCGTGATTGGAACCACAAACTAACTGCCAAAGCATATGCAGATAGCAGACGTGGAGCCATGTTAAGCCCAGCGTTACATGGAGAATAAGTTCTACTAAAGAACACAAAGACATCCGGAAAACTGTCAACCAACTTTGAGCACACTCCGTTCACAGTCGAAAAGAAAGAAAGAAGGTCAAGAACTGACAGTGAGATCACCGGACGGTGTTGAGTACAGGAGAAACAGCTCGTTCGTGAAACCATATACAGCCACTGAAGAAACAACTTCATCAACGGTGAACCATAGGTCTTCTGTGCCTGATTGTGCAGAAACAGGAGGAATGCAGGCCAATACTCCAAGGAAGTCACCAAGCATGAGTACTCCGATGAAGACACCAAACTTGGGGTCACCGCATCGAACAAGGTCGAAACGTTTGGTGAAGGTACATGTGAAGTACCAAGACTATGTAGTGAAATAAAGTATGCACGTCAGATACTGAGGTGAGCCTAGCGCCCTCAGATAAAGGCTGTGGAAGCCTAGTGACAAATATGTTTGGACTTTAATTGACAAATATGTTTGGACTTTAATTAGCAAATATGTGTTGGACTTTAAATGGACACTGTGTGGACTTTAGTAACTAGCTTGGAAGCTGAAGTCTCAACAATTGCGATTGAATTTGTTAAATTAGCTGTGTAGTACATACTAGTAGTCTAAGTTGTTAATTGCATGTTGGAAGTATAAGTTTAAAGGAGGAAGGGAATGTAGTGTTCGAGTACTGCGAGTGGAAACGAGAACGATATGTGTTGTGCGCGGTGTAGGGGATATGAATAAATGTGCGTGTTCAGAATTGGGCGGATTACAAAAGACATAACATAATTGAAAGTGCAAGTTTACACTAGACGGGGCGCTCAGAAACGGGCGCGATCCGAAGCCGGACGTCCGATGGAACAAAGAATCCGTTCCGTCAAGACCCGTCTCTAGACTCTGCCTACCGACTGCTGCATTCAAGTTCAACGAGTGACGACAGGTGACGACGACTTCTACACGAAAGAATTCCAAAGAAAGTCCGGAAACTTCTCTCGAAGAAACAGCACAAGACACCCGTGTTTGGCTTTAGTTAGTACAGAAGAAATAACAACTAGTTCATTCGTCATTATGCTGTCTTTTTATATTACATGACATTTCAGTTATATTAACTTAACTGCGCTCGCACATTATACCATTACGTTGTCGTAACATGAAATCAACGCAACGGTTATAATGTCGACTGAAACCTCGTCCACAATGCCAACAGCAAACACAAATTATACTTTTATTGGTAAAATAACATTAATAAGAACCGAAAACATTACAATATATACGTTATTCAAGTGGCGGCATCCGGCGGATAATTGCGACAGGAACAAAATCTGATGCTGGAACATAGACTTACTGGCTACAAATAATATTCCCGAATCTGGTCAATATAATTTCTTTAGGATTTGTTACGGAACAGTTTGTGTCACTTTGTGTTCGACACTTCATGAGTTTTGTATATAAATAATAAATGAATAATGTGTGTTTAAATTTTTAGTTGTTTGTTTGTTTGTTTATAGAAAAATAGTAGACATAAACAATAAATTAACATTTTGACCAACATTTACTGAAATAACATTACTCCTTGTATTTCAAATAGTGAATGTTGTCGAAATTGAGCTAAAATGTGAGTGCACGTACACACACGCACACGCACACGCACGCACGCACGCACGCACGCACGCACGCACGCACGCACGCACGCACGCACGCACGCACGCACGCACGCATGCGTACCTACACGTCCCTTTATACGAACCCCTACATGTACCTGTGCACGTACCTCTACACGTCCCTATGCACGTACCTATACACGTACTTGTATGAATACCACTATACGTACCTCTACATGTCCCTATGCACGTACCTTTACACGTACTTGTATGAATACCACTATACGTACCTCTACACAAACCTCTTGACATACCACATAAATTTGGTTATGGTGGTGGTTTCAATGTAGCAAAACCATATTTTTTTTCTACATTCTGAGTTTTTGTTTGTGTATGGAGATAAACAATAACATTTAATGAAAATTTTTACTAACTTCTACTGAAATAACATAACTCCTTACATGTACGAATGTGCCTCTGTATGTACGACGTACCTCTACACATCCATCTGTTCGTTCTTATACACGTACATGTCCCTCTACAAGAACCTCTACAATTCACGTACCTCTACACACATGTCCCTATACATATATCTCGCTCATACGCACCACACACACAAACACACACCTACGCACGCACGCACGCACGCACGCACGCACGTACGCACACACGCACGCACGCACGCGCGCTCATACGCACCGCACACACACACACGTACGCACGCACGCACGCGCACGCACGCACGTACGCACACACACACACACACACACACACACACGTACGCATACATGCTCTGACACGCTGTAACCCTCTGTCTGTCTCTCTGTCATGCTGTCACTCACGTGCTTTTGGAAATACTTATGCGTGTCCCTCTGTACAAAACTTCTTTATGTACCTATGTACGAAACCTTAGTATATAGTATATACCTCTGTATGTATGAATCGTCTGTGTGTACCTCTGTACGAAACCTCTGTATATACATCTGTACGAAACATCTGTATTTACGTGTACGTGTAGAACCTCTACACGTACCTCTACACATACATCAACACGTCCCTATGCACGTACCCCTACACGTACCGGTACACGTGCCACTACACGTACCTATACATGTACCTCTACACGTCCCTCTACACATATCTCTATACGTACATATATACGTTATCTGCCAGAAGCATCACCCAATCATTCCGAAATGTTCTCCAGTGACGCGACAACCACAGGGTAGAGTTCCTCGAATACTAGAGTTGTAACCTGTTTTTATACCCAGCGCGTGTCGCAGTGTTTCTTGAGGCGCGTGTGTGACGCTTCAGGGCATTCCCGTTCACTGCACTGCTGCAAGTCGTACAGTCGCTTGTTCGAGTCAGTGAAGAACACTGCTACTCCGTGCAGCTGTAGCAAGCAGTAAGTAACGGTCGCTTACTTGTGTAGGTCCAACCCAGCAACGACATCGGAATTTCATACATTCTTGCGCGCTCTTTTACGTGGGGTCGGTGAAATATCAGACGTGGATGGTCTACGTATAGCAACGTTGTCTTCTTCAATGCTGAATGTCCCTTTGAAATCTTCAGAAATCGACGAAAAAAGAACTGTTGTTTCAATGTTTAGCTCGCGCCGCTTTTTCTCGCTGATTTGACGACATTGCTAATCGTTGTGACGTCGTCAAGTATTGACCTCCTTTTTGACCAAATGATGGCATCAAATCATAAAAAATAAAGATGGCTACCAATCATATGACAAGGGTCACGTGACAAATAAAGATTGCAACAACTCACATGCCAAAGTCATGTGACAGTAGTCATGCAAATTAGGACTCATGAAAATTTTACTGAAACGTTTTGATTTATATGTGTGGTATCATATAACACGTTCATAGACGGCTATGGGAACTTCAACATTTGGTAGCGACCTCTAAATTTCATTTAATTACACTGACATATGATCAGGGTACTTTTATCTAGGAACGTAGCTAAACGATATGGTGTCCCAGTGGAAATTCAAAACAAAAATTAGGACAACCATAATATATATATATATATATATATATATATATATATATATATATATATATATATATATATATATATATATATATATATATGATAGTATATATATATATATATATATATATATATATATATATGATGGTATATATATATATATAAAAAATTAGGACAACCATTATATATATATATATATATATATATATATATATATATATATATATATATATATATACCATCATATATATATATATTATGGTATATATATATATATATAATGGTTGTCCTAATTTTTGTTTTGTAGTGTGTATATATATATATATATATATACACACTACAAAACAAAAATTAGGACAACCATTATATATATATATATATATATATATATATATGTGATGGTATATATATATATATATATATATAATGGTTGTCCTAATTTTTGTTTTGTAGTGTGTGTATATATATATATATATATATATATATATATATATATATATATATATATATATATATATATATAGTCGTGGTGGGGTGGTCACAGGTTTGTGGGTGACCTTGTGGCGAAATCGTCCACGTGCGTTCAACTCCAAAAATTGTATTGTGGCAAGTTGTTACAACTGTACCAACGCTCGGGCAGCTCGCACCGATGGCTCAGCCAACGAGTTGTGTGCTGACAATGACCGAGATAACTCCATTTATTTAACCACGACTTGTGAACGCTTGGATTCACATGTTAAGTCTAGTGTCCTAGTTTATAACCAGTACTGTAAACGCTAGCAGCGTCAAACATAATTAACGAATATCTCAGAAAGGCGGGTTACGCAAAGATGAGAAATTGTTGAACTCTCGATAAGCCAATGGCTTCCTTGTCCACTTGCCATCTTGGTGTTTTGCCTTGGATGGCAAACTTGTTAAATCTTGTTATTTTTTATGGCGCAGCCCTATTTGAGCAAAGCACGATTCGTTGAAATGTGGATGCTTGTGCATTCAATCAAGTAGTATATTCCACTCACAATTGTTTATTATGTAAAAATCCGGGTACCCCTTTGGTAGCTAAAATTAAAAGATTTATATATGAAGCTGTGAACACCTACATTATTATGAGGTTTCCGAGGTGTTTGTAGTGTTTGACATTGTTTAATGGATTCCATCTAGATCAAGATAGTTTGTGTTGAGGGGAAGATGATTTGGACGACTGGTACAATACCTCTGTTTTTATGCTTAGGTGCCTCGGAGAATCTGTTGCACATCAGTTTACGTATGGGCTGACAATACAGAATCCCCTCCGAATAGGGCTTCATGGACGAGCTGTTCAATCAGTTTAGTCACCTGCACACAAACAAGAAATTGTTCCGTTTCACTACTTCGTGTCGTGCCTATCATTCGGGGTAAATACACAAGAAACCGTTAAACTACATTTTGTGAGGAGAGTTTGACTGGCCACGGACGCGTTAGATACAGCGTCGTTGCACTCGCCTGCAAGATGACATACACGCCGATGAGAAGCACCAACGTCTTCAGTAGTACACATGCTTTTGTCGCTGTCCGGCAGGACTGGTTTGACATGTGTAACATTACGCAGACCGTGCGACGATCAGACAGGAACGTGGCAATCGTGTATAGCACAACAACGTATTACAGTACATAATATGTACAACATCAGCTTCTGGATACGCACACACGCACTGCTAAATGTATACTAACACTTTCGATTTGTAATCGACTATCAACGCGATCAATTACACGCATGCTTAAAACTGCTTCCTCAACTGATTTAGCCTATCGCAAATCTGGTTCATTGTTGTCAAAATGTAAATAGTGTGTGAATAGTTTATGTAACATCCGCAGTTGATTTAATAAAAATGCTTTTTGTTCAAATCATCGAAAAAATGGACTTTAGTCGTTAGATCTGGTAAGGATCAAAATAGTGGATATCCAAAGTGGTAAACACTGTGTCGGTCAATGCTGATAATGGGCGTGACCTCCATCACATGACAAAGTTAGGAAATTTCACCAGGGAACACAATCATGATTTTTCTGCATTTCCTTTTTCATTTCAGTAAATGCTTCAACAAGATTAACTAATTTTATAGTTTGTCGGATGATTTCACAAAAACTACATACAAAAGTTGCACAAATAAGTTGGCGTGTCGTAGTGGACACTAGGTAGATTTGGTTTTTCGCAAATCAAATTGACTAAGCACCTTTAATAAATCTTCCCACTATCACTTCAGTCTACTGTCAAATCATCCCATTTCAAGTTATTCTATTGTCAAGTCATCCCAGTGTCACGTTGTCCCATTTTCAAGTCCTTATCGTTCAGTTATCACATTGTTAACTCGTCCCATTTTCAAGTTTTCCCAATTTTAACGGGAGACTCGGGTCGGATTTTACGGATTTTTGACAATAAAATGAATTTCGAGTTGTTGCTATTTCCGTGTATAAATATTATTCAACTTGCCATTCATGTAAGTTGCACTGTCGAAATAAACACGTTTCTGTCATAAAACGTGTCTTTTGTATGATGCCTATCATTGCTAAGTCTTTGTTTATGTCAAATGAACCGAGACTAATGGGACATTAGGTGATTTTCCGCGAGCCATTGCATGCCGGAAAACGCTGTCATTCCAACATGGCGCATATCACGGGAAAGCCCCATTTTCGCTCTGTATGATGGTACAAACAGTTTTAAAATGTGCCCGGAGGTATCCGAGTAATTCCGACTATAAATGACCGCCTCTAAACCGTCTCGGTGACAAAGGAATGGGGAATGCCAGCCACGACGATTCGCCGGACTTCACCACGTGATGTCGGATTCCCTCAAATCAAGCGCTCTAATTGGTTGTAATACTAATTTCCATCCTCTGATGTCAGGTTGAAATACCAGCTACGTTCGATTCGATCGACTTTTTTTATCCCATGAGTTTCGTTCATTTATATCGCTTTGTAAAACGACATTATGCCGTTTGGTCGAAAGCGAGTGGGCGGTTACGGTACTGGGAGGCAGCGAAAGTTTGCATCGTTGCAGTTAGCGCGCGATGCAAAGGCATCGATGGTTGAATTCGCCAATGAACCTGCGGCGACAACTTCGTCTTCTTCGACTATCACCGTCCGTTGTGCCAACGAGAATGGCACGCAGTGTAAGTTTAATTCTGATATTTCATATGTTCACTTGTGTTTTATCCAAACATCGCCTTTGTGGCATAACTATTACTGTATAAACGATTTGACGCTGATCTAGTTCATGCTGTTGATGTTCGTGGTTGTGTTGACATTCACGCCCAGGCCCAGGGGCCATCCAGGCACATCAGAAGCAGAGTTGTAACTATGGTTTATTATATTACTACAATTTGTCCTGGTAATTATCGTATACCTATAGCCTATATACACATACGCGCGGGTGTGTGTGTATAATATGGCAATGCCAATAAAATAAATTGCATTCAATGCCATATCCTTGCATACTTAGTAAGGGGGGGGGGCTTTTGTTGTTGAACATGTCTTGGGTACTTTTTGTACATGAAATACATTTATATTGTGTATTTTTTCCAGGCAACATGGCGGTCATCAACAGTACCAGCTGATCTGTCTCGGAGACTGTCTGTCACTGAACGGAAGTTTGGTTATGCAGATCTTCTGGAGGAGATAGGTGTCCCGCGATTCCTGGCTGAGGATGAGACAGATGCTGATGGAGATCTTTCAACAGTACTTGTACGCTGTGCCGTGTTGCCATCACTTGTTGCGAGCCTGCTATGCACGTTGTGTAGGAAGCATACACTCTCCACCCCAGCTGTCGACCGCACCGCACCCTCGGCATGGTGTGTGGCCTCGAGACTTTCTGCACCAGTTGCGACAAGGTCATCAATGCAACTCTGTCATCAGACTGTATCGATGGGACTCAGGCGACGAATGTCCCATTTGTCGTGGTGAGATCAGCTGTGTCGGCAACGATGGACATGGGTGTCGGGTACTCGGGACTTGTGTGAAATTTATTTTACAATGCCAATGACTCTTAACTTTGCCTTTTGATAGATTATACATTAATTAATATGTATGCAAAGTTTCAATCATCTAGGTTGCTTCTCAGATGTTGAAATGTATGTGCCAATGTACATAAACTTTGAATATGATTTTCTCAAAAACATGTTTTCTCTCACACCTACTGCCTCCCGTGTCACTTATCTCTGCTATTGTTTGACAGAATTACTTGAAACTTTCTACAGTGTTTCTTGATAGTATGCTCTTGAAAACGATGTAGTAACTTTTTAGAAAACGTTATTTCTATTTTATATAATGAACCATCAATGTAAAATTTCATTATGAAAAAATACATTCAGATGTAAAAAAAATCATGAAAACAAAAGTTTTTTGAAAACTTGGAAAGTCAACTGACTGTTTTCATTGGGGTTATGTGGAGTAACTACACACCAAATTTGAGTCCTCTAAATCCAATGGTTACTGATATAAGTCACACGCAACATTCAATCCAAGATGGCGGCATACCGTGGGAAAATATGTATGAAACTTTCTGAAAAAAATTTACAGCATTACTCTTACCTGGACTTGCAATCTATGAAAGTTTCAGCTCTGTAGATTCAGTGATAACGAAATAAGAAAATAAAATGCGTTTAGACCCAAGCGACGCCTTAAGTCGTCCCGGCGTCAAACCGTCCCATTGGCAAATTGTCACCCTGTCAAGTCAGTAGCGAGTCGTCTCACTGTGAAGTCGTCCCCTTGTCAAGTCATCCCACTTTCAAGTTGTATCACTCTTAAGGCATCCCCTTGTCGTCATGTTGTCCCGTTTTCAAGGCCTTTTTGTCAAGTCAACATATTGTCAACTCGCTCCACTCTCAAGTTGTCAATGTTATGTCGTCCTGCCGTCAAGCCATCCCACTGTCACGTCATCACACTGTCTAGTAGACAGTGTGAAGTCATCCCACTGTCAAGTCATCACACTGTCTAGTAGACAGTGTGAAGTCATCCCACTGTCAAGTCATCACACTGTCTAGTAGACAGTGTGAAGTCATCCCACTGTCAAGTCATCACACTGCCTAGTAGTTATACTGTGAAGTCATCCCAATGTCAAGTAATCATACTGTCAAGTCATCCCACTGTCAAGTTGTGCCACTGTCAAATCATCCCACTGTCAAGTCATCCAATTGGCAAGCCGTCCTACTGGCAAGATGTGCCACTCTCATGTCATCCCACTGTCAAGTTGTATCACTCTTAAGGCATCCCCTTGTCGTCAAGTTGTCACATTGTCAACTCTTCCGTCCCATTTTCAAGTTGTCCCACTGTCAAGTAATCCCGCTTTCAAGTAGTCCCACTGCATCGTCATCTCACTATCAAGTTATCTCATTAGCAAGTTATGCCACTCTCAAGTCGTCCCACTGTCAAGTCAGTCATCCCACTGTTAAACTGTCTCAGTAGTGAGTCGTCTCACTGTCAAGTGAAGTCATCCCTCTGTCAAGTCGTCCTGCTGTCACTTTATCCACTGTCAAGTCGTCGTCTTGTCAAGTTGTCCCACTGCCAAATTGTCCCTCCGTCCAGCTATCCCGATGTCAAGTCGTCCCGCTGTCAAGTCGTCGCACTAGCCATTCGTATCCAATTCTACTATTGCTACAACAATGAAATAATAATTATTTTGTCGTCGTTGCTAACACCGAGCGAATGCGGCGTCGTGAGCACGTGACACACTCAGTATGATTAACTGAACGAATCTCCAAAGTGAACGCATCGTTTAAAGTACACCGCTGGGAAACTGTAGCGCGTTACACCTACGATATATTAACATTACTGTGTTTTACATATTACCTAGTCGTAGATGCGACATAACTAACAAGCACCTGCGGCGTTGAATGCGGATCAATGACGAGGTAATTGTATCGGCATCGTTTTGTCATACGTAGATATCCGATGTGTGCGCCGTGACGCCCGCGAGTGTCAATTGACTTCGGCGTTTAGATTGTGACATTCATTTTCCGTCATCGAGGCCAACAAGTATCTTGTCACAAAGCTTTGTCTACAAGTTAATAATAATAATAACAAAAACAACAACAACAACAATAATAATAATAACAATACTGATAATAAGTTTATTCAGACGCAATCACCACACAATGAATTATTCATTTAATTAATTATTATATTAAAACAATTAACGCAAGTGTTCCAAGGAAATCCCATTGGGCTTATAGCACCTGTAGAAATCGGTATATCAAACAACATGCAATTAATGTCAATGTCTGGTAAGTTAGCAACAACAAGTGAACAATATATTTTTAACAAGATTTAACAAGATTGCCGTCCCAAAACAACAAGTTCCAGATGGCAAGTGGACAAGGAAGCCCTTGGCTTATCGAGAGTCCAACAATTTTCTCATCTATGTATAGCCTGCTCTTATCATATATATGTCAATTATATTTTTAAACATATTCACACTACTAGCATTAACACAATCATTTGGCAGTTTATTCCATTCATTTATCACCCTCTGTGAGAAAGAGTACTTTTTCATGTCCAACATACACTGTTTCTTAACTGATGCTGCTTTGTTTCCTCTGGTTCTACTGCCTTCTTTAAGTTTGAAGAACATATTCCTATCAACATTCTCCTAACCGTTCACTATTTTAAACACTTCTATTTGGTCTCCTCTTAGTCTCCTGGTCTCTAGTGCTGTCAAACCACATTGTAATAAGCGACTTTGTAACTGAGTTCTCTCAATTGTGGAACCATTTTAGTTGCTCTTCTTTGTATTCTTTCTAGCTTGTCTATGTCCTTAAGATACGGCCTCCATGCTTGTATACAATATTCCAAATGTGGTCTAACTGTTACTTTGTACAGGGATACAATTAGCTGTTTCTCCTTATATGCCACAGTTCGCCTAACTAGCCCTAGAATTTGATTTCCTTTCGAAGCAGCAATCCCACATTGCTCTGAAACTTTCATGTCAGCAATAAATGTTACACCTAGGTCATTTTCTTGTGTGGTTCTACCTAGTAAAGCATCCCCCATTTTATATTCTTCGTCCATGTTTCCATGTCCTATGTATATGCATTTACACTTCCCAAAATGTAATAACATTTGCCATTTTATGACCATTTAACTAATTTATCTAGATCATCCTGTAAACTTTGTTTATTTGTATCATTAGTAACCTTTCTGAATACTTTTGTGTCATCTGCAAATTTCAGTACTTTGCTAGATATGTCATCTTCCAAATCATTTATATATATTAAAAGCAGTATAGGGCCTAATACTGATGCCTGTGATACCCCACTCAGAACATATTTTCAGTTTGAAATCTTACCATCTACTATTACTCTCTGTCTTCTGTGTGTAAGCCACTTTTCTATCCAGTTGATTACATCATTGCCTATACCATGGGCTTTTAGTTTAAGTAACAATCTTTGATGTGGCACTTTATCGAAAGCTTTCTGAAAATCTACGTAGACAACATCCACTGGTGACCCATCATCTACCCACTTTGTAATTTCTTCCAAAAAACATAAGAGATTGGTTAGACATGACCTTGCTTTTAGGAACCCAAGTTGAGATGGATTTATTAATTTATGTTTTACAAGGAATTCCACCATGTGGTCTCTAATCAATGTTTCGAGTAATTTACATGCAATTGTTGTTAAAGTAAACAGTGAACAGATCTAAGCCGTTATTCAAACAACATGAACAAACGTGTAACCTAACAACTTCATGGCTTCAGAAAATACCTGCACAATGAAGCAGTACAGTGTTAACATTACTGCATTGTGTTGTGGCGACGTACAGCATGACTTCCGTCATGGCATACATGCAAAACACATGAAACTGAGTCTACAAAGGGATTGCTAGCAACTCTCGTCTATCCTTTTATTGCTCGAACACCAGGAAAGCTTACAATAGGTATAAGCTCCACCCACTTACTTTGGTGATTCATTAAGCTATTCATTCAGCTAGCATTACATGCCCCTTACTCTCCTTATGGCGGATAAAACTTATTATCAAATGTGATCTCAATATTTGATCGCGATACTCATCAATTTTGATCTCAATATTTGATCACAATATTCGATCACAATATTTGGCCTCGCTACTCATAAATTTTGACTTGAACATTTGATTGACCTCGCAAATTTTGATTGCTTTTCGTCATTTTTGACTTCAACATTTGACTGTGCTCCTCATGAAAACATTGGCTTCTTCTTGTCAATTGTTACAGCGGGACTACTTGACAGTTGAACTCCTTAACAGTGGGACAACTTGACAGGGGGCGACTTGAAAGGTGACAACTTGATAGCGGGATGATTTGACAGTGGGACATCATGACAGCGGGATGATTTGACAGTGGGACAACTTGACAGGTGGCAACTTGAGAAGGGAACACATTGATAGTGGGATGATTTGACACTAGGACGACTTGATAGGGAGATTGAATTCTAGGTGGATCATTCGACAGTGGATCGATTTACCAGTGGAACGACTTAACAGTGGGAACATTTAGTAAACATTTAGTAAACATAGTTTTCATTGATCGCGTTGTTCCTGTAAACATATTGCAATCGTGACTTTCATAAGAAGCCGTAATCGATTTCATTACTAATACAATTTCCCCATGTATGCCGTAATACTCATTTTAAAAATGAAGTTCAGCTGCTTATCAGCTGCAATCAACGTAAGAAAGTATGTATCGAGTGCATCCGTAGGCCTATCTAGTGATAAATGAGCGGAGAGAGCATGAATCTTATGCTTATGTGTGCATGTGGTAGTTTATTATAAATAGAAAGTGTTAATTACAGGAACAAATTCATCAACGCATGTGTGCATATTATATAATATTACTGTCATACATTATTGTGCTATACTTGACTGCCACGTCCACGCCTGCTGGTCTGCTGGTCTGCTGGGTGTCGACAGAAAACGTTACGCGGTCTGCGCGATGTTGTTGAGGCTAAACATGTTCCGTCTGACAAAAGCACGTGTACTACTGACGATGTCGGTGCTTCTAGTCGGCATGTATGTCCTTTTGCCGGTGAGTACAACAACGCTTTGTCTAGCGCGTCCGTTGCCAGTCTATCTCGCCTTACAAAATGTAGTTCAACCTTTTCTTGTCTGGTTTACCCAGAATGATAGGCAAGGCACAAAGTAGTGAAACGGAGCAGTTTCTTTTTGTGTATACATCTGTGAGCCGGATACAGGACTCATACCCACCAGGGGAATATAGCTGTGGACACAGGACTGATATACACCAGGTGAATATAGCTGTGGACACAGGACTCGTACACACCAGCTGAATGTAGCTGTGGACACAGGACTCGTACACACCAAGTGAATATAGCTGTGGACACAGGACTGATGTACACCAGCTGAATGTAGCTGTGCACACAGGACTCGTACACACCAGCTGAATGTAGCTGTGGACACAGGACTCGTACACACCAGGTGAATATAGCTGTGGACATAGGACTGATATACACCAGCTGAATGTAGCTGTGCACACAGGACTCGTACACACCAGGTGAATATAGTTGTGGACACAGGACTGATATACACCAGGTGAATATAGCTGTGGACACAGGACTTGTATACACCAGGTGAATATAACTGTAGACACAGGACTGACATACACCAGGTGAAAATAGCTGTGGACACAGGACTCGTACACACCAGGTGAATATAGCTGTGGACACAGAACTATACGTCAGGTATCTTGCAGACGCGTCGAAATCAATCCGTCAACATTAGAAAGAATGCACTTCAACGTCACCGGAGTGAAACAAATATGTGTAACAACACCAGTGCTCTTTAATGTGTCCTTCTCTACGGTCCTATACCACGCCACAAAGTGATACCGTCACGATGGTTCGCCATTCGACCTGCGCCGTTGGGGGCAACAATAAAGCCCCCCACACACATACCGATTCTTCAGTTGCCAACATGTTGGCGACTGTTTTTCAGTTGACAACTCAAATGTAGTCGTTGTGTGTATGTTCTCCACCGACAGTTGGAAACACTTTCTGTGGACGTCTGGCGTCTGAAAAATCTGGGTAGTTGTCAGCACACAAACTGCTGGCGACTAATAGTCGTTATGTGTAAAACGTGCTTGAAGTGAATGAACAACTCGTCCGTGAACCCCTATTCGCTGATAATCGTGCCCTGGTAGCCCATGACAAACTAATATGCAACTGAAGGTTGATAGATTCTCCGAGGCGTCGAAGCAGCTTGGTCTAACCACCATCTTCCATCGACCATTACAAATATTTTGGAAGCATCATATCATGTTTGACACGGAAATCACATGCAGAGTACAAAAAGCTAATCAATCATTTGTCTGGCTACGCCACGGGATTCTAAATCAACACACCGTCCGCCCGCTCACAGTGTTCAATATCTATAATTGTTGTCGTTTCACGCTACGGTTCAGCGCGGTGTGGGGCTCGCTGGTCGTATGATAGAGCTTCGGCCTTTCGGTGCTGCCGTTTCGAAACGTGGACAATTTCGTTCACCCCATTTTGTCCGTGTCTTTAGGAAGAGACACTTGGTCCATTCTATCTGGTGTCTATGCCATGGGGAAGTAAAAGATCCCACCCAGGGGAATGGAAAAAACTGTTGCATACTCAATGCGCCTCACGAGAGTTAGTGGTCTCGATCTCTAAGCTCGCTGTACGACCTCCCAGTTTAGCTGTGATCAGCTGTAGAGGGAGTATATCATCAAGCATCAAGCAAACTGTGAAACGTGGTTGCCACGTGAAACAGCTTGAACAATGTCACAATCGTTCTCTCCGCACCACCGTGAAGTTCAGTGGATGTACCATGGCAAGACAAGATGACTAACGTAGACATATTGGAGAGAGCCAACGCAACTAGCATAGAGAAAATGCTGATCAAAGCTAGTTGGACGGGACATGTGATTCGCGCGGATGATCATTGCCTCGATCCCAAGGCAACTCTTAAAGGAGAACTTAAATCAAGAAAGCGGAACAATGGGCGCCCCTCAAACGTTACAAGGATAACACTGCGCGACAGCATTTCGTCTTCATAGCCACCGACGTGATAATAGAGAACAATCGTAAGTGCATGAGACATGTAGACATCATCGAAATATATGGACTACCAAGAAGACGCAGACGGTTAATTTCAATTGTTAATGTGTTAATTGAATTAACTCAATTAAGTCAATTTAATTAATACATTCTTCCAGAAAGGCTAATTTAATTTAATTAATTAGCTTTACCAAAAGGGAAGTGAAGTGAAAGTTTAGTGAAGTGAAAGTTTATTCAACAACAACAACAACATAATACAGGTGCATTGTATGGTGTGCTGCTGCTGCTGCTGCTGAAGGGACATAGCTGAAGTCATACGACTTATAAGGTGTTACGCCCTTCTCAAACTAAATAAATGCAATACAAGTAAAACATTAAATACAAAATAGCATTCACAATTCACTTACAAACTTATAACAGTGGTGCTTGAGCTAATTATAAATTAACTAATTGACATAACTTTCAATTAAAAGTTTATAAATATGCTGTAAGTAATGACAACTTGAATGTTCTTTTAAATTGTTTTAAACTTGGTAGCTGAGTTATTTCATTTGCTAAACTGTTCCACGTATTTATACCTTTGACAGTGAGTGACAATAGTCTGAGGGTGGTGTTTGTTTTTTAGCATAAAACAGTTTGCTTTGTCTGGTACCATACATGTGTATAGCTTCGGTTGGTTTAAAGAATGCTTGAACCCGACCATTTAAAGAGTGATTATTTGCTTTATAGAGTATAATCATAATCTTGTATGTAACTAAATCGTGAAGTTTAAGTATTTTTGAGCTGTGGAAAAATACAGATGTATGATCATGGTAATTCAGGTTGTAAATAATCCGTATAGCTTTTCTCTGTAACAGAAATAGTTTATTGAGTCTCGATTGATATGTACTTGCCCATATCTCACAGCAATATGATATATGTGGTTCAACAAGTGATTGATATAATATGTGTAACGCTTGACAATAAAGAACATGCATAGTTTTATACAAAACTGCTATGTTTTTTGATACTTTTGCTTCAAACATTTTTGTATGTTCTCTCCATGTTAGGTTTTCATCAATAGTTACTCCAAGGAATGTTGTATTTGTTACCTGCTCAATGTTTGTTCCATTCAAAACTATATGCACATCTGTTCTAGGTTGTTTTTTTATTGTTAAACATTATAAAATTTGTTTTATTCACATTGAGCGATAATTTGTTCGCTCTGAACCATAGGCCTAGTTGTTTAAAAAAAACTACATTTTTAACAAGTATTCACAACTTTTAAAATGTGATCAAATATCTTGTCATGTAAATATTGTATAAGCAAATATCTTTCCAACAATTTGGGAGGTTAATTAAATTTAATTGACATGAGAAATGTGTGAGGTTAATGTAATTTGTATATATATATATATATGTATATGTATATGTATATGTATATATATATATATATATATATATATATATATCTATATCTATATCTATATATACATATACATATACATATATATGTATATACATATATATATATATATATATATATATATATATATATATATATATATATATATATATATATATATATATATATATATATATATATATATATATATATATATATACATATGTATTCACGACAAAATATTAAGCACACGATCCTATTCGAAGTTAACCTACTACTTTCAGGAATCTTCGATCTGGTTTGAAAGAAATGTAGCAGGATTGTCTGCGGATAAACTTCGACTACCGACGGGAAATCTTCGGGATGATTTAACGATAGTCACGGCCTACTTCAATATTGGCGAATTCAAAAAAGGACCGTCGGACCTGATTTTCACGCCGAATATCTATCATAACTGGATGCGTGCATTTTCACGCATACGTAACCCTCTCGTAGCATTCCTGGAGGTTGATCAAGATATTGACTACTTAAAAAAACTCCGAGAAGGCCTTCCTAAGAATCTCACGCGAATTGTGAAAGTGTCGCGAGACAAAATGTGGGCTTTCATGCTACGCGACAGAATCGCCGCCATTTATTCGCAGCCGGGTTACCCCAAATTTTACCCCAGCACTGTTATACCCGAGTATTCGTGCGTGATGCACGCCAAGTACGAGTTGATGCATCGCGTGTCAGAGGAGAACCCGTTTCGAAGCCGGTACTTCGCCTGGCTGGACATTGGATTGTTTCGCGACATCGCCGACAATTGGCAACAGGAGTCATTTACGATGCATCTACCGCCGCAGTTTGACGACAACAAAGTGGCGTACACCGAGGTGCAACCTCGGAACGTCTTGTTATCGGAGAGGTACATCTTCAGACACGCAAGCAACTGGCTATGCGGCTGTTTCTTTCTGGCTGAACGCTCCGTCATGCTCCGTTGGACAAACGATTACATGCGAGCGACGGGTTTGTTTGTAGACCGCAGTATCATGTGTTCCGACCAACAGGTGTTATACGCTATGGTTAATGGTAAGACAAGCAATTCTTTCCGTACAAAGGAAATGGTACATATGACATTTGGTTCAATTTGGGTTATGTATGTGCGGAATAAGGTATTTTGTCACTGATATTACATGCCAATATATATGTTCGTCAACATAGGCGTATGACTGTTATTGCTTTCAAATGTAATATATGTGGACGGGATTATATAATAGTCAACTGAAACGTACTACGAAAAGGTAAGCAACGACAGATGACAACAATTTGATTGATCATGCCACCACGTGCGTAATCCAAAAACTGAAGGGATGACCGTAAGTCCAGCCTGCGCCAATGGAGTTTGCCCCATGCTCATAAAACCAGCGAAATACGACTCCCGCGACAATGGCGTCACAGTGTGTACCTTCTACCAAACCTTAACACACGTGTTGTTTCCCTGGCGATACGACCACACGGCAATGAGTATTCGCACAATAACTTTCGTAAGCTCTTGTTTCAACGACGTCGGCATGAGAGTCGGCTTAAGGCCGCTTTACACGACTGATTGTTTGTCCGATTAATCGGACGACACGTAGCGTATCGCCTCACAAAGCCCAGAAAATTATATGTGCTAGACAATGCGAGGCGCGATTATTGAGTTGCGAGAAATCTCGATAAGACCACGCGGGTCGCGGCTTTCGACTCGCGCCAAGAGCTGATGAAATGTCACGACGAGTTCAATACCTGTCTGTCCCGAATACGGTGCTAAATACTAAATTAGTTTTGTTTTATTATACGACTTGTGCCAATATAATCGATGGTTAAAGTGGGTTCGAATGCTTCCTATCAACTGATTATGATACGCAAAACATACGATACATGCAAACACACCTATTGCACTCTGAGAACATATAAAGAAGGAGGATTTATTCACTTAAAAAAAAGTCTGGATATAACTGAGACTAGACACACGCACGCACGCACGCACGCAGGCACGCACGCACGCACGCACGCGCGCACACACACACACACACAATGAAGAGCCGGTCAGTTAATTGCTATGCGACGCCCAATGGCGGCGGCGGCGGCGGCTGCAGCAGTGACCACAACAATACACTATCATTTATTTATGTCAATATTGTCATATGAAATGGCGACGGATATGTCAACCTACGCCCCAATCAATCTTACCCTTCGCCCCCTGCCGCCTCCTCCCTCCCCCTCCCCCCCGCTGTCTATCTCTGCCCCGGCCGTATTGGCTTCTTCGATCTCGGCCCAGTTGGTGTTTGCCCCAGTCGACATCGGCCACCGCCGGTCTCGGCCTCCGTCGTCCTTATAGAACCTGCATTACGTTAATAAATACTCGTGTGAAGAGACACCATCAGTTCATTCGAACAGACACGTGTCCTGCTTCCTGTCCGTACTGCAAGTACCAAACAAATCAAAGAAATCAGTGGAGAGAGAGTTCGGCAAGTGGTGGGCAATCTGTTTGTGAACGGCGACAAGTGTAACCCATTTATTACACAATAACGCCAAACTTTCATACTTGGTGGCGCTACAGTCGCACTCGAAGACTCATTTCCGGGCGCGTTGTCGCAGAACCCTTCTGTCGCAAAAGGGTTTTTGTGATAGGGGAGCATGGCTGACTAATCACCCTCCGTATACATCATCGTCGTCGGGAAATTGAGACAGTCGCCCTCGTCTAGCACTGCAGTCCTCGTCAGGTTGTCTAGTGCAGTCAGCATCTCGATCTTAAAGAGAAACAAAAGTCATGCTTTTGAGCCTATGCACGTAAGAGAGTTACTAAAACACAACAGGTTGCAACAACAATTAAGAATATCACGCCAGCGCTTTACCAGGAAAACCTTGCTGAAACACAATGTCTTAATTTTACGTGCTGCGCCATAACGTTAGATAACCCAACGTCACGAGCGTCGAAGTCTAGCAAAATCCACCCGAACATTGAATGTACATTTGCATGCATATATTTCTATGTTTGCCAATAGGATATGGCCAAAGAATTACAATTACAGTGACTTTAACATAAGTGATTTGTAAATTATTAGAAAGGTTAATAAAAGATCATTTGGTGGACTTCCTTGTTATGCATAAATTATAAAATCCATCTCAACACGAATTCCTAAAAGCAAGGTCATGGTTTACAAATATGTTATGCTTTTTTTTAAGAAATCACTATATGGACAGACGAGGGGTCACCAGTAGATATTAATCTACTTAGATTTTCAGAAAGCTTTCGACAAAGTGCTACATCAAAGATTACTACTTAAATTAAGAGCCCACGGTATCGGGGATGGCATAATCGACTGGAAAGAAAAATGGTGACAGCGTTTTGTAGTAGATGGACAGGTTTCAAACTGGAAATCAGTTTTGATTGGGGTACCACAAGGGCCAGTATTAGGAGTTTTATTATTTGTAATATATATCAATAAGTTGGATGATAACATGGTAAGCAACGTAAGAAAATATGCGGATGACACTAAAGTGTTTAGAAAGGTTAACAATGGTGGTGATAAACAACATTTACAAAACGATTTGGACAAATTAGTTAAAAGGTCTAAAAAATAGCAGATGTTATTAAATGTTGGGAAATGTAAATGCTCATACATAGGACACGGGAACTTGGATGTAAACAGTAAAATGAGAGATACTGTTCTAGGTACTATCGTAAAAGAAAAGGACTCAACAGTAACAATAAGTGCTGATATGAAAGTTTCAGAGCAGTGTGGCATTGAAGCTTCAAAGGGTAATAACATTATTGGGTTGATTAGGAGAAATATAACTTACAATGAAAGAAAGCTAATTATACTTCTGTACAAAGCAATAGTCAGGCCTCATTTAGAATACAATATACAAACTTGGAGACCATATCGTAATAACATTATTGGGTTGATTAGGAGAAATATAACTTACAATGAAAGAAAGCTAATTATACTTCTGTATAAAGCAATAGTCAGGCCTCATTTAGAATACAATATACAAACTTGGAGACAATATCGTAATAAGGATATAGATACGCTTGAAGGAGTACAGAGGAGAACAACTAAAACGACTCCATAATTGAGAGACGTTATTTATGAACAACGTCTAAAAGAAGGAGGTTAAGACGAGATTAAATTTACGTTTTTAAGATATTGAATGGGTATGAAAATATTGATAGAAATATTTTTTTCACTCAAGAAAAATAGCAGAACTAGACGACGTTAGATAACATTAGTAAAGAGAGGACAATAAATTAATGGAACAAATTATCTACCGATTGTGTAACAGCTAGCAGCATGAATATGTTTAAAAACAAGGTCGACACATATCTCAGGAGGGCGGGTTACACGTAGATGAAACATTGTTGGACTCTCGATAAGCCAATGGCTTCATTGTCCACTTGTCATCTGGGCCTTTGCCTTGGACTGCAACCTTGTAAAAATCTGGTTAAATCTGTGTTACCAAAGTAGTCCTCTTTCTGACAAAACGGCACAACTGCGTAGGTGACAGGTACACTTAATACGTCACGCGTAGTCTAGGTTACCCGATTTTCATTGAACTGCGCATGAGATTATTTGTCACGCTGGTTAAATTGTCGGCCATCAGTCAACCGGAGAAATGACTGTGGCATATCCCACTTTTAGCAAACCATATGCACTGATGTGATATTCTTGATTTTAATTGTACATGGTAAGTTTGTAGCTGCAAAGCCCCCAAACCATGAGTGTGTTTGTGTGTGTTTGTGTGTGTGTGTGTGTGTGTGTGTGTGTGTGTGTGTGTGTGTGTGTGTGTGTGTGTGTGTGTGTGTGTGTGTGTGTGTGAGAGAGAGAGAGAGAGAGAGAGAGAGAGAGAGAGAGAGAGAGAGAGAGAGAGAGAGAGAGAGAGAGAGAGAGAGAGAGAGAGAGAGAGAGAGAGAGAGAGAGAGAGAGAGAGAGAGAGAGAGAGAGAGAGAGAGAGAGAGAGAGAGAGAGAGAGAGAGAGAGAGAGAGAGAGAGAGAGAGAGAGAGAGAGAGAGAGAGAGAGAGAGAGAGAGAGAGAGAGAGAGAGAGAGAGAGAGAGAGAGAGAGAGAGAGAGAGAGAGAGAGAGAGAGAGAGAGAGAGAGAGAGAGAGAGAGAGAGAGAGAGAGAGAGAGAGAGAGAGAGAGAGAGAGAGAGAGAGAGAGAGAGAGAGAGAGAGAGAGAGAGAAGAGAGAGAGAGAGAGAGAGAGAGAGAGAGAGAGAGAGAGAGAGAGAGAGAGAGAGAGAGAGAGAGAGAGAGAGAGAGAGAGAGAGAGAGAGAGAGAGAGAGAGAGAGAGAGAGAGAGCTTGCCATATGGGATATTTGCTTTGTATGGCAATCTTGTTACATCTTGTTAAATTTGATTAAATTTACTTGAAATCTAGCACAAACGACATTTAACGCATACAGTTTGACTTTATTTAAACTCATGTCGAAAATCTGACTAATTTAGCGACACTACTCTGCTTGTATTGAGAGTAACATGCCCACCTGACGATGTGGTGACCAGTGTCACCAGTGGGAAGGCAAGGATCGTCTAATACCGTGACGTGCTGCAGTCAACCCGGGCCATGGCTGCTGCGCTCGGTGACGGGTGATGAATGTCACGATCTAAAAGCATATATCATACAATCATATATGCACGTATGACTAAACGATGCAGATGCAATTACTCACTGTTCATCCGCATTCAACGCCGTAAGTGCTTGTTATTTATCTCTTGCCTACGAATAAACACAATTATGTTAATGTATCGCACGTATAACTCGACAGTGGGACAACATCACAGTGGGACGGTTTGACAATGGGACGACTTAACAAGGGACGACGTGACAGTGGGCGCGTTATAGTGTCCTAGTTGTTCAGTTTACGCACTATTTTTTTTGAGGAATTGGAACGTAAATGTATCGTAAACGTAAACGTATCGTAAACGTAAGTTGTGGGCATTGAAGAGGTAATTATGTTCTGCAACACAAAAACTCAGTTATGCAATTATCATAAAAAGTACGCATGACATATTTGCCACCTCCACGCCTGAAATGATTTCATTTAACACGTGATGAAAAGCTCAACAAAGCGTACCTTTACAATGATGTCACGCAGGTGCGATGTGCTATGCTGTAGTCATTATTCTACAGCTACCATTTAAATAAATAAGCACGGTCACTTCACATAGATTCTTTTAATTATCGTAGTGAAAGTGGATGTGTGTTGCATGATGGAATAAACTTCGTCCAGCTGCAGTTAAACACATTACTCCTTCATTACCAACTTTTCAGAGTGTCGCCGTGCCAGCCATCAGGGAAACGCAACCCATGCATCGCATTCGCATCCTGTAAGTTAGTCACCAAATCCCTGTTTATAAAGCACATTGTTTTTATTCTCTGTCTTCCTTCATAAATTTTGTCCGACTGGCTGTGAACGTCAAGCACCGCAGTAATCCATGTTCAACCGTTTGCAGGGAATACCACATCAAGCACGCAGTGTATGTCATAGACATAGAATGTGTACCGAATCAAACATGTGTATTGCACACAAAATGCTGCCTTGCCTTCCCACTCGTGACACTGGTCACAACATCAGGTGGGTATGTCACCCTGAATACAAGATAACCATTTTTTGCAGAATTAGTAAGACTTTATATATGAACGTAAATGAAACTAAACTTTACTCGTTATTTCTGCTTTATGTGTCATTTCAAATAGTCAATTTGTTATATAAGTAGTTTGTTGTGCGAGATTATTATAGTTGAATGATATTACCCCATGGTCAACATTCAGACTTACGAAACCTAGCAAAAATCCCACCATCTGGACGGTAGAACTTGGTAGTTCGTAATTGATTGTCATTTTATTTTATATGGAATACAATGTATGTATATTTGGAAGATATATAAGTTTGGCAGCTCAACTATATTCCCGCGTCGTCAGTGTGTGGATTGTCCTGTATATTTAATTTCCATACAATGACATTGAATTTGGCGTTGAGCAAACGGCCTATCAGAGTACGACCGTTAATACTGATCGAGCAGCGACGCGTGGGGGTGGGTGGGGGGGGGGTGGCAATGCGACTGGCCATTTCTCTCATGATACATGCACACATACCAACGACAGACCTTTGAATCCGCGGTAGGCAGTGGACCTAGGCTCCTAACACCTCGTCACACACGTGCAGATCTCAAACATGGTAGATTTGTTGTGGTAAGTTACCTAATTATTAATGGAACAAATACAAAGCAGAGAGATTTAAAAAAAAATTTTGTACCTGAACGTTGGATGTGAAAGGGAACTATTTTAAAGGTGAGGATGTCTCGGACGAAAACTTTTATATATTTAATTTGCTTTCGTCCTTCGTAGAAGAGGCGCATCAGTTAATTATTAACTTCAACATTATGGTGTATGAGCGATTTTAATTCAGAGTAGGTTTGATTTCATTCAAATGTGAACATCGGTATTGCTACACCAGGTCATTGCGTTTTTTCGTTGTGGTTGCGACTAATTTCTCCAAGCTGAAAATATATTAAGTATGTTGAAAGTACAGTGTCACCATCAATGTTTTAAAACGAGTTCGTGTGATCCTCGTTTATTATTTATTAATTAATACAATATTCTTGATATTAGAATAAATATGTTCAATTATGCAGCCTCCCCATAAAGCACGTTTAATAAGCCCGAAAGGTTTGTTTGTATCTTGTTGGATGAGGTCGAAATCAGTGGACCCGACCGAGTTAATGTATGCAAAACGAAATGATGCAAACAACTTCAAAAATAACTGTTACGGCACATAAAAACATGTTATGATATTATTGATAAGACAGTACTAATACATTTTTGTCGTACACACAAAACAGTTCGTAGTAAGATGATTACATTAACTAACGCCTTCGGCAGATATAGCACATCGGCTGAGTACCGGCAAATATGGAAGTGGTGCACGGTGAATTGCCATATCAACTGACAGGGGATAATATGCATTCCCTAATTGATGCCTTGAGATTGCTTGAAAGACGAAGTGAAGCAATTATCAATTGTAGCTATTATCGTTTTTAATGTTAAATCAACTTTCGTACGCCGTGTGTTAACTGATGATATACGTTTTCGGCTGTTCATCTCCAGGTTGTCATTATTTTCGATTACTATTAGCCGGCGAAATCGTCGTTTATTAGAGAGTTTTTGCAAGCGCACCGATCTCGGCTCCCTTCCCGATCCCGATCTCGCTACGCGTACTACGTCATTGCTTCGTGTGTTTACCCGTTCGGGGCCGGGTCGATGTGATAGGGAAAACACCGATCTCGCAGGTTCAATCGGTTAGTGGTCTCCCTATCTATAGTACGTTGAAATTATGGTTGAATAAAAATAATAAATATACAGCAAGTGTACGTAACTATGTTGTTGACTGATTAGTTGTCCTCTTTTAGTTGCCAAAGGCTCAGTGCATCGGAAAAAGAGTTAAAATTGCGCGCTGTCTATGATTACGGCTAGTCTGGTAAACAAAACTACACGAAACCATCGACGGCACCGTAGACTTAGATTTAGACATCGCATTGTAGATCAGTCCTATGGCATAAACTAGACTAAAAATTCCAGCTGAAGCGTACTGAAATGATGTACAATGCAGAAACAAACACTTATTTTTAACATTCTATATTGTTTTTTTTTTATATAAAATATATACTCGAGTTTCCTAACTTCGTCTTCGACTCGTGCACCTTTTTGTTTTGTTCACATATGAAAGGTTAGCGCAACTATCCGACTATTATTCTCATAAATAAATTCATATTTTGTTGTGATACGATGCCCACAACTGCAACTGTCAGTTCAGCATAAACACTGACCTCCAATGACCAACTGCAAGTTGCAGAACGATAAAAAAAACCGCATTGCCACGGATTTGTGCGACGCACGAATTTGGGACATGCAATCATACAAACAAGTGTTTTTATTTTACATACTTTCGGATATCATGAACATTTCTTGCTCTGCTTAAAATACAAATAACCCAAAAACTATTTATGCAACAACTGAGATTTTGGCATGGTTATTCTCCATTATTTGTAGATGCTAGATAGTAACAGACTTAATACTGTATGTAAATTTCCCCACAATCTGCCATTGCATTGGCATTGGCATTGAAGGTGTGTGTTTTATGTGTGAGATTGAGCCATCGAATGAGTGTAACAATAAAACATGTTAGAACACAAATAAATCTTATTTGGATCAGTAACACATCTACATACATGAGACCTAGACGTTCTATATTGTTGGTAAATAGTTAAAAGTGGCCTATGACATGTATAGCCGCCAAAAATGCTATGGCCATAGGCATAGAGATAAAATTCCAACTTATTTGTATATGAAAAACAAATACAGTGCCAATGGCAATGTAATACACCATATTTAGATTCCCTATTCAAATGGCTTAATGTTGAAAACAATTTTTTTGATGGACGCTTCACCTTACAACACAATATCAACTAGGTGATTTTATATCTGTTCCATCTGTAGTAAGAAAACTATGTAAATATTGCTGTCAAATGCAAGAAAAACCTTCTGAATACATAGTTCTAGATTATATCTATCAGGTGCGTCTAACTTGAGAAGTTTGCAAGGTATGTATCTGAAATTTAATGAAAATGTAGATATATTGGTACACATTCTCTATGCAAATTCTACAATTTTTACTTATACAAAATAAATTTGGCAGAAAGTGGAAATAGTCATAACTAAAAAATTAAGCTATCTACATCCCTATGTTTTGACATGTGTGGTTACACAGACCAATACATTAATTGGTAAACTGTTGGTAGAATCCAAAAAGGTGAGTGCTACAATAATCTCTTATTTTGATTAATTTGAGACATAATGCCCCATTGTCAATTTTTTTGTCAGGTTTGTTTTCTAGACATATGAGGATGTGTAATTATTATGGATGTATGTAAATTTTGGGGTGTAATTTAAAGTTTGGGTGTTAGTCAAATCTTAATTGGAGTTGAATTGATCCAAACATTGTGTGACTTATAAGAATTTATTTGATAAAAATCAAAACGGATTGATTTTGCATTTAATTGGAATTGGAAATTTTGCTGAATTTATTAATTGTTCAGTTCATACAAAACGTAAATGTTTTGATATAAATTGACACATATAAACAAAGAAATATATTATAATTTATTTATTCTTCAGACTTACTTTCACTTAAAAAATTACAAGGTGTGATGATCTTATTTGGAAATCAAAACAGAAATAGCACCTGCTCTAAGAAAACGTGTAATTTGTGAGACAACGCAATAAAACTTAAGGTAGATCTCCTACTCACCGTACCGATCGCGCGCGAGATCGGGATCGGGAAGGGAGCCGAAATCGGTGCGCTTGCAAAAACTCTCTATTAATAACATACAAAGTATCTTAGCCGAGAACAATCATAGAGCACCACTGAACGCTAGTCGTCGTACCACCCCGTTCCGTGCCGATGAATTGTCAGTTGCACGGAAGTCGTTTATAAGTGACAAGAGCTGACATTTCGAAGCTCCGCCTCTTCCAGCGAGGTCGAGTTTTGTAAACATCGAGGCGGCGCTGCTATGATTGAAATCAAACATCGTACAATTATATATTTCTGTGTTTTAATTGTGCATGCGTGCTTCATATAGCACACAGAAAAAATACAAGTAATACTGAAACATATACATAATTACACGCAGTGAAGCACGCATGCACAATTAAAACACAGAAATATATAATTGTACGATGTTTGATTTCAATCATAGCAGCGCCGCCGAACGGAGTTTTGGTGAAACTGAACGACGCCTTGTCATATGCATCCATTTTACGGTAGCCTTGGAGCTACGCGTAGGCGCCTTAGGAGATGGCGATATTTTGGTTTATTTGTTTTGTAAATTTTTATCGTTTTGAGAAAGTAAATATAGTATGTATATGTATAGTATATATATATGAGGAGAAGTTTGGGTGCTCTAGGTGGTCATTTTCGTGGTTAGGTCAGAAAGTAAAAGATCGCCACGTGAAGTGTTTCGATGACCGCAGATGTAATATCTGAATTCAGCAATCGCCAAATCTGTTCTAACTCTCTACTTGCTATATGCATGTTATGTTATCCCCTATACAAATCTTTTTATACCAGCCACGTCCCAATTGCACAATGACAATATATTAAAGGGAAACAAAAGTGATGGTGTTGGGTCTATGCACGTATAAGAGTTATTAAAACAACAATTTGCAACAACAATTAAGAATATCAAACCAGTGGTTTATTTGGAAAACTTTGTTGAACACACAGCATTTTAATGTCATGGGCAGCGCCATACTGTTAGATGACTCTACGTCACGAGTGTCGTATTCTGGCAATATTCGCTCGCCAAATGAAAATATATTTGTATACAACTATTCGCCAGTCCGATATATCCACAATGTTCGCGATTGATGGTTAAATGAATTGTCTACATATGCGGTCAACTTTGTAAGAAGCGACTTTATTTCATATTATATAAGGTATAAAGCGCTTTACCTCCAACCAGAAAGACAACGACGTACAACAACGCTGTCAGAGAGCGAAACTTGTTCATCCAAATCAAATGAGACGGCTCAAAAGAAGTGCTGTCCTAATTCTTTCATAATATGCCAATATATGGAAAACTAGGATGCTACCCACTATCAATCATTATAAACCAGAGAATGGTCTGTTATTGGACAAGAATATTAACAAGTAGTGAGGATAAACTTAATAAGGTCATGTATGCAATCTTATATAACCTTCACTGCAAACAATTTGCACTGGTCACATTGGATTAAATGTGTTAGTAATTTTTTTTCAAAGTAATGGCATTAATTATATATGGTTAACACAGGATTAAAAAATAAATGCCAATATTGTATACAAATGTGAATGTGATAAATTTAAGCAACTTTGGCACAGTAGAATAATAAATGATATTAATGATAATAATGCGATTAATAAACTATATTAATAAATATATATCTATTTAGGTCACCAGGAGGCACTCAACAGTGTGGTTCTTATGTACAAGGTGGAGTGTTCGAAATAGTTTGGTTACTAAGCACAAGGGGCGCTGTTTTCCGAAAAGCAGTTCCAAATTGCCACCTATGGTGGTGCCACCTTGCGAATGGCGCAAGCAGGACCCACCTATTCAGTGGCGCCACCACGCGGATGGTGCCATCCCTTATAAACCTCCCGCCTACTATTTGCGTGTTCGTGTGTATGTGCGTGTGATTATGTGTGTGCGCGGGTACGTGGATGCGTGTGTGTGCATACCAGTGACACCGCCAGATAGTTTTGGAACAATGGATCGAAAAATAAAATGATACATTTTCCCATGTTTAATTTTGTTTTTCAAAATGTCTACTAAAACAGGCTTGTCTATTCAGAATTAAACTGTATCAAGACATTCAAGTCTGTATTATGGTAACTATAGAGCTCTGAAATAGAACTAAGGCCGTCGCCAATTTGTAGATGTAGAGAGTGACGCTGCACTGAACGACCAAGCACGCCTCGTGTCGGCCGCAGCCACCTGTTAACGACGGCTTCAAATATTGATGTCGTCAAATTGTGTTCTGCCTGATTGCTCGCTTGACTAATGAGTGCAGCTACCCACACAAACAGTATATAGGTTACTGCAGCGCATAGTAGAATTGTGTATAAAAACTACAGAAGAGTACATATTCTTTAGACGGTATATGTGTACTTAATTTATATACATTTTGTCGTCATTCAGTTAACAAGATTTAACAAGATTGCCATCCCAAACAACAAGTTCCATATGGCAAGTGGACAAGGAAGACATTGGCTTATCGATAGTCCAAGACTTTTATCATCTATGTGTAGCCCGTTCTTATCATATATCTGGCAACTCTATTTTAAAACATATTCACACTACTAGCATTAACACAATCATTTGGCAGCTTGTTCCATTCATTTATCACCCTCTGTGAGAAAGAGTACTTTTTCATGTCCAACATACACTGTTCCTTAACTAATGCTGCTTTGTTTCCTCTGGTTCTACTGCCTTCTTTAAGTTTGAAGAACGTATTCCTATCAACATCCTCATAACCGTTCACTATTTTAAACACTTCTATTGGTCTCCTCTTAGTCTCCTGGTCTCTAGTGCTGTCAAACCACATTGTAATAAGCGACTTTCCTAACTATATGGTCTCTCAATTGTGGAACCATTTTAGTTGATACGGCCTCCATGCTTCTATACAATATTCCAAATGTGGTCTAATTATTACTTTGTACAGGGGTACAATTAGCTGTTTCTTCTTATATGCCATAGTTCTCCTAATTAACCCTAGAATTTGATTTCCTTTCGAAGCAGCGATCCCACATTGCTCTGAAACGTCCATGTCAGCACTAAATGTTACACCTAAGTCCTTTTCTTGTGTGGTTCTACCTAGTAAAGCATCCCCCATTTTATATTCTTCGTCCATGTTTCCATATCCTATGCGTGCATTTACACTTCCCAAAATTGAATAACATTTGCCATTTTTCTGACCATTTAACTGATTTATCTAGATCATCCTGTAAACTTTGTTTATCTGTATCATTAGTAACCTTTCTGAATACTTTTGTGTCATCTGCAAATTTCAGTACTTTGCTAGATATGTAATCTTCCAAATCATTTATATATATATTAAAAGCAGTATAGGGCCTAATACTGATGCCTGTGGGTGGTACCCCACTCAGAACAGATTTTCAGTTTGAAATCTGACCATCTACTATTACTCTCTGTCTTCTGTGTGTAAGCCACTTTTCTATCCAGTTGATTACGTCATTGCCTATACCATGGGGTTTTAGTTTAAGTAACAATCTTTGATGTGGCACTTTATCGAAAGCTTTCTGAAAATCTAAGTAGACAACATCCACTGGTGACCCGTCATCTACCCACTTTGTAATTTCTTCCAAAAAACATAAGAGATTGGTTAGACATGACCTTGCTTTTAGGAACTCAAGTTGAGATGAATTTATTAATTTATGTTTTACAAGAAATTCCACCATGTGGTCTCTAATTAATGTTTCGAATAATTTACATGCAAGTGATGTTAAACTCACTGGCCTGTAATTGTCTGGTTTGTTCCTCGATCCTTTTTTAAATAGCAGTGTAATGTTTGCTTCTTTCCATTCTGAAGGAAATATTCCTTCTAGTGAAAAGTTACATACTTTTGCTAGTGGTGTACTAATTTGCTCAACAATTTCCTTTAGCAGTTTTGGTGGTATCCCATCAACTCCAGGTGATTTATTATCTTTCATCTTCTTAATTTTCGTTGCTATAATTTCAGGAGTTACAAATAACTGCCCCAAATGTTCTGATTTATTGCCCTCAAATTTAGTAAATGGAACTGGAAGTGAGCTGATATCTTCTGTGGTAAAAACTGAGCTGAAATACTCATTCAGGACCTCTGCCATTTGAAACCCGTCTGAAATTATGTTTTCACTGTTGTTTTCCAGTGGTCCGATCTTATCTCGAACTTTCTGTTTACTCCTTACATGAGAATAGAAACTCTTGCTGTAATTTTTCATATTACCTGCCAATTTTTTTCAAAGGTTCTTTTAGATTTTCTAATTTCAGTTGTAGCTAGGTTAAGTGCCTCTTTGTAGTATGTGCAGTCTTCTACATTTCCAGTGTGTTTATATACCCTCCACAGCATCTGTTTGTGAAAAAATTTTCTAATAGCCTCTTTTGACAGGTGTTTCTTCCTGGACCTTTTCCCTTGTTTTCGTAATGGAACAAATTTCTCAATAATGCCCTCAATCTCATATTTCAAACAAGTCCAGCATTCTGTTGCTGTCTTGTTCTTCAGCAAATTATTCCAATCTATGTTTACTAGATATGTTCTCATCACTTTATATTTGCCTTTGTTGAAGTTCCTCCTCCAATGTTTTTTATATGTATTCCCTGTTTTTACTTTTATATTAAAATGGATTTGGTTATGGTCACTTGAGCCCAAAGGATCGTGTACTTTAACAGTGTCAACTAATTCATTTTGAGAAGACAAAATTAAATTTAACACATTCCCACCTCTGGTTGGTTCCAAGACATGTTGAGTAAGGAAACAATCCTGTGTTAGAAGTAGAAACTGGTGGTCATCACCTCCAGCACTCTCTAATGATTCCCATTGTATATGGCCATGGTTAAAATCATCCATTATAACACATTCTCCCTTGCTCACCTCCCTTATCGCCTTTTGTAATTTTACACATTCCTCTTGTCCTATGTTAGGACTACGATAAACTACTCCTATTGTTAATGTTGAGTTCCTGGTAACTATGTTACACCAAATTGCTTCCTCACAATCTGCTTCATTTTTCAGTGTTATTTCATATGCTTGGATAGATTCTTTAATATATAAAATTACTCCACCTCCCCTTCTTTCTCATCTATCCTTCCTAAACATTTCATAGCTTGTCAGTGCTAACTCAGCATCTAATATATCTTTATTTGCAAATGATTCTGTGATGCCTATTACATAAGGATCAATATCTGCTACCATAATGTCTAACTCACTTTTTTATTTACTATGCTCCTGGCATTTAAGCATACACATTTAAGTTCATTGTCTGAAATTATTGGTGAACATTTCTTTGCATGTGTATTTGTAGTAGTACTCCTTTGAGTTTTCTCTGTCAATTCCCACTGTTGTGTGAGCGTCGAGGCTTGGCTGGCCTCACTAAATGAACCGCTTCAGCGAATAGATAATAGTGTGTGCTGCATCATTGCTCTCTTGATTAACGTGTGCGGCTATGCATAGCAAAATGTATTGATTAATGTAGAATACAATAATAGCTTTTGTCTGCATTTGCGACGGTGTATACAGAGGGTGATCAGTCAGCCATGCTCAGCCATCACAACAACCCTTCGTTCTGCGACAACCAGCCCGAAAATGCGCCTTCGAGTGTGACTGTAGCGACAGCAAGTGTCGCCACTTGTTTCTCACCTTCCACAGCGCCCCCACATGCCGCGGAAGTTGTGCGAACTATTCACCAGATAGAACCAAACTGTGTTGATGCTGAGCTAACTAAAATTGTTTCATTGAGCTTAATTATTTTTTTTTATTTATTATTATTCTTGTGTTTTTACAGCTATTATTACAGTTTGTTATCATTATTTTTCTCTTGCTATGATTACTGTGGCCTCAACCGTTACAGAACAGTTTAGAATGTTCCTTCTCTAGAGTCAGGGAGTGCATTACATACTACACATTTACCCCTGTGTTGGACATTTTACTTCTCCTGGCATAGACACCATTTAAAACCTACGGACCAACGGATTTTAGTGTCTCTTCCGAAAGACACAGGCAATGTAGGCTGAACGAAATTTCCCACGTTTTGATAGGGCAGCAAGTGGAATGAAACTCCTCTTGACTGATAGCATTTTACCGCCGAGCTACCGCACCCCATTGTCTTGATGGCTCGGTGTTGGCTGATTGTCGACAACTGCCTTTGTTTGACACTTACTAGTGTATCTCTTTGCAATCGGTGAACACAGAAATAGGCATGACTATGAATACGTTGTCATTTTAACTCGATTCATTAAAATAAAACGTGAAATAAGTTTGCTGTTACAGGCTGTCCGTTCGCTTAATATAACATTTTAGTATCGTTCGCATTTGAATCGCATTTGGAAGGTGCATTTAAAAAATCAATTGAATTTGATCCAACTGCACATACACATTCCTGCAATGCAAATGCAGACCAAATCAAACTGCATTTGATTGCATGTCATTGCATTTATATTTCTAAAAGAACTAAGGCCACCGCCAATTTGTAGATGTAGAGAGTGATGCTGCACTGAACGACAGAGCACGCCTCGTGTCGGCCGCAGCCGCCTGTTAACGACGACTTAAAATATTGATGTCGTCATTGTCGTGTGAGCGTTGAAGTGTGGTTCTGTTCTGCCTGATTGCTCGCTTGACTAATGAGTGCAGCTACCCACACAAACAGTCTATAGATTACTACAGCGCATAGTAGAATTGTGTATAAAAACTACAGAAGAGTACATATTCTTTAGACGGTCTATGTTTATTTAATTTAATTTAATACAATGTATGGTAGAATTGTGTATAGAAAAGTGCGAATAGTACATATTCTTTAGCATTTTTTTACATCTACTTTATATTATACACTTTTATTGAATACAAATTCTACAAATATAATGCATAATATAAAAACAAATTCTACATATTTTAGGTAAGGATAGTTGACGTACTGCTGCACATCATGAGCTGTTATCCCTTTCCATTTCTCCATACGAGCAGTCTTCTCCCTACAATTATCACCCTTCTCCCCCTTCATTACATCCATATTAACCGAATCCTCCAATTTTAGTTGCAGTCTTCTCCTCTTCCTACGTCATGCTAGTTTCGTCGCCTCTTTCATAGTTGGTCTTCCTCTATCTTCTTCGACGTATTCTACTAGCAGCACACCACCTCCCGTTCACGTCAGTAATACTATTTAGTGGTAGTTTAGTAGCATAGATACTGGTTTAACCATAATGTATCCACGCATTTTCTATTAGACCAAACGAATTGCCTAATTTGGCTTGAATCATTGAAATAACTCCGGGAGATTATTCGTGCTTCGGCGGCCAATGTGTTATAGCGATACCAGAAGACTACAATACCATTAGAAAACATAAACAGACATGTAAATCAAGTAGTGGTGATATAAGATTGACAATGCGATAGACTTGTTATGTTCCAATACAAACCGTATAAATCGCTTTGGTCGGCGTATTGTAGAGTAAGGGACCAGTCAACACAACGTAGTCTGTGGAGAAGGACCAGAACACTTCTTTCAAAAGCTTGACACTCATTTAAATTTTGTGGACCTCATGATTGTATTTGATGCTATCTGGAGAGGGACGTTGTGGAAGATTTTGAGGCCTATTAGAGTGGATCCCAAGATTACATCACTAATTGAAACTATGTATGATAATGTTGAATGTGCAGTCGTCATCAATTGTAAGCTGACAGAGTGGTTCAGAGTGGAAATAGGAGTGAGACAGGGTTGTTTGCTATAACGTATCCTGTTCAGTTTTTGCTGGTGTTCTTCATGAAGTGCTTATGTAAGGAGTTCAAGCCAGATACCAACATTAGCTTTGACATCATACATGCAGATGACACAACAATTATGTCCACCGTGTTTGAAAAGCTACAACACTCAACTGAAGAACTACAGGCTGTCTGTAGAAAATGGAGTATGAAAATCAACTTTTCCAAATGCACATCACGTCATCGGGGAAGCGTGTTACTCTGGAAAGCGAAGAACTCGAGATTGTGGGACAGTTCTGTTTCTTGGGTAGCACAGTACCGTTTACAGAGAGAGATGTTAGCCGACGCATAGCCTTAACATCGGCAGCCTTCGGTAGACTCAGAAATGGCATATTTTCCAACAGAAGCATCTCAACAAGACTGAAAGCCAGATTATATGGAACCCTTATACTGCCAATAGCAATATACAGAGCGGAAGTTTGGACGCTACGATCACAGGAGATTCAATCCCTTGAGGGTTTTGTGATGCGCTGCCGTCGGGCTAGTAGAAATGTTGTCAGGGTGGACAGACTACAACATATTAATATCAGATCAGGACACCTTTACCCCTGAATCTACCATTTGGGCATGTTTGGAGTATCCAAAGAAATAACATCGTTAGGAAGCATACAAACAAAACTTCAAAGGACAGCGGAAGAGAGAAAGACCACTGAAGAGGTGGAGTGATCAGGTCAGGAATTATAGTAGGCACCCACTATTGACAGCAGAGCAGCATGCCGAAAATAGAACAGGTTGGGGGGGGACTTCCCGGAGGAGAGCGACTATGAGGAAAAGGCATAATGAACATTGCAACTAGCCTACTACAACAAAGGAGCAAAACTCTTCCACATCTAATCTACGGAGATGTTGTGCGTATGATACCCAGTGTACTGGGAAAGCAGCTAGGACAAAGGTATCATCAGCCAGAAGCGACATAGGCGATCGTATGTTATCCAAACTGGATCAGGTACACCGAGACGTAATAGAAAAGACAGAACAAGGGACAGTTTTCCAAATACAACTTCTTTGAAGTAAAGAAGTACTCTTTGTAGTGTCCATGTTTTATTTGTTACTTTCAAATCTGTCTCGAGCGTTATATGTTTTGGTATGCTTCAGTCTAAGGTATGTGAGTCCATTGTTGTGTATGTAGTCTAAATTATGTTTATATTGTGGATAATACACATAAACTGATTACATAACTGAGATATGAGTGTATATATACATATATATATATATATATATATATATATATATATATATATATATATATATATATATATATATATATATATATATATATATATATATATATATATATATATATATATATATATATATATATATATTTTTTTTCAGACAATCAGCAGTTTGTTTGTATAAAATAAATATATAAAAAACAGTATATTTAGAGATTATACAAGGATGCAATCCAGTGAATTCTCAATTTCGACGTACAATAGGTGTCGCCTATTGTATGCCTGAATAATTGCATTCAATGACTTATCAAACCTAGTCATTAAACAATAAATAGCCTTTCTGATGACGTATTTACAAGAGTTGACATTGGGCGCAGCAAACATATGGCTGGCGCTGCATCTCATAGGCAGCCTATTTAAAATCCTGTATGAGTTGTTATATGCCACTATGAATGCTGGAAACCTGTTTTTCTATATGTGCGCCCATAAGGCGCACATATAGACATTACTTAAGTAGGCTGTGAATAACTTGTTCTTTAAATGTTGCTCTTAGCATAAAGGAATCTAACTTTGGCTTGAATGTCGACCTCATCAGATGAATCGTTACAAATACCATGTTCAAGATATTTACACGAAGTGGCAAAATTTAACATCGTTCTTCCTAATATCATTTCTCTAGAAAGGTTTCTAGAATCAAAGTACATGGTCATAGAATTGGAGGCGTTAAATTGAACATTGTATTCACAACCGCAAATATAACAACAGTCAAGTAAAGTTTGCAGTCCCTTACCGGAAGGGGCGAACAAAAGTAAATAATCTGCGTGGATTAGGAGACTACTACAGCATGCTTACAAGCACATTTACAATTTGACATCAGTGATTGGCTAGACAGCCTCAACATACCCATAATTGCAACATAAAAATCGTCGAGATCGTCACGGTGGTCAGAATTAATACAACCAAAAAGCACAGATATGTTAGTTATGCAGTCATTAACATCAAACGTGCGTATACCATGATCTAACCATGCGGTTGTTCCCCAGGCAGAGCTGACATACGTGTATGTGTTTATCGGAATATTGTCCTTATCATATAAACACAATGAATATGATTTCTTAGAAACATCAGCATTAATTATTACCAACAAACACCGCAATGTTCGCCATATAATCATTAAACATGTCCCACTTTTCGTAAGGTAATATATTTACTAAATAATACTCCTTATTACCACTGCATATTCTTATGCCGTAAATCCAGTCATAACAATCATCAAGTTTGGTAAAATATTGATAAAGAGAGCGATTTCATAAAAAATCTACCCCACCATATGGCCTATCAGATATAATACTGTCAGTGGAGTCAACTGGTGAGACACCATGACCAACTTAACCATCGTGATAATTGTTAAGAATGTGACAGTCCTGTTTTGTTAGCATAAGCTCCTGCAGGTATAAAATATCACACATATTTAATAAATTGCTTAAAAAGGAATAACACATTTAAGACAATTAAAATTAAAAGAAGTTATAATAAATTCCATACTTTAGTCCTTGGGATTAACTAACTTCCTCAGATAAACCCCAGCTGGCACGTTTTCTGGGTTAAAGAACTTAGACGCATTATTGCACACTACGTCAATATTGAATGAAGTGTAGCTGTCATGTGTCGTTTTCAGCTTCTCACACTTAGTATCTAGGTTATGCACCGGCTTGCTATACAGAGACAGCTCGTTGATGGACACAGTTGGATCAAGTCTCGATATGAATACAGACAAAAACCGTCCACCGTACATTTTCAGTTCATGATTGCTGTGACTGTCTTTCCGTGTCCCGATTACCGATTGGACCCCCTTCTTGCGATCTGTTTTGCGCGATACCTGGTGGCAACCATCGTCGTCTCTCTGCTGTGCTCGTTGTCAGCTCTTGCCGGGTCAGTTCGGTGAATCCAGCACACGGCTCACGTTGATGTATGGATCTCGAGTGTTCGTCTTGTTACTTGACGGAGCTTAGTGAGTATCATTCGTGGTTACGACAGGAAGCTCAATTGTCGATTTGGTGCTCCTAACCGGAGTTGGTCTCAACGGAGGCAGTTTGACGTGCAGTGGCTGAAGATCACGTTCCACGAGTTTCGGCTGCGGCCACGTCACTGGATCTGATCCCGGCGATTTCACAGTATTCTCCGCAAATCCGTGATTTCTGCCCTCATTGCTTGCTTTTAGGAACCCAACTTGAGATGTATTTATTAATTTATGTTTTACAAGGAATTCCACCATGTGGTCTCTAATTAATGTTTCGAGTAATTTACATACAACTGATGTTAAACTCACTGGTCTGTAATATTCTGGCTTTTTCTTCGATACCTTCTTAAATAGCGGCGTAATGTTTGCCTCTTTCCATTCTGAGGGGAACTATTCCTTCTTCTAGTAACAAGTTAAACAATTTTGCAAGTCGTATACTAATTTGCTCAACAATTTCCTTAAGCAGTTTTGGTGGTATCCTATCAACTCCAGGTGATTTATTATCTTTCTTCTTCTTAATTTTCAGGAGTTACAAACAACTGTCCTAAATGTTCTGATGTATTGCCCTCAAATTTAGTAAATTGAACTGGAAATGAGCTGATATCTTCTGTGGTAAAAACTGAGCTGAAATACTCATTCAGGACCTCTGCCATTTGAAACCGTCTGAAATTATGTTTTCACTGTTGTTTTCCAGTGGTCCGACCTTATCTCGAACTTTCTGTTTACTCCTTGCATAAGCATATACACTCTTGCTGTCATTTTTTATATTACCTGCCAATTTTTTTTAAAGGTTCTTTTAGATTTTCTAATTTCAGTTGTAGCTAGGTTAAGTGCATCTTTGTAATTTGCATTGTCTTCATCCTTTCTGGTACGCCTATAAACCCTCCACATAGTTTGCTTAAACACTATTTTTTTAATAGCTTATTTTGACAAATGTTTCTTTCTAGACCGTTTTCCTTGTTTTTCAAGGGAACAAATTTATCGATTATACTCTCAATTTCATATTTTAGAATATACCAACATTCAATTGCGGTCTTATTCATCAGCATGTTATTCCAATCTAGCTTTGCTAAGTATTTTCTCATATCTTTATAATTACCTTTGTGGAAGTTTCTCCTCTACTTTTTAATTTTAACTTTCTGATTTTACATTGATGTCAAAATGTATTTGATTGTGGTCACTGTTACCCAATGGTTCATGTATTTTTACATTGTCGACTAATTCTTTTTGTGATGATAAAACTATATCTAATACATTTTATCCCTGGTTAGTTCTAGCACGTGCTGAGTAAGGAAGCTCTCCTGAATTAAAAATAGAAATTGTTGGTCCTCACCCCTGTACTCTCTAGAGATTTCTGTTGTATGTGTCCATGGTTAAAATCTCCAATTATGATACATTCCCCTTTACTAACTTCCTTTATAGCATTTTGAATTTTTGTGTTATCCTCTTCGTTTATGTTTGGACTTCGGTAAACTAATCCAATAGTTAATATAATTCCCTGAAACTATTTTGCACCAAACAGCTTCATCATAATCTGCTTCGCTTCCTAATTTTATTTAATAAGCCTGAATAGATTCTTTAACATATAAAATAACTCCCCCTCCCCTTCTTCCTATTCGATCTCTCCTAAACATTACGTGTCCTGTCAATCCTAATTCAGCATCTGTTATATCTGTGTTGGCCCATGATTCGGTTATACTAATTATGTGAGGGTCAATATCTTCTACCATAATGTTTACTTCGTTTTTTCTATTTACTATGCTCCTAGCATTTAAACACACGCATCTATAACCTGCTTCAGACACGTTTTTGGGACATTCTGTTATTGGTTTATCTGTACTAGTGGCCTCTTTTCCTGCTTGAGGCATCTCTAAGTAGCCTCCATGCGCTTCTAGTTTAAATAGTGTTTACTACCAACAATATTTGATATGCTACCCATGCCACTGTCTACTGCTGCTGAGAGTCCATCCGCAAATACTGCTGCCCCCTTTCCACTTAGAGGAAGCCCGTCCTTCATATACATATCAGCCCTTCCAACAAAACTTCCCCACAAATCCACAAAACCAACTTCCTCTTCCCTACATAGCTTCTCGACTAGCATGTCAATTGCCATCCCCTGGCAATTTCCATATATATGACCCCTCCTTCCTATTACTGGTAAAATCCCTGACATTATTACCTACTCAACCCTACTTTAGTGTTCTGACCAAATTCCTGCATTTCATAACTGTCCTAACACAACAACGCTCAAGGTATTGATAATGTAACACGTGGTGTGATGGGGGGAGGTAAAAATCTTACAGTAATACTGTTTAACCAAATCCTTCGAATAGAGAAGATCTTATTGAATGGAATGAAGCATAACTCATCATTGGACACAAAGAAGACATTAAGAGCCATAAAAACACCAACCTACTACTTAATATATGAACAATATTCACAAGAATACAACAGAAAAGAATGGAACAAACACTGGATGAAAACCATCAAAAAGAACCAGCATCTTTAGAAAGAAAACGTTTTCCACCCCCGACCATCGTCAAGTAATCAAATACGTGATAGAAATAAAATTAATAAAATATTAATTTATTTCGATAGATCCTTTAATTCCGTTGAACATTAAGCTTTAAGAACGTTAATCATCAACACATTTAAAACTCTCGGAACCAATGAAACACACATCAGCATATTTGATGATATATGCACAGATGCATCAGTTAGAATTGACATTGATACAGAATTGTCACCAGAAACAGCGGAGTAAAGCAAGGAGACCCAATCCCACCACATTAACGTTTGTTTGACTACTGTCGTAGAGAACATCTTTATCAAGAAAGAACTAGAAACAAAAGGAATAACCAGCGATGAAGTTCTATCAAATCTTCGGTTTGCAGATGATATTGCATTGCACTAATTCAGAAACGGAATAACTGCTGAAATATATAAACACAGCAAGCAAAGGCGTTAGTCTCAAAACATATAACAGAACAACAAAATCCATGGCCACGAACAGAAACAGGGCATCAGAATAGAGGATGAAAGAAGTTTACTATTATAAATATATTGTAATAAGGATGAAACACATATCAAAGGAAAAAATAATAACTGGAAAAAATGTTGTTAGAGCTGTTTTAGGGAAATACCTCAAAATATTCCAAGAATATAAAAATTCCCATATGCGAAAATAAATTCATCAGATAGAAATACATGAAGTCCGATGGCGACATTAAGTTCTAAGTTGCTACTTGTATGCCTCGTGTCTCAGTGAAAGCGTAATGTCTTTAATATAAAATAGTTTGTGACTGTGTAAGCCTGTATATCTGCTGTCTGTCTGTCTTTCCCCTCATACCTCCGTCAGTTTCGCAATCGACGGACTGAAATGTTGTAGGCATGCCCGGGGGCCCATCGTGGTTCCCCGGGGGCCCATCGTGGTTCCTCGGGGGTGGGCTATTACGTCAATGAAACCAACGTGGACGTTTTATGTAAATGGCGTAACCCAGAACAATAGTTACGTGCAATTGTTAGCACCGTTATGCGTGTGCCTGCCATTGTTAGGTGATCTACGTCAAACGTCCACCGAACGTATATGATTTTGGGGGCGTGAAGACGTCACTGCCATTTGCATTGCACTACCAACACTTGTTTGGGTAGTGCAAGGAATCGTGACCGCTTGTAGTGGCTGCCTTTTTGTCACGTGCAACGACGGACAACTCGCTTAGTTTTATAAATAATAAAGTAGTTTGTGACTCTCTCTCAGTCAGTTAGTCTGTCTGTTTTCTTTCTGTATGTCTGTCTGTCTGACAGTCTGTCTGTCTGTCTGTTTGTCTGTTCCGTCATACCATTATTACTTGACCTACATAAAACGTCTACCGAACGCTTCGTTAAACCTGCAGTTGTACGTGATTATTGTGGCATGATCATGTCATTGCCACGACATTGCACTACCAAACCGAGACAGGTTGTGTTCGTCATAGGCTCTTTGCTATTCTCCCGTGCAACGCCGGGCAACTGGGCTAGTCCTTAATGTGAACTATTTTAAATTCCCCCGAGTTTTGGTATTACGTCAATGGAACCAATGTGGACGTTCTACGTAAATGACACAACTCAGAACAATAGTTAAGTACAATTGACAGTACCGCAAAGCGTGTTTCTGTCAATGTTATGTGATCTAACGTCCATCGAACGCCTCGTGAAACCGGCAGTTGAACATGATTTTGAGGCGTGAAGTTGTCATTGTAACTGGCGTTACACTACCAAAACTTGAATGGGTAGTGAAACCAGTCATAATTTCTTGCAATGGTTGCCTTTTTGTGCCATGCAACGCCGGGCAACTCGTCTAGTTTTCTGCATAATAAAGTAGTTTGCGACTATGTCTGTCTGTCTGTCTGTCTTTCTCTCTGTATGTCTGCCTGTCTGTCTGTTTCTTCGTATCCCCGTCAGTTTCCCTTGCGTGGGGTTGACATTTAGTAGGCGTGCCCGGGCCCATGGCGATGGTTCGTACATTAGAACATATTTGAAATTCCTCAGGGGGTGGGGTATTATGTCGAAGGAACCAATGTGGACGCTTGACATAAATTGCGTAACTCAATTGTTACTTGTGAGCACCGCTATGTGTGTTTCAACCATTGTTACGTGATCTACGTCAAACGTCCACCGAACGCTGCGTGAAACCGGCAGTTTTACGCTTTTGTGGCGCGAAGATGTCATTGCCATTGGCATTTCAAGTACCAACACGATACTGGTTAGTGCAAGTAGTCATTAGCTCTTGCTTTTCTCCCGTGCAACGCCGGACAACTGGGCTAGTCTTTAATGTAAAGTAGTTTGTGATTCTGTATGTATGCCAACACCGACGGGGGCCGAGATCGACGGGGACCAACACCGACGGTGGCCGAGATCGACGGGGACCAACACCATCGGGGGCCGAGATCGACGGGGACCAACACCTACGGGGGCCGAGATCGACGGGGACCAACACCGACGGGGGCCGAGATCGACGGGGACCAACACCGACGGGGGCCGAGATCGACGAGGACCAACACCGACGGGGGTTAACACCGACGGGGGCCGAGATCATGATTGGCCGAGGTCGACGAGGGCGGAGATAGCTGTGCCGAGACCGACTTGGAATTAGGTCAACTGGGCCGATGTCGATGTGTTGTCGCCATTTCAGAGGACAATATTAACATCAATCCCAATACATTTGTGGTTTTTGTCCAAACATTTGTGCATCAACGCGGATTAGTGTATAACTTTTGCCAACGATGGGTATACATGCTGCATGTTACAATATACAACCTTGAACAAAATTGTATTATTTTTGTCGTTGTTGTTAAACTGCCGACACGTTAGGTGATGCAAAGCAATTACCTAATTGACTCTTTATTTCGCACAGCAATTAATTGATTTCACTTCTTGTATCAGCTTGGAGGGAAATAACAGGTAGTTTTGCGTTGAACGCGGGTCGTCAATGCCTGTGTTGTTTGTTGATGTTTGTGAACATTCGACGCGTGTGTCAATGTATTGATCGGACGCCGATGCATGCTGTTCTGTCTCACACATTGCCGCATTCATCTCCCGTCATCGAGACCAGCAGCCATGGCCCGGGTTGACTGCAGCTCGTCGCGGTGTCAGACGATCCTTATCTTCACACTGGTGACACTGGTCACCACATCGTCAGGTGGGCATGTCAATCTGAATAAAGGTTAAGTAATGTCGCAGAATTAGTCAAATGTTCGACACGAACACGTTCGACGTCAAAACGTTGTCGTTATTGGCTTATATCTCATTTGTGCGCCTTTTCAAATAGTATGTATGTTACATAAGTCATTCGCTGTGCAAGATTATCAATTGATATTCGTACTTCAAATCAGGTGAATATTTTAGTAACAACATTTGTACACATACATAGAGTTGTTTTATTTGAATTGCACTAAAACATGTAAAGTAGACACCCGGACGGGATAATTTGGTAGTTCGTATATGAATGTCATTATCAAAATTAGATAGTTTTCATGGTTAGGTCACAAATTGTGCGATCGCCTATAGCTTACCAGCAATCATAGAAAGTGCAATAGTGAGGTGAATATCAAGAACAAAATAGCGTTATGACTCCATCCTTGGGTTAGCGTTGAATACCTCGATTGCAGTAAGATGTGGTTCAGTAAACATATTTTGGAGATATGTGCACAACTTCACCATAAAATGCCTATCCCGTGTGTGGATCATCATCTCCGTTTAATCTACACACAGCGACAGTGAATCTGGCGTTGAATAAGACGGCCTACCAGAGTTCGACTTATGTGAATGCACTTGCGGCGCGTGCGGTTGACGGCAACGCGAGTGGGATTTTTGATCATCGTACCTGCTCGCATACAAACTACATACATATGAATCCGTGGTGGGCTGTGGACCTAGGCTCGAAACACCTCGTCACCCACGTACAGATCTCAAACAGGGTAGACTGTTGTAGTAAGTTACTTAGTTATTAATGGAACAAATACAAAGCAGGGTGATTTTAGTATTTTTCTTTTGTACATAAATGCTGCATGTGAGCGGGAATTAATTTAAGGGTGAGGATATCTCGGACGAAAACGATTATATATATTTAATCTGCGTTCGTCCTTTGTAGAATACACGCCTAAGCTAATTCAACACTATGTGGTACAAGCGATTTTAATTCGTGTTAAGTTTAATTCCATTCTAAGGTGAATATGGGTTTGCGACACAAATTCAATGTGAATTTTCGTTGTGAATGTGACAAATATTGTCCAAGCTGACAATGTAATAAATATGTTGGAAGTAGAGAATCACTGACAATGTTTTAGCATAAGCCTAATTACAAATGTGAAGCGCTTCGATGAGAGCAGATGTAATATCTGAATAAAACAATCGTTAATGCTCAAACCATAGTATAACCATGAGTAACGACTGTCTTCAAAACACAACTATTCAGTTTACTTATTCTCAATGATGATAGTCGAAACGATGAGAGTAAATAATCTCAATAGTCTCAGTTTGAAGAAAATCGTTACTCATATATACACACTAACGTGATAAACATTTTCACGATTTAACTGTTCTAACTCTACACTAGCTGGTGCAGGTTATTTTTATCCATTATGTACAATATATTAACATCTTCAATTAGCTGTGTAGGCAAGCAGTCAACTTTATAAGACGCGACTTTATTTAATATTATTTAACGTATGATTTCTCTTACAGCTGATCGTCTGCACGATTTCACGATCGGCCTGACCAACACACGTCCCAGCGTAACCACTGATCCTAAAACATCACAGTACCAAGTATGTCTCTTCTTCAAAGGCGCTTTCCCTCCAACCAGAAAGAAACTGACGTGCAACAACGTCGCCAGAGGGCGATACCTGTTCATCCAAATCGAATCGAACCACACAAATGACGAGTGGCTTACGCTGTGCGAAGTGGAAGTCTACAGTAAGTTCCATCTAATTGTCGAGGGCGAGTCTCTCCACGTCATCTATATAGTCTGTCCACTTCATCTAGATGGGCTCCTCATTTCGTCTAGATAGTCTCAAAAATTCATCTTGATAGTCTCCTCCCTTCATCTAGATAATATATTCATTTTATCTATATAGTCTGTCCACTTTATCTAGATGGGCTCCTCACTTCGTCTTGATAGTCTAAAAAATTCTTCTTGATAGTCTCCTTCCTTCATCTAGATAATATATCCACGTCATCTAGATAGTCTGTCCACTTCATCTAGATAGTCTCCTCGTTTCGTCTATATAATCGTCCCAATTCATCTAGACAGTCCCTCCACTTCGTCTATGTAGTTTCTCCATTTCATCTAGATAGTCAATCCCATTTTATCTAGTTAGTCTCTCCTCTTCATCTAGGTAATATTTCCACTTTTTCTAAATAGTCTCTCCACTTCATCTAGATAGTATCTTCACTTCGTCTATGTAGTCTCCCCATTTGATCTAGGTAGTCTCCCCGTTTCATCTAGATAGTCTTCCCATTTGATCTAGGTAGTCTCGCCGTTTCATCTAGATAGTCTTCCCATTTGATCTAGGTAGTCTCTTAACTTCATCTAGATAGTCTGTCCACGTCATCTAGATGTTGCCGCCACTATATCCAAACAGTCTCTTCACTTCATCTAGATATTCTCTTCAATTCGTCTAGATAATCTCTCCATTTCGTCTAGGTAGTCCCTACACTTAATTTAGATAGTATCTCCACTTGTAGATAGTAACGATTGCAAAAATCAACATCATAGAAAAGCGGGAAAGTGCTCGTGAAAAGAGAGAGACATCCTCCTCCTCTCAGCTTTTCGTCGTTTTTTTAGCGTGTTGTTCCTTTTGTGAAATCACGTGACACCAAAGAAATAAATATGCATAGATTGGCCTCGTGTCCAATGATTTTACCATAAATGTTGTTTGCTTTTTGGTAATTACAAGAAAGAGGCAATATTTCTTCAAAAAAATAGCAGAAAAGGGCGGCACATTTCGCGGAGAGCAGTATTGTTGACACCTATGCGATTTGTTATCACGTGCCTTCGTGTGCCCTAGAGACAGACCCGGCCCGTTCTAGAGTCTACTCTTTTGCAGGTTACTTCGAACCACGTATGATGGAGATAACTGGATATCGCAACAACTACAACATTTCAGTCATCACTGACACGAACAACGCCACATGTGAGCAAGTTACAACACAAGAATCGGAGAAAGGTTTCAGCCTTAAGATCGAGATGCTGACTGCGCTAGACAACCTGACGATGATTGCCGTGCTTGGCGTAGGTGACTGTCTCGACTTCCCGGCGACGATGGTGTATACCGAGGGTGATCAGTCAGCCATGCTACCCTATCACAACAACCCTTCGTTCTGCGACAACGAGCCCGGAAAATGTGTCTTCGAATGCGACTGTGGCGCCACCAAGTGTCGCCACTTGCTTCTCACCATCCTCAGCGCCCCCCACACGCCGCGGAAGTTGTGCGAAATATTCATCACATAGAACCACACTGTATTCATGTTGAGCTAATTGCTATTTAAATATTGAGTAGAACTTGTTATTAATATTATTATTGGTTTTGTGTTTTTTTGTATTATTATTATTATTCCACTTATCGATTCTGAATTAAACTATATAAAGTATGTATTACGACAGTTATTGAACTCTCAGATAGAACTATGGCCGTCGCCAATTTGTAGATGTAGAGAGGGACGCTGCACTGAACGACCGAGCACGTCTCATGTCGGCCGCAGCCACCTGTTAACGACGACTTCAAATATTTATACCGTTATTGTCGTTTGAGCACTGAAGCTTAATTGTCCTCTCCAAATGAACCGCTTCAAACATTATATCACAGTGTGTACTGCTTCCTTATTCTCTTGTTCTATGGTTGCGGCTACCTAAAACAAAATTATATTGATTATTATAAAACAAAATAAAAACATTCTAAATTCTACAGTGTATAGTTGACTCGTGTATAGAGAACTGCTGAGTAGTGCATGTCCTTTAGCATTTCTTTACGTCAGCTTTGTTTATACACATTTTTAATGTATAGAAAACTACAGAATACTATAAATTCTATAGAATATAGAATTCTACAGAAATATATCCGCAAAAACCCTATATAAATTACTTTATATAGACATTTTATATATTTTTGCTAAATGTAGTTCACGTACTGCTGCACCACCCGGGTTGTTACCCCGTTACATTTCACCCTATGAGCAGTCTTTTCCTTACAATTGTTACCCTTCGCCCCCTTTGTTACATCCATAGTCATTGAATCCTTCAGTCATAGTTGCGTAATCCATATTACTGTATACTGTGCCATCCTTTTTTGATTATATCTTTCATCAGTGGCATTTCGGATGACACTTTAAATGTCGACGAAATAGAAATACTTTTTAAACATGTATCACCGAAAGTAAGTTTTTCTATGTCCCCGACATAATAATCGGGCCGTGATCAGTTATCAGTACAGCGCCTTTGGTCACACTTACAGTCGAAAATGTGTGTCCATCAAGAGTATAGGAGCCCAACGTGTGTGGCGATAATACGAATATTAAAGTAGATGTCGTTTGCTTGTGATGACAACGCAATATTTTTAACCCGTGAAATTCTACGATTGGACCACTGCAGTTGCCACAATTGGACCAGTGACCCACATAAGGGTATGCGATAATTAGATGTGTGTAATTATTCCAACATAGTTGATTGATTACCAGAAAGTAATATTCGACAAGGGAGCAATTATAATAATGCAAATAAAGGAAGTTGCTAAGTGGTCCAATCGAGGGAACTTGTAACAGAACATCATATTGTGTTCTACCTGAATGCTCGCTTGACTAATGAGTGCAGCTACCCACACAAACAGTCTATAGGTTACTACAGCGCATAGTAGAATTGTGTATAAAAACTACAGAAGAGTACATATTCTTTAGACGGTCTATGTTTATTTAATTTATATACATTTTATTGTATGGAAAAGTATAGAATGGTACAGATTCATTACAATATTTTCTGAAATCTATAGAAATGTCTACGCAAAAATCTCATATAATTTACTATGCAAATTAGTTTTGCTCAGATAACAGCCACTCCTGCACCGTCCTTGCTGTTATCCCCTTTCAGTTCTCCCCATCGACAGCTTTCTCCCTGCAATTTTCACCATTCTCCCTCTTTCTTATATCTATATTCATGCAATCCTCCTATCTTAGTTGCAGTCTTATCTTTTTCCTACGGCATCTACATGATACCTATGCCAGGGGAAGTAAAGATCCTTTGCAGGGAAATGGAAAAAAATTGTCGCTGACTCACTAACTCTAGAGAAGGACAGCCTGAAGTAATTCCTGTTGCTGCGAGGAACTATTAGAACAGAAATAAATAAACATCTCACCGGCTGACATCTCTTCGATGTTCTCTTAGTTGATTTTTTTGAAGTAGACCCTGACCTTGAGCAGGTCTTCCGTCGTGTTGCCGAGATACCTCGAGACCTCAGAAGTCAAGTTTTCTTTAATGGCGTTCTGAAGTAGAGACTGATGACGATCTCCGAACCAACGTTTGCTTAATGGTTTCCTGAAACAGAATGGTGACCAGATGGCGATCTAAGAGGTCAACGTTTGTTGTATTGCTTCCTGGAATGTAGATGCAGTTTAGTTAGCTGACGCAATGAAGACAGTGAAACGAATGACAATAGCAAGACAAAGAAAAAAACGAAATAAGCAATTACATTATCAAGAATTAACATGGGCTCAACATGTATAAAGACGAACAAAGAGACGGATCAACTTCGTGAAGATGGACAATGGTGAATTCACTACGGATAAGGCAAAAATTATTGAAACATGCACATATGTTTACGCCTCTACAAAGCCACATTCTCTGCAAATTATTTGGAAACTAGACACGCAGGCCAACCCCGCCTGGATTGCCTCTTTTGAGGTATATTGCCGGTTCCAAGTCCGGGTAAAGGGGGATAGTTGGGCATGGGGCTAACAACCACATTCTGTAAAAAAACCTGTGACAGAAACCAATGCCAGAGATAAAGCCAATGGTGGTAACAGGGGTGAAGCAAGCCAGGAAGCTGGAAGGATGAAAGATGCCAGCCAAACCTAGATGGAAGCTGACAGATGTGGATTTCCTGAAAGGAGAAGATGAGAGTCGCCTGCTGGAACGTACGTACCTTGTATCAGACCGGCAAGTTGGCTCAGGTGGTGAGGGAGTTCGACAACTACAACTACAATATTCTTGGAATCCGTGAAGCAAGGTGGACAGGAACATGGAAAAGACAGCATTAAGCCACACCACACACTCTACTCCAGGAGATCCGACAAACAACACTCAGAAGGAGTAGCCATAATTTACCGAAGTAAACTCGGAAAACACTTATCGAATGGGAACCCACTGGAGCAAGACTTATAACAGCTGGATTTAACTCAAGATAAACCAAGCTCACTATCATATGTTATGCCCCTATTGAAGATACAGAAAAAGAGGACAATGAGGCATATTGCGACCAGTTGCAAGAAGCGATTCACATGGTACCGGCTCGTGACAGGGTGGGCAATGACAACACAGGCAGAGAGAGCAACATGGGCGCACACGGATGTGGAATCATAAGCGATAACGGACGGCGCGTCTGCGAACTCTGCGAAGAAAACAAACTAGTCATCGGGGGAACCATTTTTCATCATAAGGAAATCCACAAGAAAACTTGGACTTCACCGGATGGGGCCACCAAGAGCCAGACTCTTGTCAACAAGAAATGGAGAAGTGCACTGCAGGATGAAAGGAAAAGAAGAGGGGCAGATGCGGCCAGCGATCACAACCTAGTCACAGGAACAGTAACCCTAAAGCTGTGGAAGGCCAAACGAGGACAGGAGAAGGCAAGACAGCTTGACTCCAAGAGGCTGAGGAACGACGAGGTGAAGACTGCATTCCGGCTTGAACTGAGAACGGCGACTCTTGGTTTAACGTCGTGAAGCAAGAACAAGATATTAACATAGCCAACTTCAATCAAGCAATCCGTGAAGCAGGAGTGAAAGTCCTGGGATACAAGAAAAAGAAAAGGAAGGAATGGATGAAGCAGGACACTTGGACAACGTTTTCAGAAAGGAAAGAGACCACATAGAAAATTGATGCAACCAGATCGCAAAGGCGGATGGACAGACTGAAAAGCAGATATGCCGAGCTGAACAGAGATGTTAAGAGGATGGCTAAAGCAGATAAGACATCTTACATGGAGAGATTTGCAGGTGAGGTTGAGGAAGCAGCTAAAAAACAGGACCATTAAACTCTCTATTGGATCACAAAAAAAACACAGAGCGGTGGATGGAAAAACAGTGATGTACCAGTCAAGGATACAAATGGAAACGTCCTCTCAAGTGAAACAGGGAAATTGGAGTGTTGGAAAGAGCACTTCAAGACCATCTTAAACAAGCAGGAGCCAACAGAAGCAGATCAGATATCAGACGCGGAGGAAGACGTGGATGTGAACACAGACCATCCAACATTTGAGGAGGTGAAAGTGGCCATAAAAGTGATGAAGAATGGAAAGGCCCCAGGCTCTGATGGAGTGACAGCTGTGATGTTGAAGGTCGAAAATACAGTCACACCCAAACTTCAGTAACATCTGGGTAACAGAAAACATACCAGAGTACTGGAAAATGGGGCTGATAGTAAAATTACCCAAAAAGGAGACTTATCCAACTGCAACAAGTGGAGAGGTATCACCCTTCTATCACCCTTCTATCACCCTTCTATCACTCGCAAGCAAAGTCTTTAGCAAAATTATGCAAGAATGACTGACCAGGGCACTAGAACAGCACATCGGAGAAGAACAGGCAGACTTCAGGAAATGGAAATTGAAAGATTTATACTTTGAGGCAGATACTAAAACAGAGCAAGGTGTGGAATACACCCCTCTGTGACATTTTCATAGACTTTTAAAAAGCTTTTGATAGTCTACATCGGGAGTCCTTATTGAACATCATAAGACACTATGGAATTCCTGTCAAGCTTGTCAACATCATCAAGATGCTGCATACAGATGTATCAGCACAAGTGATATGATACAACAGTCTGACAGATACATTTGAAATAAAAACAGATGTGAAGCTATGCTGCATCCTCTCGCCATTTCTGTTTATGCCGAACATGGCCTGGGTCATTCGAAAAGTAGAACGTGCAGAAGAGCTTTCCACTACCGCACAACGCATTGGACTCAAAGCCAGCATAACAAAGACCAAGCACACGAGGATGAATAGCAGGACAAACGAAACAATAAAACTATAAGGAGAAAACATTGAAGAGGTAGAGGCGTTCACGTACCTGGGATCCAAGATGACAGCTGTTGGAAGTTCTGAAAGAGAAATACGCGCAAGACTGTCGAAAGTTGGCCAAGCATTTGCTATGTTCAGAAACATCTGGAAATCTGTGAAAAATTTTCAGAAAACGAAAATACGCTTTTTCAAGAGCAATGTTCTTAGTATCCTCCTTTTTGGATCAGAATCCTGGAAAATGACAAAGACTAACAACCACAGAACAGATGCCTTCGCAAAATACTCAAGATATTCTGGCCTAACACCATCTCCAATGCAGAACTCCACAGAAGAACATAAACCCAGCCCATCACACTGGAGATAGGACGAAGCAGGTAGCAGTGGATTTGCCACGTCTTGTGAATGACGCAGACAGCAATAGTCCGAACTGCTCTCAGATGGACACCAGATGGAAAACGGGTGAGAGGAAGACCGAAAGAAATATATATATATATATATATATATATATATATATATATATATATATATATATATATATATATATATATATATATATATATATATATATATATATTATAATATTAAATTTTTTTTTTTATTAAAATATTATTATATAACTAATAAAGACATAACATGTTTCGTAGATGTTTTCGTTTTGACTTTCTAGAGATCACTGAAGGTGTATAACAAGTGTATGAATTCATTATAGAGTGTACCCCTTAATTATAATACAATTATCAACACTTATATTACCCTGAAAGTGTTACATTACCCTGAAATTATGACACTGTCCTTTGAATTGTCATAGTAATTGGCGTCCTACTCTTGTATTGTGTTATTGAGCTGATTTTGTATGTTGGTTGGTTTAGGTTTGTGTGTATTAAGAATATTTTGAGGTTATATTATTTGGTTTCACTTATCCAGCTTTGTTTTACTGAGCAGATTGTTTCACGTCGTGTGTTGATTTGTGTGTGTTAGCAGTGTGCAGAGGCCTTAGCAATTGGCTTGACACTCTTGTATTGTTTCATAGAGCAGGTCTTTTTGTTTAAATAATGGCACTGAACAAAGCACTTTATGTCAAAAGCCACTTCTCTAAGAATCATCCGTGTTGTGTGGAGTCACGGTTTATGTACACTATGAAAATCGTACCTGTTAGATAACCATTTGTGATGTGGGTATGTGTAGATTGGTTCAGGCTACACGTGCTTTCGAGTGTCTGTATTTTCTTCTCGATTTCCTTCATCTCCATTCAAGCCACGCAAACAATGGAAGGTATTCTATTGGGCCGTTCATTGCCAATGAGGTGATGGGTGCTTTGTCTTTGACTGCTCAGTAAAGTTCCTTTGTGTGTATAAAAAGAATGTTATAGGCCTATTTCAGCCTTATTCATATGGCTAATTCTGTGTAGGTACAAAAAATGTTCACTGTATGAGATGATTTTTGATGTAATAATTAATGTGTGTATATATGTTTAATTAATACAATTGTCATCCTAATTTCTGACTACAACTTTTTCAGCCAGTTTTTGTGTAGCTTTCAACAGTGCTCCAATAAAAAACCAGCAATGTTATATTGTTTTAATACTTTAACATATTTCTATTTTACGTGTGAAGAACGAATCAATACAAACATACAACGAATATAATAATTACCACAGATGTATATATCATGAGGGGTCTTTATAAAAACGAACGAAATTTTAAGATTATAAAATATGTAATTTACGTCAGGCATTTTTTATTTTAAGATATACGTTACTATAATTTATGATGGATTAAAATCTGAAAATGATCCATATATATATATATATATATATATATATATATATATATATATATATATATATATATATATATATATATATATATTATTATTATTATACATATTTCGTTTCGTGCCTAATGCACAATTGTTATGATTTATGGAACTATGCCGCCCCACTACTAATATAATATGGTCCATTGTCAACAACGGAGCACAAAAGGTCAAACATGGCAAATTTCGAATACATTCATATACAAAAGAAGGTATATTAAACTAAAATGGTCCATGATTCTAGTTCGTACCCCCAGAAATATTGTCCAAATTTCAGACGTCCATATACATATAATAAAGTCCATATACATATAATAAACTACATATAAAATCAATCATACACACGCCATGGATTAAAATATAAACACACATGCACGCACGCACGCACGCACGCACGCACGCACGGATGCATCATCAGATAGAAATACATTAAGTCCGATGGCGACATTAAGTTCTAAGTTGCCATTTGTGTGCCTCGGGTGTCTAGGGAAAGCTTAATGTCTTTAATATAAAATAGTTTGTGACTGTGTAAGCCTGTATGTCTGCTGTCTGTCTGTCTTTTCCCTCATACCTCCGTCAGTTTCGCAATCGACGGACTGAAATGTTGTAGGCATGCCCGGGGGCCCATCGTGGTTCCCCGGGGGTGGGCTATTACGTCAATGAAACCAACGTGGACGTTTTATGTAAATGGCATAACCCAGAGCAGTAGCTACGTGCAATTGTTAGCACCGTCATGCGTCTGTCTGCCATTGTTAGGTGATCTAAGTCAAACGTCCATCGAACGTACATGATTTTGGGGGCGTGAAGACGTCACTGCCATTGGCATTGCACTGCAAACACTTGTCTGGGTAGTGCAAGGAATCGTGACCGCTTGTAGTGGCTGCCTTTTTGTCACGTGCAACGACGGACAACTCGCTTAGTTTTATAAATAATAAAGTAGTTTGTGACTCTCTCTCTCTCTCTGAGTCTGTCTGTCTTTCTTTCTGTATGTCTGTCTGTCTGACAATCTGTCTGTCTGCATGTTTGTCTGTTCCGTCATACCATTTTTACGTGACCTACATGAAACGTCTACCGAACGCTTCGTGAAACCTGCAGTTGTACGTGATTATTGTGGCATGAACATATCATTGCCAAGACATTGCACTACCAAACCGTGACAGGTTGTGTTCCTAGTCATAGGCTCTTTGCTATTCTCCTGTGTAACGCCGGGCAACTGGGCTAGTCCTTAATGTGAACTATTTTAAATTCCCCCGAGTTTGGGTATTACGTCAATGGAACCAATGTGGACGTTCTACGTAAATGACACAACTCAGAACAATAGTTACGTACAATTGATAGAACCGCAAAGCGTGTTTCTGTCAATGTTATGTGATCTAACGTCCATCGAACGCTTCGTGAAACCGGCAATTGAAAATGATTTTGAGGCGTGAAGTTGTCATTGTAACTGGCGTTACACTACCAAAACTTGAACGGGTAGTGAAACCAGTCATAATTTCTTGCAATGGTTGCCTTTTTTGTGCCATGCAACGCCGGGCAACTCGTCTAGTTTTCTGCATAATAAAGTAGTTTGCGACTATGTCTGTCTGTCTGTCTGTCTGTTTTTCTCTCTGTATGTCTGTCTGTCTGTTTCTTCGTATCTCCGTCAGTTTCCCTTGCGTGGGGCTGACATTTAGTAGGCGTGCCCGGGCCCATGGCGATGGTTCGTACATTAAAACATATTTGAAATTCCTCAAGGGGTGGGGTATTATGTCGAAGGAACCAATGTGGACGCTTGACATAAATTGCGTAACTCAACTGTTACTTGTGAGCAACGCTACGCGTGTTTCAACCATTGTTACGTGATCTACGTCAAACGTCCACCGAACGCTTCTAGAAACCGGCAGTTTTACGCTTTTGTGGCGCGAAGATGTCATCGCCATTGGCATTTCAAGTACCAAAACGAGACTGGTTAGTGCAAGTGGTCATTAGCTCTTGCTTTTCTCCCGTGCAACGCCGGACAACTGGGCTAGTCTATAATGTAAAGTAGTTTGTGATTCTGTATGTATGCCAACACCGACGGGGGCCGAGATCGACGGGGACCAACACCGACCGGGGCCGAGATCGACGGGACCAACACCGACGGGGGCCGAAATCGACGGGGACCAACACCGACGGGGGCCGAGATCATGAGGGGCCGAGGTCGACGAGGGCGGAGATACCTGTGCCGAGACCAACTTGGAATTAGGTCAACTGGGCCGATATCGAAGTGTTGTCGCTTTTTCAGAGGACAATATTAACATCAATCCCAATAAATTTTTGGTTTTTGTCCAATTTTTTTTGCATCAATACGGATTAGTGTATAACTTTTGCCAACGATACATTTGCATGTTACAATATACAACCTTGAACAAAATTGTATTATTTTTGTCGTTGTTGTTAAACTGCCGACACGTTAGGTGACGCAAAGCAATTACCTAATTGATTCTTTATTTCGCACAGCAATTAATTGATTTCACTTCTTGTATCAGCTTGGAGGGAAATAACAGGTAGTTTTGCGTTGAACGCGGGTCGTCAATGCCTGTGTTGTTTGTTGATGTTTGTGAACATTCGACGCGTGTGTCAATGTATTGATCGGACGCCGATGTACGTTGTTCTGTCTCACACATTGCCGCATTCATCTCCCGTCATCGAGACCAGCAGCCATGGCCCGGGTTGACTGCAGCTCGTCGCGATGTCAGACGATACTTGTCTTCGCACTGGTGACACTGGTCGCCACATATTCAGGTGGGTATGTCATTCTGAATAAAGGCTAAGTAATGTCGCAGAATTAGTCAAATATTCGACACGAACACGTTCGACGTCAAAACGTTGTCGTTATAGGCTTATATCTCATTTGTGCGCCTTTTCAAATAGTCAGTTTGTTACATAAGTCATTCGCTGTGCAAGATTATCAATTGATATTCGAACTTCAAATCAGGTGAATATTTTAGTAACAACATTTGTGCACATACATAGAGTTGTTTTATTTGAATTGCACTAAAACATGTAAAGTAGACATCCGGACGGGATACTTTGGTAATTCGTATATGACTGTCATTATCAAAATTAGATAGTTTTCATGGTTAGGTCACAAATTGTGCGATCGCCTATAGCTTACCAGCAATCATAGAAAGTGCAATAGTGAAGTGAATATCAAGAACAAAATAGCGTTATGACTCCATCCTGGGGTTAGAGTTGAATACCTCGATTGCAGTAAGATGTGGCTCAGTAAACAGATTTTGGAGATATGTGCACAACTTCACGATAAAATGCCTATTCCGTGTGTGGATCATCATCTCCGTTTAATATACACACAGCGACAGTGAATCTGGCCTTGAATAAAAAGGCCTCCCAGAGTTCGACTCGTTATAATGCACTAGCGGCGCGTGCGGTTGACGGCAAGGCGAGTGGGAATTTCAGTTATGGTACCTGCACGCATACAGACGACACACATATGAATCCGTGGTGGGCAGTGGACCTAGGCTCGGAACACCTCGTCACCCACGTACAGATCTCAAACAGGGTAGATGGTTATGGTAAGTTACTTAGTTATTAATGGAACAAATAAAAAACAGAGAGATTTTAACATTTTTCTTTTGTACACAAATGCTGCATTTGAACGGGAATTAATTTAAGGGTGAGGATATATCGGACGAAAGCTGTTATATATATTTAATCTGCGTTCGTCCTTTGTAGAAGACACGCCTCAGCTAATTCAACACTGTGGTGTACAAGCAGTTTTATTTCGTGTTAAGTTTAATGTCATTCTACGGTGAATATGGGCTTGCGGCGCGAATTCAATGTGAATTTTCGTTGTGATTGTGACAAATCTTGTCCACAGCTAACACTATAATAAATGTGTTGGAAGTAGAGAATCACCGACAATGTTTTAGCAAAAGCCTAATTACCAACGTGAAGCGCTTCGATGACAGCAGATATAATATCTGAATAAAACAATCGTTAATGCTCAAACCATAGAATAACCATAAGTAATGATTGTCTTCAAAACACAACCATTGAGATTACTTATTTTCAACGATGGTAGTCGAAACGGTGAGAGTAAGTAATCTCACTAGTTTCGGTTTGAAGAAAATCGTTACTCATATATATCTACCAACTTAATAAACATTTTCACAACATGATTTAACCATTCTAACTCTATACTAGCTGGTGCAGGTATTGTTATCCATGATGTACAGTATATTAACATCTTCGACGAACTGTGTATGTAAGCAGTCAACTTTGTTAGACGCGACTTTGTTTGATATTATACAAATGGTTGATTTCGCCTACAGCTTACCGCTTGCACGATTTCAAGATCGGCCTGACCAACACACTGTCCAGAACAGCGACCGGTCTTATACAATCACCGTACCAAGTATGCCTCTTCTATAATGGTAATTTCTCTGCAACCGAAAAGAAACTGACGTGCAGCAACGCCGCCAGAGGGCGATACCTGTTCATACAAATCGAAGTGAACCGCAGAGAAAAAAACATTTTGACGCTGTGCGAAGTAGAAGTCTACAGTAAGTTCCATCTAATTGTCGAGGGCGAGTCTCTCCACTTCATCTAGATTGTCTCCTCACCTCATCTAGATGGTCTCTTCACTTCGTCTAGATAGTCTCAAAAATTCACCTTGATAGTCTCCTCCCTTCAACTAGATAATATATCCACTTTATCTAGATAGTCTCTCCACTTCATCTAGATAGTCTCTTCATTTCGTCTACATAGTCGTCCCAATTCATCTAGACAGTCTCTCCATTTCATCTAGATAGTCAACCCCATTTTATCTAGGTAGTCTATCCATTTCATCTAGATATCGTCTCCACTTCATCTTCATAGTATCTTCTCTTCGTCTATATTGTCTCTCAATTTTATGTAGGTAGTCTCGTCACTTCATCTAGGTAGTCTATCCACTTCATCCAGATAGTCTCTACACTTCAACCAGATAGTCTCTCCACTTCATCCAGATAGTCTCTCCACTTCATCTAGATATTCTCTTAATTTCATCTAGGTAGTCTTCCCACGTCGTCTAAATAGTCTTTCCACTTCTAGATAGCAACGATTGCAACAATCAACATGATGGAAAAGCGGGAAAGTGCTCGTGAAAAGAGGGAGACACCCTCCTCCTCTTACTTGTGTCGTTGTTAGCGGTTTTCGTCGTTTTTTTAACGTGTTGTTTTTACGGGTCGCCCTTTTGATTTGCCGTTCGCGTTCGTGGTGCAAGTATGCGCGAGATAATGTGAAATCACGTGAGACCAAAGAAATTCAATGTGCATAGATTGACCTCGTGTTCAACGATTTTACCGTAAATGTTGTTTGATTTTGGAAATTACAAGAAAGAGGCAATATATTTCTTTCAAAAACGAGCGGCACTTTCCGCGGAAAGCCGTATTGTTGACACCTATGAGAATTGTTATCACGTGCCTTTATGTGCCCTAGAGACAGACCCGGCCCGTTCTAGAGTCTACTCTTTTGCAGGTTACTTGGAACCACGTATGATGGAGATGACTGGATATCGCAACAACTACAACGTTTCAGTCATCACTGACGCGAACAACGCCACCTGTGAGCAAGTGACAACACAAAAATCGGAGAAAGGTTTCAGCCTTAAGATCGAGATGCTGACTGCGCTAGACAACCTGACGATGACTGCCGTGCTTGGCGTGGGCGACTGTCTCGACTTCCCGGCGACGATGGTGTATACGGAGGGTGATCAGTCAGCCATGCTACCCTATCACAACAACCCTTCGTTCTGCGACAATGCGCCCGGAAAATGTGTCTTCGAATGCGACTGTAGCGCCACCAAGTGTCGCTACTTGTTTCTCACCATCCTCAGCGCCCCCTACACGCCGCGGAAGTTGTGCGAAATATTCATCACATAGAACCACACTGTATTCATGTTGAGCTAATTGCTATTTAAATATTGAGTAGAACTTGTTATTAGTATTATTATTGGTTTTGTGTTTTTTGCTATTATTATTATTATTATTATTCCACTTATCGATTCTGAATTAAAATATATAAAGTCTGTATTACGACAGCTGTTGAACTCTCAGATAGAACTATGGCCGTCGCCAATTTGTAGATGTGGAGAGGGACGCTGCACTGAACGACCGAGCACGCCTCGTGTCGGCCGCAGCCACCTGTTAACGACGACTTAAAATATTGATGTCGTCATTGTCGTGTGAGCGTTGACACTTGATTGTCCTCTCCAAATGAACCGCTTCAAACATTATATCACAGTGTGTACTGCTTCCTTATTCTCTTGTTCAATGGTTGCGGCTACCTAAAACAAAATTATATTGATTATTATAAAACAAAATAAAAACATTCTAAATTCTACAGTGTATAGTTGAATCATGTATAGAGAACTGCTGAGTAGTGCATGTCCTTTAGCATTTCTTTACGTCTGCTTTATTTATACACATTTTTATTATATATAGAAAACTACAGAATACTATAACTTATATAGAATATAAAATTCTACAGAAAATTCTCGGCAAAAACCCTATATAAATTACTTTATATATTTTTAATGTATAGAAAACTACAGAATACTATAAATTCTATAGAATATAGAATTCGACAGAAATATCTCCGCAAAAACACTATATAAATTACTTTGTATAGACATTTTATATATTTTTGCTAAATGTAGTTCACGTACTGCTGCACCACCCGGGTTGTTACCCCGTTACATTTGACCCTATGAGCAGTCTTTTCCTTACGATTGTTACCCTTCGCCCCCTTTCTTACATCCATAGTCATTGAATCCTTCAATCCAGTTTGCAGATTTCCACCCTTCATACGTCACGTTTGTTTCGTCGCATCTGCTTTCTTTCTTAGTCGTAGGGGAGAGTTGCCGGGATTGGACCAGTTCCTCGATCGGACCAGTGCTGTATATTCCATGTTACTGTATACCATGGCATCCTTTTTTGATTATATCATTCGTCAGTGGCATTTCGGATGACACTTTAAATGTCGACGAAATATAAGTACTTTTTTAAATATGTATCACCGAAAGTAGGTTTTCTATGTTCCCGACATAATAATCAGGCCGTGATCAGTTATCAGTACAGCACCCTTGGTCATACTTACAGTCGAAAATGTGTGTCCATCAAGAGTATAGGAGCCCAACGTGTGTGGCGATAATACGAATATTAAAGTAGATGTCGTTTGCTTGTGATGACAACGCAATATTTTTAACCCGTGAAATTCCACGATTGGACCACTGCAGTTGCCACAATTGGACCAGTGACCCACATAAGGGTATGCCATCATTAGATGTGTGTAATTATTCCAACACAGTTGATTGATTACCAGAAAGTAATATTAGACAAGGGAGCAATTATAGTAATGCAAATAAAGGAAGTTGCTAAGTGGTCCAATCCAGGGAACTTGTAACAGAACACATTTGGTCACAGGTAAATATACGTTGTTTCGGACAACCAAAGACGTTATTAGGGTTTATATAAATGTAGTGCCAATGATCATATACAAGTGTAGAAACAGAAGAGGATGAAAACACAGTTGACAAATGGGGAACCTCCAGGGTCAAAGGCTGGATGTCCGATGAGGGGTTTGTTACTTGGCTGTGACATTTCGTAGATTTTGTTAAACCAACGAAGGAGGAGACTGTTGTGCTCATACTCGATAGCCACGTGACCCACACGAAGAATTTGGCTGCAGCTGATATGGCTCGGGAAGCTGGAGTGGCCTTGGTCTCACTTCCGTCACACACGACTCACCGATTCCAGCCTTTCGACGGGGCTTTTTCGGGCCGTTTGGGAAATACTACGATGATGCATTGAGGATGTGGATGAGAGAACATGTAGGTAGACCAGTGACAACATGGCAAGTCGCCGAAATTCTTAATGTGACGCACAGAAAAGCGCCATCCACTCAGGATGCTGTTAGTGGATTCATGCAGTCTGTATTCATTGACCATATACGTATTCCAAGACTCCGACTTCGCTGCTGCTACGGTAACTAATGTAATCCACAACCATATGCCACCTAGCTTTGACCCCAACTGCTGCAGCCCCAGTACTGACAGCTGTTGCCATGGTGACTGCACACGAGCACAACCACACGCCACCTCTGACCACAGCTGTTGCAGCCCCAGCACTGACAGCTGTTGCCATGGTGACTGCACAAGAGCACAACCATACGCCACCTATGACACCAGTTGTTGCAGCTCCAGCACTGACAGCTGTTTCCATGGAAGCTGTACCAGAGTTTATAGCCTCCTATTAACGACGACTTAAAATATTGATGTCGTCATTGTCGTGTGAGCGTTGAAATGTGGTTGTCCCCTTCAATGATTACATCATATTGTGTTCTACCTGAATGCTCGCTTGACTAATGAGTGCAGCTACCAACACAAACAGTCTATAGGTTACTACAGCGCATAGTAGAATTGTGTATAAAAACTACAGAACAGTACATATTCTTTAGACGGTCTATGTTTATTTAATTTATATACATTTTATTGTATGGAAATATATAGAATGGTACAGATTCATTACAATATTTTCTGAAATCTATAGAAATGTCTACGCAAAAATCTCATATAATTTACTATGAAAATTAGATAGTTTTGCTCAGATAACAACCACTCCTGCACCGTCCTGGCTGTTATCCTGCACCGTCCTGGCTGTTATCCCTTTTCATTTCTCCCCATCGACAGCCTTCTCCCTGCAATTTTCACCATTCTCCCCCTTTCTTATATCCACATTCATGCAATCCTCCTATCTTAGTTGCAGTCTTACCGTTTTCCTACGGCATCTACATGATGCCTATGCCAGGGGAAGTAAAGATACTATGCAGGGAAATGGAAAAAAATTGTCGCTGACTCACTAACTCTAGAGAACGACAGCCTGAAATAAATCGTAATTCCTGTTGCTGCGAGGAACTATTGGAACAAAAATAAATAAACATCCCACCGGCTGACATCTCCTCGATGTTCTCTTAGTTAAATTTTTCGAAGTAGACCCTGACCTTGAGCAGGTCTTCCGTCGTGTTGCCGAGATACCTCGAGATCTCAGAAGTCAAGTTTTCTTTAATGGCGTCCTGATGTAGAGACTGATGACGATCTCCGAACCAACGTTTGCTTAATGGTTTCCTGAAAAAAAATGGTGGCCAGATGGCGATCTAAGAGGTCAACGTTTGTTGTATTGCTTCCTGAAACAAAATGGTGGCCAGATGGCGATCTAACAGGTCAACGTTTGTTGTATTGCTTCCTGAAATGTAGATACAGTTTAGTTAGCTGACGTAATGAAGACAGTGAAACGACTGAGAATAGCAAGACAAAGAAAAAATTAAATAAGCAATTACATTATCAAGAACTAAAATGGCCTCAACATGTATAAACGACGAACAAAGAGACGGATCAACTTCGTGAAGATGGACAATGGCGAATTCATTACGGATAAGGCAAAAATTATTGAAACATGCACATATGTTTACGCCTCTACAACGCCACATTCACCGTAAATTATTTGGAAACTAGACACGCAGGCCAACCCTGCCTGGATTGCCTCTTTTGGGGTATATTGCCGGTTCCAAGTCCGGGTAAAGGGGAATGGTTGGGCATGGGGCTAACAACCACATCCTGTAAAAAAACCTGTGACAGAAACCAATGCCAGAGATAAAGCCAATTGTGGTAACAGGGGTGAAGCAAGCCAGGAAGCTGGAAGGATGAAAGATGCCAGCCAAACCCAGATGGAAGCTGACAGATGTGGATTTCCTGAAAGAAGAAGATGAGAGTCTGGAACGTACGTACTTTGTATCGGACCGGCAAGTTGGCTCAGGTGGTGAGAGAGTTCGACAACTACAACTACAATATTCTTGGAATCCGTGAAGCAAGGTGTACAGGAATATGGAAAAGACAGCATGCATTAAGCCACACCACACACTCTACTCCGGGAGATCCGACAATCAACACTCAGAAGGAGTAACCATAATTTACCGAAGTAAATTCGAAAAACACTTATCGAATGGGAACCCACTGGAGCAAGACTTATAACAGCTGGATTTAACTCAAGATAAACCAAGCTCACTATCATATGTTATGCCCCTATTGAAGACACAGAAAAAGAGGACAATGAGGCATATTGCGACCAGTTGCAAGAAGCGATTCACATGGTACCGGCTCGTGACAGGGTGGGCAATAACAACACAGGCAGAGAGAGCAACATGGGCGCACACGGGTGTGGAATCATGAGCGATAACGGACAGCGCGTCTGCGAACTCTGCGAAGAAAACAAACTAGTCATCGGGGGAACCATTTTTCATCATAAGGAAATCCACAAGAAAACTTGGACTTCACCGGATGGGGCCACCAAGAGCCAGACTCTTGTCAACAAGAAATGGAGAAGTGCACTGCAGGATGAAAGGAAAAGAAGAGGGGCAGATGCGGCCAGCGATCACAACCTAGTCACAGGAACAGTAACCCTAAAGCTGTGGAAGGCCAAACGAGGACAGGAGAAGGCAAGACAGCTTGACTCCAAGAGGCTGAGGAACGACGAGGTGAAGACTGCATTCCGGCTTGAACTGAGAACGGCGACTCTCGGTTTAACGTCGTGAAGCAAGAACAAGATATTAACATAGCCAACTTCAATCAAGCAATCCGTGAAGCAGGAGTGAAAGTCCTGGGATACAAGAAAAAGAAAAGGAAGGAATGGATGAAGCAGGAGTGAAAGTCCTGGGATACAAGACAAAGAAAAGGAAGGAATGGATGAAGCAGGACACTTGGACAACGTTTTCAGAAAGGAAAGAGACCACATAGAAAATTGATGCAACCAGATCGCAAAGGCGGATGGACAGACTGAAAAGCAGATATGTCGAGCTGAACAGAGATGTTAAGAGGATGGCTAAAGCAGATAAGATATCTTACATGGAGAGATTTGCAGGTGAGGTTGAGGAAGCAGCTAGAAAACAGGACCATTAAACTCTCTATTGGATCACAAAAAAAAAAAACACAGAGCGGTGGATGGAAAACAGTGATGTACCAGTCAAGGATACAAATGGAAACGTCCTCTCAAGTGAAACAGGGAAATTGGAGTGTTGGAAAGAGCACTTCAAGACCATCTTAAACAAGCCGGAGCCAACAGAAGCAGATCAGATACCAGACGCGGAGGAAGACGTGGATGTGAACACAGACCATCCAACATTTGAGGAGGTGAAAGTGGCCATAAAAACGATGAAGAATGGAAAGGCCCCAGGCTCTGATGGAGTGACAGCTGTGATGTTGAAGGTTGAAAATACAGTCACACCCAAACTTCAGTAACATCTGGGTAACAGAAAACATACCAGAGTACTGGAAAATGGGGCTGATAGTAAAATTACCCAAAAAGGAGACTTATCCAACTGCAACAAGGGGAGAGGTATCACCCTTTTATCACTCGCAAGCAAAGTCTTTAGCAAAATTATGCAATAATGACTGACCAGGGCACTGGAACAGCACATCGGAGAAGAACAGGCAGACTTCAGGAAATGGAAATTGAAAGATTTATACTTTGAGGCAGATACTAAAACAGAGCAAGGTGTGGAATACACCCCTCTGTGACATTTTCATAGACTTTTAAAAAGCTTTTGATAGTCTACATCGGGAGTCCTTATTGAACATCATAAGACACTACGGAATTCCTGTCAAGCTTGTCAACATCATCTAAATGCTGCATACAGATGTATCAGCACAAGTGATATGATGCAACAGTCTGACAGATACATTTGAAATAAAAACAGATGTGAAGCTATGCTGCATCCTCTCGCCATTTCTGTTTATGCCGAACATGGCCTGGGTCATTCGAAAAGTAGAACGTGCAGAAGAGCTTTCCACTACCGCACAACGCATTGGACTCAAAGCCAGCATAACAAAGACCAAGCACACGAGGATGAATAGCAGGACAAACGAAACAATAAAACTATAAGGAGAAAACATTGAAGAGGTAGAGGCGTTCACGTACCTGGGATCCAAGATGACAGCTGTTGGAAGTTCTGAAAGAGAAATACGCGCAAGACTGTCGAAAGTTGGCCAAGCATTTGCTATGTTCAGAAACATCTGGAAATCTGTGAAAAATTTTCAGAAAACGAAAATACGCTTTTTCAAGAGCAATGTTCTTAGTATCCTCCTTTTTGGATCAGAATCCTGGAAAATGACAAAGACTAACAACCACAGAACAGATGCCTTCGCAAAATACTCAAGATATTCTGGCCTAACACCATCTCCAATGCAGAACTCCACAGAAGAACATAAACCCAGCCCATCACACTGGAGATAGGACGAAGCAGGTAGCAGTGGATTTGCCACGTCTTGTGAATGACGCAGACAGCAATAGTCCGAACTGCTCTCAGATGGACACCAGATGGAAAACGGGTGAGAGGAAGACCGAAAGAAATATATATATATATATATATATATATATATATATATATATATATATATATTATAATATTAAATTATTTTTTTTTTTATTAAATATTATTATATAACTAATAAAGACATAACATGTTTCGTAGATGTTTTCGTTTTGACTTTCTAGAGATCACTGAAGGTGTATAACAAGTGTATGAATTCATTATAGAGTGTACCCCTTAATTATAATACAATTATCAACACTTATATTACCCTGAAAGTGTTACATTACCCTGAAATTATGACACTGTCCTTTGAATTGTCATAGTAATTGGCGTCCTACTCTTGTATTGTGTTATTGAGCTGATTTTGTATGTTGGTTGGTTTAGGTTTGTGTGTATTAAGAATATTTTGAGGTTATATTATTTGGTTTCACTTATCCAGCTTTGTTTTACTGAGCAGATTGTTTCACGTCGTGTGTTGATTTGTGTGTGTTAGCAGTGTGCGGAGGCCTTAGCAATTGGCTTGACACTCTTGTATTGTTTCATAGAGCAGGTCTTTTTGTTTAAATAATGGCACTGAACAAAGCACTTTATGTCAATAGCCACTTCTCTAAGAATCATCCGTGTTGTGTGGAGTCACGGTTTATGTACACTATGAAAATTGTACCTGTTAGATAACCATTTGTGATGTGGGTATGTGTAGATTGGTTCAGGCTACACGTGCTTTCGAGTGTCTGTATTTTCTTCTCGATTTCCTTCATCTCCATTCAAGCCACGCAAACAATGGAAGGTATTCTATTGGGCCGTTCATTGCCAATGAGGTGATGGGTGCTTTGTCTTTGACTGCTCAGTAAAGTTCCTTTGTGTGTATAAACAAGAATGTTATAGGCCTATTTCAGCCTTATTCATATGGGTAATTCTGTGTAGGTACAAAAAATGTTCACTGTATGAGATGATTTTTGATGTAATAATTAATGTGTGTATATATGTTTAATTAATACAATTGTCATCCTAATTTCTGACTACAACTTTTTCAGCCAGTTTTTGTGTAGCTTTCAACAGTGCTCCAATAAAAAACCAGCAATGTTATATTGTTTTAATATTTTAACATATTTCTATTTTACGTGTGAAGAACGAATCAATACAAACATACAACGAATATAATAATTACCACAGATGTATATATCATGAGGGGTCTTTATAAAAACGAGCGAAATTTTAAGATTATAAAATATGTAATTTACGTCAGGCATTTTTTATTTTAAGATATACGTTACTATAATTTATGATGGATTAAAATCTGAAAATGATCCATATATATATATATATATATATATATATATATATATATATATATATATATATATATATATATATATATATATATATATATATATATATATATATATATATATTATTATTATTATACATATTTCGTTTCGTACCTAATGCACAATTGTTATGATTTATGGAACTATGCCGCCCCACTACTAATATAATATGGTCCATTGTCAACAACGGAGCACAAAAGGTCAAACATGGCAAATTTCGAATACATTCATATACAAAAGAAGGTATATTAGACTAAAATGGTCCATGATTCTAGTTCGTACCCCCAGAAATATTGTCCAAATTTCAGACGTCCATATACATATAATAAAGTCCATATACATATAATAAACTACATATAAAATCAATCATACACACGCCATGGATTAAAATATAAACACACATGCACGCACGCACGCACGCACGCACGCACGCACGCACGCACGGATGCATCATCAGATAGAAATACATTAAGTCCGATGGCGACATTAAGTTCTAAGTTGCCATTTGTGTGCCTCGGGTGTCTAGGGAAAGCTTAATGTCTTTAATATAAAATAGTTTGTGACTGTGTAAGCCTGTATGTCTGCTGTCTGTCTGTCTTTTCCCTCATACCTCCGTCAGTTTCGCAATCGACGGACTGAAATGTTGTAGGCATGCCCGGGGGCCCATCGTGGTTCCCCGGGGGTGGGCTATTACGTCAATGAAACCAACGTGGACGTTTTATGTAAATGGCATAACCCAGAGCAGTAGCTACGTGCAATTGTTAGCACCGTCATGCGTCTGTCTGCCATTGTTAGGTGATCTAAGTCAAACGTCCATCGAACGTACATGATTTTGGGGGCGTGAAGACGTCACTGCCATTGGCATTGCACTGCAAACACTTGTCTGGGTAGTGCAAGGAATCGTGACCGCTTGTAGTGGCTGCCTTTTTGTCACGTGCAACGACGGACAACTCGCTTAGTTTTATATATAATAAAGTAGTTTGTGACTCTCTCTCTCTCTCTGAGTCTGTCTGTCTTTCTTTCTGTATGTCTGTCTGTCTGACAATCTGTCTGTCTGCATGTTTGTCTGTTCCGTCATACCATTTTTACGTGACCTACATGAAACGTCTACCGAACGCTTCGTGAAACCTGCAGTTGTACGTGATTATTGTGGCATGAACATATCATTGCCACGACATTGCACTACCAAAACGTGACGGGTTGTGTTCGTAGTCATAGGCTCTTTGCTATTCTCCCGTGTAACGCCGGGCAACTGGGCTAGTCCTTAATGTGAACTGTTTTAAATTCCCCCGAGTTTGGGCATTACGTCAATGGAACCAATGTGGACGTTCTACGTAAATGACACAACTCAGAACAATAGTTACGTACAATTGATAGAACAGCAAAGCGTGTTTCTGTCAATGTTATGTGATCTAACGTCCATCGAACGCTTCGTGAAACCGGCAGTTGAAATTGATTTTGAGGCGTGAAGTTGTCATTGTAACTGGCGTTACACTACCAAAACTTGAACGGGTAGTAAAACCGGTCATAATTTCTTGCAATGGTTGCCTTTTTTGTGCCATGCAACGCCGGGCAACTCGTCTAGTTTTCTGCATAATAAAGTAGTTTGCGACTATGTCTGTCTGTTTTTCACTCTGTATGTCTGTCTGTCTGTTTCTTCGTATCCCCGTCAGTTTCCCTTGCGTGGGGCTGACATTTAGTAGGCGTGCTCGGGCCCATGGCGATGGTTCGGACATTAAAACATATTTGAAATTCCTCAGGGGGTGGGGTATTATGTCGAAGGAACCAATGTGGACGCTTGACATAAATTGCGTAACTCAACTGTTACTTGTGAGCAACGCTACGCGTGTTTCAACCATTGTTACGTGATCTACGTCAAACGTCCACCGAACGCTTCTAGAAACCGGCAGTTTTACGCTTTTGTGGCGCGAAGATGTCATCGCCATTGGCATTTCAAGTACCAAAACGAGACTGGTTAGTGCAAGTGGTCATTAGCTCTTGCTTTTCTCCCGTGCAACGCCGGACAACTGGGCTAGTCTTTAATGTAAAGTAGTTTGTGATTCTGTATGTATGCCAACACCGACGGGGGCCGAGATCGACGGGGACCAACACCGACGGGGGCCGAGATCGACGGGACCAACACCGACGGGGGCCGAAATCGACGGGGACCAACACCGACGGGGGCCGAGATCATGATTGGCCGAGGTCGAAGAGGGCGGAGATAGCTGTGCCGAGACCGACTTGGAATTAGGTCAACTGGGCCGATATCGAAGTGTTGTCGCAAATTTTTTGGCATCAATACGGATTAGTGTATAACTTTTGCCAACGATACATTTGCATGTTACAATATACAACCTTGAACAAAATTGTATTATTTTTGTCGTTGTTGTTAAACTGCCGACACGTTAGGTGACGCAAAGCACTTACCTAATTGACTCTTTATTTCGCACAGCAATTAATTGATTTCACTTCTTGTATCAGCTTGGAGGGAAATAACAGGTAGTTTTGCGTTGAACGCGGGTCGTCAATGCCTGTGTTGTTTGTTGATGTTTGTGAACATTCGACGCGTGTGTCAATGTATTGATCGGACGCCGATGTATGTTGTTCTGTCTCACACATTGCAAAATTTCACAAAACAAATATATATATATATATATATATATATATATATATATATATATATATATATATATTATAATTATAATATTAAATTATTATTATTTTTATTAAAATATTATTATATAATTAATAAAGACATTGCATGTTTCGAAGATATTGGCTTGACACTCTTGTATTGTTTCATAGAGCAGGTCTTTTTGTGTTAATACTTTAACATATTTCTATTTTACGTGTGAAGAACAAATCAATACAAACATACCACGAATATAATAATTATCACAGATGTATATATCATGAGGGGGTCTTTATAAAAACGAACGTAATTTTAAGACAATAAAATATGTAATTTACGTCAGGCACTATAATTTATGATGGATTAAAATCTGAAAATCCATATGTATATTATTCTACATATTTCGTTTCGTGCCTAATGCACAAGTGTTATGATTTATGGAACTATGCCGCCCCACTACTAATATAATATGGTCCATTGTCAACAACGGAGCACAAAAGGTCAAACATGGCAAATTTCGAATACATTCATGTACAAACGAAGGTATATTAGACTAAAATGGTCCATGATTCTAACATATAGTTAAGTTCGTACCCCCGAAATATAGTCCAAATTTCAGACGTCCATATACATATAATAAAGTCCATATACATATAATAAACTACATATAAAATGAATCATACACACGCCATGGATTAAAATATAAACACACACGCACGCACGCACGCACGCACGCACGCACGCACGCACACACACACACATACACACATGCTTTAGATGTTGTAGAATATTCGTAAAAATGGGAAATAAACCGCGCAGGGGTTTCATAAAGATAACAACAATTATTATTACATTTTATCTGGATTATATATATATATATATATATATATATATATATATATATATATATATATATATATATATGCATCGATATGAACTCCGTTGACCTAAGCCATATTTGATCACGGCACCGCACATACATATCGGCCCCCGTCGCCCTCAGTCTGAGAAATCTTAAAATCCATATGTATATTATTATATTATGAACATGACAACACAATTCGTTAGCAACAAAGTGGGGCATTCCGACCTTAAGCGGGGGCATTGCGACTGGTACATTCAGGCAGAGGGGCATTACGACCATTTACCAATGCAGGTATAATTATTTGGGAAAGATTGGGGCTGAGGGCGATGGGGGCCGATATGATTGGATCCGAGATCGACGGACGCCGAGATCATTGGGGGCTGATATCAGTGAGGGTGGGAATCGCTGTGCCGAGATCAAATGTGGCTTAGGTCAACGGAGTTCATATCGACGTGTTGACGTCATTTCAGAGGACAATATTGACATCATTTCCAATAATTCCCTGTTTTTTTCCAAACATCTGTACATCAATACGGATTAGTGTATAACCTGTCTCCAACGATGCGTGTAAATGTTGCGTGTTACAACCAGGAATAAGTGGCATTATTGTCGTCGTTGCTAAGCTCTTGGAACATTCGCAAAACAATTACATGATTGACTGTTCTTTAGCATAGCAATTAACTAATTGCATGCCTCGTCTCAGCTTGGAGAGAAATAACAGGGAGAACATTGAACGCGGGTTGTCAATGCCTGTGTTGTTTGTTGATGTTTGTAAACATTCGATGCGTGTGTCAATGTATTGGTCGGACGCCGGTGTATTTTGTTCTGTCTCACACACCGCCCCATTCATCACCCGTCACCGAGCGCGGCAGCCATGGCCCGGGTTGACTGCAGCACGTCGCGGTGTCAGACGATCCTTGCCTTCATACTGGTGACACGAGTCACCACATTGTCAGGTGGGCATGTCATTCTGAATATAGGCTACGTAATGTCGAAGAATTAGTCAGATATTCGACACGAACTTAAAGCAAGTCAAACCTTTCTCGTTATAGGCATATATCTCCTTTTAAATAGTCAATTTGTTACATAAGTCGTTTACTGTGCTAGATTATAGACTTTTATTTAAACTTCAAATAAGGTGAATGTTATTCTTATAACATTTATGCACATACATACAGTTATTGCATTTGAATTGTATTACAGCAGGTAAATAAGATATTTATCTCTTAAACCGCACCATTAAAAGTCAACATTGAAACTAATACTTAGGCTAGCAAACATACCCATTCTCCAGACTGGATAATTATTTAGTTCGTAAGTGCTGTCACGATAACTAGGTAGTTCGTAAGTGACTGTCACGATATCTAGGTAGTTCGTAAGTGACTGTCACGATAACTAGGTAGTTCGTAAGTGACTGTCACGATAACTAGGTAGTTCGTAAGTGACTGTCAAAAGCTAAATTGTATCATATTATAAATGATAAAGAAACTGTATGTATGGTAGATATATGAGGAGTTTTGTAGCTCTGTGTAATTGTTTTCATAGTTAGATCACAAGGTGTACGATCGTCCACATCTTACCAAAGATCATAATAAGGACAATATCGGGGTGAATTTCAAGAACAAATAGCGTTACGACTCCTTCCTGGGATCGTAGTTGAATCCCTAAACGTATTGTATTATAAATGGCAGCTCTATGTGATCGTTTTCATGGTTAGGTCAGAAATTGTACGATCGCCTAAATCTTACCAAAGATAATGGGATCAATTTCAAGAATAAAATAGCGTTACGACTCCTTCCTGGAATTATAGTTAAACTCCTAAAAGCTTGGCGCCCGAGATGCAAAGCGTGAAGGTGAAGTAGCAGAGCAAACGTACACTAGCTCGATTCCAGTAAGATGTGGTTCAGTAAAACATATTTTGGCGGTGAAGATGTTAGAATAGATTATTAGATGCAATAGCACAATTTGATGATAAAAAGCCCAAACTAAGTAACTGCGTGTTCCGTGTGTGGATCGTCCTGGCCGTTTATTTTACACACAGCGACAGTGAATCTGGCTTTGAAAAAGCCGGCCTACCAGAGTTCGACTTCTCGTGAAGGCCCCGCGGCGCTAGCGGTGGACGGCAACGCGAGTGGGATTTACAAGGATGGTACATGCACGCACACATACAACACACCTACGGATCCGTGGTGGGCGGTCGACCTAGGCTCCGAATATCTCGTCAACCACGTGCAGATCTCAAACAGGATACACATTGGTAAGTTACATAATTATTAATGGAATAAATACAAGCAAAGTCAAATCAGCATTTGTTTTATTTGAACGCTGTCTATCCATTACGCACATATATTTATGCCAGCCAAGTCTTAATGGCTTACTAACCTTGACAATATAACCTTGACAAACTTGCACGATGCAATGTCTAGGAAAGATTTCAACTGTGTAAGACGCGACTTCATTTCATATTATATAACGTATGATTTCTCCTACAGCTGATCGTCTGCACGATTTCACGATTGGCCTGACCAACACACGTCCCAGCGTAACCACTGGTCCTAAAACATCACAGTACCAAGTATGTATCTTCTTCAAAGGCGCTTTCCCTGCAACCAGAAGGAAACTGACCTGCAACAACGTCGCCAGAGGGCGATACCTGTTCATCCAAATCGAATCGAACCACACAAATGGCGAGTGGCTTACGCTGTGCGAAGTGGAAGTCTACAGTAAGTTCCATCTAATTGTCGAGGGCGAGTCTCTTGATGTCATCTAGATAATCTCTACCCTTCATCTAGATAGTCTCTGTACTTAATCTACATAGTATTTTTACTTCATCTAGAATAGAAAGTATCTTCACTATATAGTCGTTCCAGTTCATCTAGGTAGTCTCTACACTTAATCTAGATAGTCTCTCCATCTCTTTTTGTGGATTGGATGTTGGAAAAAGCACGTTTTTTATAAGATAAGTAACGTTATTACGTGTATATTAAACATAAACTAACAAGACACCTTTGTTGAGTAATATTTGCTGTTGAATTTTAACCACAGGCAGTAATTTAGGGTAGTTTATATAGTAGATCTCCGAAGACTTGGTAGAGCGAATGATAAATAAGGTTTGTTGTGATCAGCTGAGACTGGTTAGGTAGAAATAAAGCAGCAGGCACATAATATCATTACAAAAAAGTTAATAAATACTGAATATGAGGCAGATGTAAAACTACAAAATGCTGTAAGGGAGGTGAGTAAGGAGGAATATGTTATAATGGATGATTTTAACCATGGTCATATACAATAAAAGTCTTTAGAGAGTGCTGGGGTAACGAAAACCAATTTCTTCTTCTAACACAGGATTGTTTCTTTACTCAGTATGTCTTGGAACCAACCAGAGATGGAATTTGCTGGATTTAATTTTGTTTTCTCAAAATTAATTAGTTTACAATCATAAAGTACACGGACCCTTGGGTTCAAGTGATCATAACCAGATCCATTTTAATATAAAAGTTAAAACAGGAAATACATGTAAAATAATGGAGGCGGAACTTCGACAAAGGCAAATATAAAGATATGAGAACATATTTAGCGAATGTAGAGGGGAATAACTTGTTGAAGACCAAGACAACAACAGAATGCTGGATATGGCATTATCGAGATATTTAATCTGTTAAGAAAACAGGGATAAAGGTCCAAGAAGAAACACCCGTCAAAAGAGGCTATTAGAAAAATTGCTCACAAGCAGGTGCTGTATATAAACACACTGGAAATTTAGCAGACTACACAAACTACAAAGATGCACTCAACCTTGCAACAGCTGAAATAAGAAAATCCAAACGAACCTTTAAAAAAATGGCATTGGCAGGTAATATAAAAATGACAGCAAGAGCTTTTATGCTTATGTAAGGAGCAGTTAATTCGACATAAAGTCGGACCACTGGAAAACAACAGTGGAAGCATAATTTCAGGCGGATTTCAAATGGCAGAGGTCCTGAATGAGTATTTCAGCCCAGGTTTTACCACAGAAAATATCAGCTCACTTCCAGTTACTCAATTTGAGGGCGATCAATCAGATCAATTAGGGCAGTTATTTGTAATGAAATGATAGCAAAGAAAATTAAGAAGATGAAAGATACGTATCCGTAGAGCAGCTTCAGCTATAAGTGAACTTGCCCATTAAGCACTAATCTTGGCCTCAAAAATAGATGGGTGGTGGGATTGGTGGGAGGCGGACTCTCAAAATTGGTGGGAGGTTGGCCTCACAAATAGGTGGGAGGTGGGATTGGTGAGAGGTATACTCTCAAAATTGGTGGGAGGTTGGCCTCCCAAAACAGATGGGACTGCTACTGAGGCCGTCTACTATCAGATGTATGAAATCACGTGAGACAAAAGAAATCAAATGTGCCTAGACTGGCCGCGTGTGCAGATAGATCGATTTTACCGTGAATTTTTTTCGTTTTTTTAAAAAGAGGGACTTTTCTTCCAAAAGCGGGACCAATGGAAACGAGCTGTATGTTCCGCCCAAAAACAGTATTGTTGACACTATAAATTGTTAACATGTGTCATCATAGTGTATCCTAGAGACAGGTACGGCCCGTTCTAGAATTTACTGTTTTGCAGGTTACCCGGAACCAAGTATGATGACGATGACTGGATATCGCAACAACTACAACGTTTCTATCATCACTGACGCGAGCAACGCCACCTGTGAGCTAGTGACAACACGAGAATCGGAGAAAGGTTTTACTCTTAAGATCGAGATGCTGACTGCGCTAGACAACCTGACGATGACTGCCGTGCTGGACGTAGGCGACTGTCTCGACTTCCCGGCGACGATGGTGTATACGGAGGGTGATCAGTCAGCCATGCTCCCCTATCACAACAACCCTTCGTTCTGCGACACCGAGCCCGGAAAATGTGTCTTCGATTGCGACTGTAGCGCCACCAAGTGTCGGCACGTGTTTCTCGTCATTCTCAGCGCCCAATTCAAGCCGCGGTATTTGTGCGAAATATTCATCACATAGAACCACACTGTATTGGTGTTGAGCTATTTGCTGTTTCCTCATGTGTCATCGTGACGTGTCATCGGTCGTGTACATGTTGAGAGTGACCCTGCACTGAACGACCGAGCACGCCTCGTGTCGGCCGCTGCCTCCTGTTAACGACGACTTCAAATATTGACATCGTTATTGTCATGTGAGCCCTGAAGCTTAACTGTCCTACCCTCGTGATTGGCTTCAATGAGTAGATCACATTGTGCTCTGCCACCTTACTCTCTTGATAAATGGGTGTGGCTACCCTAACATTATATAGAATTCTATAGAAACCAATAGAATTCTACTGAATTCAGTAGCCTAGATACATTGCATATATATTGCTGGATGAGAACTATTGTCTAATTCATGTACCTGTTAAAGCAAGAATATAACAATATATGTTCACCAAGATGTGCATGTTTTGTGCTGCTTTACATAGAGTAAGACACTAAAATATGTTGGCAGCGGCTGGATGTTAAACACAAGACCAGTAGTCGTCATTTTCCACAGTCAAATGGTTGAGTCAGCAGTAAGACATGCTCATTAAGAAACTGATTAGACATAGTGTTGAATACAGACGCGATTCTTACCTGGCCCGTCTTGGCTACTGCAAGACGCCGACACATTACGTAGTAACCAGACAAGCACAACATAGTCTTACGGGGAAGGAACAGAAGAGTGCCCTACAACAAAGGGAACATAGGCCTTCTTCATAGCAAGATTGCCATCCAAGGCAAAGGCTCAGATGACAAGTGGACTAGGAAACCGTTGGCGTATCGAGAGTCCACAATTTTTCATATATGTGTAATCTGCCCTCCTGATATATGTGTCAACCTTGTTTTTAAACATATTCTCGCTGCTAGCAGTTACACAATATGTAGATAATGTGTTCCATTCTATGAGAACGAGTACTTTCTGATATATAATCTACACGGATCCTTTACTAATGTTACCTCATGTCCTCTAGTTCTTCCATCATTCTTGAGTGAGAAACAATATTTTCATACCCTTTCAATATCTTAAAAAAATTAATTTGATCTCCTCTTAACCTCCTTTTCTCTGTGGTTGCTATATCACATTCTTTTAGGCCTTCTTTATGACTAAAGTGTCTATTTTTGGAATAATTTTAGTTGTTCTCCTCTGTATTCTTTCAAGCGTATCTATATCCTTCTTACGATATGGTCTCCAAGCTTATATACAATATTCTAAATGAGACCTAACTACTGCTTTATACAGTGTTATAATTATTTCTTTTTCCTTGTATGTTATATTTCTCTTAACCAACCCAATAATTTTATTACCCTTTGAAGCTGCAATAGCACACTCCTCTGAAACGTTCATATCAGCATATCCCAGCAGGCAAAATGATGTTGAAAAGACGTTTCAACGTCAGTTACCCACGTTGTAGCAATGTTGGAAACTGGATTTGAAGGTTGTATCAACGTCGGGTATCAACGTCACGGCAAAGTGGAAAACTGGTTGGATTTGAAAGTTGTATCGACGTCAGGTTTCCACGTTGTATCGACGTTGGGTTTCAACGTTGTAGCAATGTTGAAAACTTGTGGGATTTGATAGTTGGATCCATGTCAGTTTTTAACGTAATAACAACGTGCAAATTGGCTGGATTTCAACAATGTGTCTACATCAGATCGCTACTGTTTTCCGATAATCAACTTCAATTGTTTACAGGCGTTTGCTATGCATTTTTTAGTTCCTTCGTTTATGATGTGTTTGTCGGCGTGTGTCCGTGGGTCTGTAGCATAAATATCGTGTACCAGAAGAGCTTGAATCACCAATGTTATACTTTTTCGTGTAAACAGTCAAATAACAGGGTCATTAAATACATGTTTTGAACAAACTAAAGACATACTTATATTTACTTTGTTCCGATATATGAAATTTTTTATTTGACATGAACCCATGGAAAACAGTCAATGTAAACTATTACATCACTCATGTTTGCCCAATATGTACAATTCCTAGTATTCAGCATCAAGTAGACGTAGAGCAACGGAAGAGTGTGAATCACCAAGTTGACATTGTTTGTGAAAACAGTCAATTAACAGTCATTAAATATATGGTTTTAGAATGAAACAAACATTAACAAAATAAAGTTATGATACAACAAACATGATTTTATTTGACAATGTGTTCATTCCTGAACTTGTGGAATACAGTTAGTGTAGATTAATGCATCATTCCTGTTAACCCGAGATGTACAATTCCAGTAGTAATAAGTATTCAGCAGATATTAGATGTACTATCGTATTGCGAATTGTAGCTGCAAACAACACAACTGAAAAACACGGGATATATATGCTCCCTGAACACCCGATCAGTGAAGAATAAAACACTTTCCATTGCTGACTATATCACGACGCATGACTACGACGCCATATGTATCACAGAGACGTGGCTTGGTAGTGACATTGATGCTAACTGCATTAAAGAGATGGTAACCTCGGGGTATGAATTCCATCACATCCCACGAAATAACGGCAGAACAGGTGGTGGCGTTGGAGTTATATTTAAAACCGGACTGTCAATGATAATATCATCATCATCTAGTACCGACACTGACACATCACACTTCGAGCACATTGACTGTCGAGTCGAGCCGAACATCAGTTTGCAACCATTCGTTTTATTGTCGTATAATATCCGCCGACGTCCACTCAGAACGGGCTCAAAACAAGCGTTTTTTTTTCGGGAGTGGATATCTTTTGTTGAGCACATGACTACAGATCATAACAACAGCATCATTGTCGGAGATATAAACTTTCATCTTCACTCGGAGTTCAACACGGACGCACGCAGGTTCAAAGATTCGCTCTCTACCTGCGGACTCAGACAGCACGTGAATGGACCCACACACCGAAAAGGCCACACTCTTGACGTTGTGATAACAAAAGACTCTGATAACATCATCGACAACCTAGAAGTGACTGATCCGGCTTTATGTGATAAAGCTGGCAATATATCTGGTGATCATTACGTGATATTGTTTTCTGCACATATGTCGAAACCACGTCCAAATCGAAAGCTACGTGCGATCAATGTTAACTCCTTCAAACAATGTATCCGTCAAAAGAATAACCTACTCGACGTTGAAGCACCTCTCCATGAGCTAATAACCAATTATAACAGTTCGTTAGATGATATCATCAATCTTCAAGCGCCACGGTTGAATCGAACAATCACACTTCGTCCACACGCTCCATGGTACTCTAACAAACTTCGTGATGCCAAGCACAAACGTCGGAAACTGGAACGTCGCTGGCGCTCAACGAAACTAGATGTGCATCACCACCTGTATCGGGACTTTTGCGTCGTAGTCAACAAGTCATTACGTACCGCCAAAACCGAGTACTATGAGAGTCAAATGGAGCAGTGTCGACGCGACACTAAGGCGATGTTTCGGACTGTGAACACGCTGATGGGAAGCACCAGCGGCTGCATGTTGCCCAGTCACACGTCAGACGTTCAACTCGCTAGTGACTTTTCAGATTTTTTCGCTACAAAGATATCAACTGTGCGCGACTCTCTGTGCCCTGAGGACACTCCGGGTCTCGTGACGTCATTGGAATGTGATGTACAGGTGACATTTGATTCGTTTGCCCCGCCGACGAACGAAGAAGTCATAGTCATCATCGAATCTTCGCCCGACAAGTCTTGCAACCTAGATCCTATTTCAACTTGGCTGCTTAAGTCATGCACCAGTGAACTAGCACCGATAATAGGTGCTATTGTGAATAGGCATATCAAAACATCACACGTGCCTGTCGAGCTGAAGCGTGCCCACATTAGACCACGCCTGAAGAAACCATCTCTTGATCCGGACGTACTAAACAGTTACCGACCAGTGTCGAACTTACCATTCGTCTCCAAAATTATCAAACAAGTTGTTGACACCCGCCTTTAACAACATCTGCGAGAAAACAAACTGCACGAACCATCGCAGTCTGCCTACAGGAGGCAACATTCAACTGAAACGGCACTCATCAAAATACAAAGCGACACCCTCCAAGCAGTTGTCAATGGACGAGTTGCTGCACTTGTTCTTTTAGATCTCTCGGCGGTGTTCGACGCTATCGATCACTTCATCCTTGTCGAGCGTCTAGGATAAAGGATCAATGCTAGACCCGAAACTTTGCTCGCTATATACACGGCCACTTGGAGACGTCATCAGGCATCACCAACTAGATGTGCACTTCTATGCTGATGACACCCAGTTATATGTCTCATTCATGAACAACGATCCCGACGAGCGAACAACAGCAGTCGCCCGTTTGAACGACTGTATCAAGGATGTTCGTACTTGGCTTACGCAAAACATGCGCAAATTGAATGACGAGAAGACGGAAGTGATTTTGTTCACATCCAAACATGGATTTAAATCGTTGCCAAACATAGCTGTTTCTGTCGGAGGACAACAACAACTACAATCATCCTCCATCCGTGATCTTGGGGTTATATACGATCAACATCTAAGTAGATCTATGACCCAACACGTGAACTCCGTGTGCCGAATTGGATATTACCACCTCAGAAATATCGGGAGGATCCGTCGATACCTGTCTCATGTTTCAGCGAAAACACGTTTTCATGCTCTCGTAACATCAAGACTCGATTATTGCAATTCTCTACTGCATGGCCTGCCCGTGAATCGGCTTGCGAAAATGCAACGTCTGCAGAACGCATGCGCACGCATGATCACAAGAACCAGCCGCCGCTCGCACATCACTCCCGTTCCGAAGGAGCTACACTGGCTTCCTGTTAACCGCCGAATACAATATAAGATCATGTCACAAACTTTCCGTGCTATCCACCACCAAGCACCTGATTACCTGAGTGATCTGCTGTCCATTTACAGACCAACACGCTCACTACGATCCGAATGTACCATCTCATTGACTGTGCCTAGATCTAAAACAGCCACATTCGGTGATCGCACGTTCGCCAAAGCAGCGGCTATTCTTTGGAACAATTTGCCCGCTAACATTAGAAACTCTAACAGCTGCGCCATCTTTCAACGGCAATTAAAGACCTTCCTTTTCCTAGAGGAATATACAAGATAGAATTATATGTTTACCGGTTTTAATCTTATTCAATAGTTATTATTATTTTGTCATATTTAATTCTTTGTATATCTTAATTTATTATTTCACTATTTTAATCCCATTTGATACTTACATAATTATATTGCTCTTAATGTAATTTATCATTTAAAATATTTTATTCCATGTATACATTTTAGTTGTAATGCCCTTAAATTGTACTTGTAGTTTTAGCTGTTTAATGTGATGTATGATTTTTAGTTGTATTGTTCTTAATTAATTAATTTAAATTATTTAACTGCCTATATACGTTTAGCTGTATTATTACTGTATTGTAAAGCGCCATAGAGCACTATATGATTATGGCGCTATATAAATATCGTATTTTATTTTATTATTAGTAATTAGTTAGTTCTCCTAATTAGCCCTAGAATTTGATTTCCTTTCGAAGCAGCCATCCCACATTGCTCTAAAACCTTCATGTTAGCACTATATGTTACTCCTAAGTCCTTTTCTTGTGTTTTCTACAGCATCCCCCATTTTATATTCTGAATTCCCTTCCTACCACAAATATAGGAGTGTTAGTTGACAATCTTATTCATAAGTAAAAATTGATTTTACTCGCATAAACTATGATTATTAGTAGACAATTTTATACCAAGATAATATATGTATACATATATATAAACACGTACAACGATGCTTGTATATTATAGTGTTTGCGTGAATGTGTATGTGCGTGCGTGCGTGTGTCAATGCATGCTAGTGACACTGTGACCTATATGCTGCAACCATGAAGTCAAAATAAAATGACACCATTCTCATTTTAATATTTTTATTAAAAAATATATATAATATACATCACAAAAACTTAACTTGTATAATCTAAAACTTATTATAACTATAATATCACCTCCTTGTATAAAATAAATATATAGACAAGCATTGGAAAAAACATCACCTCCTCCCAATCAGCATATGTAAATTTATCTATACAAAGCCAGTACAAACATAACAATTCGACAATTATACATTAGCTCATAAAATAAATACAAACTATGAATGATATGTTTGAATTAATAACAACTTTCATTATTTATTATTCACCAAATTCACTATGCTTTCAAGAAATCACGGTGGACATACATATTTGTGTTCCCACACAATGACATTCAAAGTAGATAAGGCAGCTCATTTCTTTCACACACAAAACAGGCCCTTAAAATTATTTGTTAAGTGAACAAGGTGCATCTCCAGGATAAAGGCTTTCACGTTAATGTTTAAATACTAAAATGGACACTTAAGTTTATTGGCAACTAAACAGTCTGTGCCAGCACTGATCTATTTGAGAGACAAGTTTTGGTATTTTTGTACGGTCTCTCAATTAAGCACATCAGTTAATTTGTACAAGTATGGTTATACATGTCTGAAAAATGAGGTTTCAGCAAGATTGAGATTCCACATGATTATTCCAGCAGTTAAATAGCATTTATACATAGTACATCGACCGTCACCAGTTGATTAAATACTGAAAGCATACATACATACATACATACAAAGAAGCAGGTCTATGCTTATGATATTATTTGGCCTAGTTACCACAAGATTGATGAATTACTGTTTCTGTTGCCTGTATCAAACGGCAACTACAGTTTTATGAGATTCTAAGTTGAATTTGTTGGCATCTCGGAAAACTTAACATTTTGCCCAAGGACAAAACCAATAACATGAATATCATAAAGTGCTCCATAACCACCCGTGTCAAAATAGTAATTGATACATCATTAAATTTTCATCTGAGTATAATGTCGGTAAGTATAAAGCATATCTGCGTGAGATATGATATTAAAAGGCATAATGCATGAAACATGCAGTGTAAACACTTTCTATCCAGACGGTTTGTTTTCTGTTTCTTTACTTCTGTGTGTGAATTGATTTGATTCAAATCATTCAGAAAGTGTTGTCACTGGTCGACTTCTTAGTGGTTGTCCTCGGGTCTTGTCCAATGCTTCATGAAACAGATAACAGAATCACGAATCATACAGCCACACTACAAAATAATTCCACCAATAGCACAATAAAAGTCAATAAGGCACTTTGCAAACTAATCCAGTCCAAGCAATTGTGAGTGCTTTACTAGTTGTATTTATATTTGTTAACAATGTCTGTCATAACAAAATATGGATGTTGGGTTCTTCAGTAAGATGCTAGTGTGACAGGAATATATATATAGAGACACTTGAATATTTCCAGAGGTGAATGAACAATGTTGACATTGACACATGATTGTCTGGCGTGCAAGGCAAAATAATCACAGGACTATTGTAAGTCCTGCGTCATGATCTCAAACAACAACAGGAAGTTGGTTCGAGGGACTGGATTGTTGGGTGGCGCCATCTGGATATTGCATTATCCCATTAATATTGATTAATAATTAATCCATCATACTTTACCCCTTCCTTGCAAGGTGTACAATCTAAGTTTATTTACACTACTGAATCACTATATTACTGAACAAAGCAGTTACTACTGATGAAAAGTAGTATGCAAAGCTATAACATTATCAAACAAGACAGTAAATAAACCAAAAATAAATGTGAATGTCAAGTCTCAATACATAAATACAAAACAATAAGACAGTCAATGTGAATAATTGTAACATAGGTTTTACAAAACAAACGAATCAAACTACTAAATATCTGTAAAGCTACCAACCCATTCTTCCTCTGAGAACATGCGTGCCGGCATCGAAATAGGTCGGTTCCGATGTAGTAAATCATCTTGACCAATGTTTCGTCGAGAGAAATTTCGCATCATGCTCCAGTCCTGAAAAAAACATGCAGTGTAGTAAAATGTGCTCACACAAACAATGAAGTCGAGCTATTACACTGCATCCTCTATGGCGCTTTACAGTAGTTCATTGATAGAAATAAAATATATAAAGAAAAAAAAAACAGAGCAAATCTATCACCTTTGACTGTATATGTACACTCACGGTCAAATATACACCCTCAATCTTCCAATTCGGCGCCCATGCAAAGCTGCTTCATCCTCCATTAATACATTTTGGAAGAATTCTATTACCTTTCAAACTTAACAAAGACACTTTCTTTCGTTTTGTTTCTTTATATCCCACTCTGGGGCATTTTTGTAGTTTTAGAGATAATGAGTCCACAGCAGGTTACACATTTACCCCCAGGGTGGGATCTTTTACTTCCCCTGTCATAGACACCAGGTAGAAGGGACCAACGTCTTTCGGTGTCTCTTCCGAAAGACACAAACAAAGTGGACGGTGTGAAAGAAATGTCAAAACTTGAAAGCCGGTCCTTTCAACTGACTGTCCAACACTACCTGCTGAGCTTTTTCTTTCTGCTATGTGTGGTATAAATCTATGACTTCCACCAATATATGCTACAGTAGAGCAGAAGATACGAATGAACTAGTGTCAGTTACAGGACTGATACAACAGAAACCATTTCTGTGCAAAAAAAACATGTCAACAAGTGATTTTAATGCATTAGTCTGAGTGAAGACTATCTGCAAACTGACTATGGTATCGGATTATGACGCAATCTCTCTTTTTGTCTCATTTAAGACTGTCTGCGAACTGACTATGGTATCAGATTATGACACAATCTCTCTTTTTATCTCATTTAAGACTATCTGCGAACTGACTATGGTATCGGATTATGACGCAATCTCTCTTTTTGTCTCATTTAAGACTATCTGCGAACTGACTATGGTATCGGATTATGACGCAATGTCTCTTTTTGTCTCATTTAAGACTATCTGCGAACTGACTATGATATCGGATTATGACACAATCTCTCTTTTTGTCTCATTTAAGACTATCTGCAAACTGACTATGGTATCGGATTATGACGCAATCTCTCTTTTTATCTCATTTAAGACTGTCTGCGAACTGACTATGGTATCAGATTATGACACAATCTCTCTTTTTATCTCATTTAAGACTATCTGCGAACTGACTATGGTATCGGATTATGACGCAATCTCTCTTTTTGTCTCATTTAAGACTATCTGCGAACTGACTATGGTATCGGATTATGACGCAATCTCTCTTTTTGTCTCATTTAAGACTATCTGCGAACTGACTATGGTATCGGATTATGACGCAATCTCTCTTTTTGTCTCATTTAAGACTATCTGCGAACTGACTATGGTATCGGATTATGACGCAATCTCTCTTTTTGTCTCATTTAAGACTATCTGCGAACTGACTATGGTATCGGATTATGACGCAATCTCTCTTTTTGTCTCATTTAAGACTATCTGCGAACTGACTATGGTATCGGATTATGACGCAATCTCTCTTTTTGTCTCATTTAAGACTATCTGCGAACTGACTATGGTATCGGATTATGACGCAATCTCTCTTTTTGTCTCATTTAAGACTATCTACGAACTGACTATGGTATCGGATTATGACGCAATCTCTCTTTTTGTCTTATTTAAGACTATCTACGAACTGACTATGGTATCGGATTATGACACAATCTCTCTTTTTGTCTCATTTAAGACTATCTGCGAACTGACTATGGTATCGGATTATGACACAATCTCTCTTTTTGTCTCAGTGCAATGAAAGTAATGTCAGAACGAGCAATCATTCATGCAAGATCACACCTATAACTATACGCTGTGTGGAAGGCCAGTATGGCACAGTCTTACAACAGAGCAAAGAAATCATTTAATGAATTCCATAGAAGATTATTATAAGTTCCGCATATCTACAAATGTAACAAACTTCCTCCTAAGAAAGCCCCCCCCATCCACTCCTTTGATCACAGAACAAAGATGAGCACAGAGATTAATTTGTTTTGTTCAACTTACAATGTTTGGAGCCTGCCGTACAGCATTGCAGACAATATTCATTCTCTGGTTCTCGTATGTAGTGGGTGCGACTGTATCTTCACCCATCGTTGCACTTCGCTGCTGCCAGAACCTATCAGGATCACGTACACATAATGTACAGGACATGTGCATGGGATGTTTCTCCATATCCAAAAATACACGATTCTCAAAGTGCATATGACAACAACATCGATGTAATTGAAAAAACATGCCACATCGCTACACCTCTCCCACTTAATAGGTGGCACCACTGTAGCTATGATGTCAATGACTTATTGTCACCTACTTATGCTGATCATGTAAAGCAGCCTTTTATAGATGTATGTAATCAGTCTCTATTTTTATCATTCACTAGAATTATCATTGTTAAGTCAAAAGTTTTTTTCAAGACATGGGATAGTTACAAGAAAATAAATAAATAAAATTTGTTTCTGGCTTCTATGGCAATTCTTTTACAAATTCTTCAACAAGTTTTACTGTTAATGGCATGTGTATAAAATAAAATAAAACAATCTCTTAAGTTATTCCAACAATTGTCGTTTCACTTGTTCATCATATCTATTTGAAAGCTATCATTTAAACATACATTTTTAATACTTTATTTTACCTGTTTACAGAAACAATTCTGAATAACACAATTTACATATACCATTCTCACTGGAGAACTTAATCTGTTGTCTCTCACCTGTTCTGTTTCGGATAAATATAACCTAAGGTGGACGATGATGTGAATTCATGCGTGCTGTCTGATACATCGGGCGTCGAGTGTTCATGGCGACATCTACGCACAGTGTAGATCACCACGAGTACTAACATGACGAGGAAGGTTATTCCGACGAGACTGCCCAGCACGATGGCAAGTATTGGCAACGTTTCTGTAAATGAACACCAACATTATATGTGCATCCTCAGCAATGATGACACTAGCAACATGACTGTTATAATTTTACTCTACTGAATAATGTTGAATAATGTTATCAAAGGTTATTTTAAACATATCATTTATCTGCTGAGTAGTCTGACAGAGATGAAAGTTAGTAAGCTTATTTATACATCCCCAGTCGATTTAATAAGAAAAATGCCTATTTTTGTTCAAATCATCGAAAGAATTGCAAAAAACAAGACATATTTTTCTAAAATTGCATTTCGCCCCTAAATCCTTAATGGTCCCTCAGTCGGACGATGTCTTGCCCATCCCTGTTCATGATATCATGCATACTGACTCTGGTTGTTGTGGCTCTAAGCTAGGGTTCCTGAACATGTAGGCAACATACAAGTGTTATTATTATTACTACTACAAATCCATACAAATGTTAGATGTACAAAGTACAGTGTCCTACCTGGCTGAGGAAACTCTGCTTCTGAAAACAGGAACAATGTCTGTGTAAGATATGACTGGGAACTATGAACACACTATCATGTACATGAACATGACAAACACATTAAATATAGAAGAAACTAATCTATGTTTATTTTGCTGGTAGCTTTCAACAGATATCAGTTTAGTTAATTCTTACCATTTACATTTTACCATGTGTGAGTAAAGACCACTTTTTCATTGCTGACTTCAAAAAACAACACATGCATTAAAACTGCCTACTTATCTCATTTAGCCCATCGAGAATCAGGTTTGTTGATGTTTAAATCTCTGTAGGGTGAATAGTTGTAAAAGTAACAATATGCACAGTCAGTTCAATAAAAGAGCGTGTAACTTTTCCAAAAGTGCGAATAAAATGTTGCCTTGATCTAATTTAATTGTTGCCCAATGATTTCATCAAAACTAAATAACAATTTGTACAAATGAACTAGCACGTTGTAGTGGATACGAGATAGGATTTTTCAAGAAATTATTCTAAAACGAGACAAACAGGAAGTAGATTCAAGGAAGGAACCTTGACAGAGAAACATGTGGTCTCTCAATGAGCCATGTACACACACACTATGTATAAAGAAAGCTATCAACATATCAATACCTGAGAATCTGACAGTATTTGTGGACACTTTGTACGGTTCCAGTTTGTTATCTTCCACTCCCTGTCTGAGGAGACTCGTAAGTACTTCAGGCTGAGTCGCTGAGTCTAGACGCACGACAAACTCAACGACCACAGAGCCTTTCCTGTTGCACAAACAACACAGGACTTCAGCAGATATAAAACATGTTTTCACTAATTGTCCCTAGTTGCAATTAATGCTATGTTCTGGTGTATTTTGGACAATAAAACCATTATGTCATGCATTTTCATGTTTTGTTCTTTTCTGCATACCAAACCTCATTACTACACTTCCATACAATGTTTACTGAATAAAAGTGTGTAGTTTCTCCCTGTGACTTTTGTTAACCTCATTGTCTAGTACGCGTAGCCACATCTTGAAGTGCTACTATTAGTGGATCATATCAAAACCAGTTTGCTAAAATTTCTGAAAATGTGAAAACATCCAAGTCACCCACCACACTACCCCAGCAATGGTAGATTCTTCACCATTCGTTTCATTGCTAATCATGAAGATTTTATCAATATTTGATTTTAATCAGTTAAAATAAGTAAAAAAGTAAACAAGAATCCAATTTGGCACTGGAATATAGCCTTAATTATTAACAATCATTTACTTCCAATTTGAAGAAACATCTTGGGGTGTGGAAACACACACACACAAACATACACACGCACATGTACCCACGCACACACAAACATACACACGCACACGAGTCAGTTCACAGTTTCAATGCCCTTTTGTGCTTGTGATGACATACAATAATGAATCTGGCAGATTCTTAAGGCGCTAAGAGATAAAAAATTACATTTGTGTCAGTGCTGTAGAAATGCCACGTACATAGTGTGTAGCTTACCTGAACACAATGTCTGTGATGCCAAGCAATGTCATGCCTATTGTCACGTCACTTCTGAAGATGGCATCAAGCTGCAAAAAATTAATTAATCTATGAGAATGGTTTCCATCATACAAGTTATTATAAAATTTATGTTATGGTAAAGTTAAATGGAAAAAGTAAAAATAAGTCTCCCGTGGATTTTAGAACAATAGAAGTATTTTATATATATATATATATATATATATATATATATATATATATATATTATTGCTAATAGTCGCCTGTATAACATGATGTACAATGAACTCTGCTTAACAGAATCATGGATAAAAGAATCAGCCGTTTAATAGAATCAAATATATTGGCTGGGACAGAATCATTCCCAATTCCTGTTGTTTCAAGGTGAATCTGCCTCCTTGAATCAAATTACGCAGGCCCGAAGTCAATGGTGTATCAAGGATCTCGAGGGGGCAAGCCTACTCACCCATGCTACCATGTAGTGGCGTAATGGAAAAAATATGGTAAAAAAATTAAGCCAAAGGGGCGTGGCCCAGTGGCTCCCCAAATATATCACTGCCTGAAGTGATTCTATTAAGCAGAGTGTTTGTCCATGTTGTATTTACAATTTGTAATAATTGTGGTAAAATGCAATAGCTCCAGGTCCATTCAACTACAGCTAGTAAGGGGTTGTAGTAAGGGGTTGTAGTAAGGGGTTGTAGTAAGGGGTTGTAGTAAGGGGTTGTAGTAAGGGGTTGTAGTACGCTTCCTCCCACCTTTGACATTATTGATGTGGCTAGAGCAGTGTATTCAGGGCTGTCTTTCACCCCAAGGCTGGCAGTGAACTCTCGGTTGACAATGGTGAATGTGCCAAAATATTTCATTATTGTCCGTTCTGGAAACACAAACACGAAATGAGGCACTCTCTTCTGGAAACACAAATGTAGAATGAGACACTCTCTCCTGGAAACAAGTGTATCACAGCCAACACCAGCACAACAACCACAACCTTGACATTCTTCATAACTAGTTTCACTCTCTGTCATAAGCTAGACAAGGGCTAAAGTGAGCATTGCTACATAAATGCAACAAGTGTCTATAAAAATATAAATCTGAAAATAGCCTTTTACAGAGAGAAAAAGGTAATAAATATTGAAGCACTAAGCGGGACAACTGCCGTGGCTGAGGACAGTGGAAGGTGGCATGCAACACTTTCTGCCCTGTGAGAAGCCAGGCAAGAGGAAAGAAGAAGAAGAGTGTCTATACAAGTGACACAGCCATTGTGGAATACAGAACAAGTACCTGTGACAGTGAGTGAATCATTGAGGATCTTGTATTGACCAAAGGTGCTGTTGACCGTGGACTGTTTCAGGACATCCTGGAGTGAATTAACATACTTGTCCTGGACACCGAGCACATAGCTGACCCCTGAGGGTGGCCTGTAATATAAAACACTTGTTGAACAACTAATGGCTCAACTACATCAAGGAAACACTCAATTATGTACAATACTTGACTACAATATTTGACCTAATAAGCATGTAGTATGTTTAAAAAAAAATTGGGCCATGTAAAAATGTCAAGGAATCTGTTCTTACAAGAGTACACCAAAATGTGTTTCTCTAGACAATAAGGTAATGGCTTAACACTAGTTGTGTCATTTGGTGACTAGTGTCGACTGTTTAACACCAGATGGCAACACTAGTTGTTCCACACTAGTCAAATTATAATAATTACGGATCTTGCCGATTAAAAAAAGTGGGTGTATGCTAATTAGGGCATGTACGATTAATAGGTCGAATACTATATTCTCAATTCCGAATTTGCATACTACAAACACCCTATTCTTGTGGTAACTATGCAGGAGTTTTTTCCACGACAGATTACACATTCATTTCATGTGTGGGGTCTTACACTCCCCGGCATAGATACTCGGTAGACGGGATCTTATACCCCCCTGGCATAGATACTCGGTAGAAGGGATCTTACACTCCCCTGGCATAGATACTCGGTAGAAGGGATCTTATACTCCCCTGGCATAGATACTTGGTAGAAGGGGTCTTATACTCCCCCGGCATAGATACTCAGTAGAAGGGATCTTATACTCCCCTGGCATAGATACTCAGTAGAAGGGACCAACAGCTTTTACTATCTTTTTCGAAAGTGTCGCAGGACAAATCTGCCCAATTTTCGAAATGGCAACAGGTGGACTTGACGTCTGGTCCTTTCTATTGGCAGCACAACATTCTATCCACCAATCCACCTTGTCAGTGGCGCAGGCTTCTGCGTTAAGTGCATGTATCAGTTCAACAGAATTCTGTTTACATTAAACAGGAGGCAGAGGTTAAACCCCGCATTTCTGATATTACAATAGGACACTGACAAGAACGCAAAACAACATCCCATCGTGACACTACCCACCTGAAAGTGACATCAACAATCTGAAAGTGTTCCCTCGTGACACCTTTCTCGAGGACAGTCATCAGCTGCAACCAAACATCGTCAGTGTGCATTGGAACAGATTGTAAGACTGCTTTGTTGATATCTATTTATTTCAGTTCCAAGGACCCTGTAACAGGACTGATAAAATAAACATATATAAAAATAGCCACAAGGGTATAAGACCAGCCAAGACTACCATTTACATCATGCCAGATTGAAACATGTAAAGCAGGCATGTAGCTCAAAACATGTAAAACAAGCATGACACATAAAATGGTTCTGAACTACAGACCTGAAGGTGCATAAATATATCACAACTATCTTAATTTCATGTTCAGTATTTTAAATTAAAATGGGCAGATTTGTAGGAAGACGACAAGTCTACCATGGACAGTTAAAGTTATCGTTTTTGGCAATAATAACAATGCAAGGAGGGATGACGTTTGAACAAACTGAAAGGCATATGTTTCTTACTGCATCTTAATTTGTATTAATCTCCTTGAATTGCTTAATGCATAGTACCATAACAGGTGGTGCGAAGTAAGAGTTAGAGGCAAACACACACGGGGTAATTAATAATAATTAGAAAATTTATAAACATTACAGACTAAATCATCAGTCCATGACCACTACATATTCCTGTCAGTCTACTCAACAGTGCTACGAATTCCATTTTTTTTATTCTAGCTATTTTATATTTATGCTGTACACACATATATTCCAAATATCATCTAATTATCGAGTCCAACAATTGCTAATATAATATTATGTGTAACCTACTTATATTAGATATCTGTCAATTTTATTTGTAAACATATTCACACTGGTGATATAATTATATCAAATAGAATGAGGAATAATTTACATTGAGTATATGATGACAATTTTGAAATGATAACACTAAATGTGATGCCAATGACAGAGAAAGAACAGAAAAGTAACTTACAGTATTCACAAATGTTTGCTTGTACGATTTATAAGTTGGTGTTGTCTTGTCAACAAGATCTGAGGTAACATTTAGGTCCTCGAGCTGGAGATATATGTTGAGTCTCGTCTGCGACTCCGCTGACAGTGGAGTCGTACTGACAACAGGTGTTGTTGTTGACATTGTTGTCACTGTCACTTCAGTTGTTGTTGATGTCACTTCAGTTGTTGTTGTGATTATCTCTAGAAACAAAATATGCATACATCTGTAGTATGATATCAATATTTTATTAAGATTAAATTAAATGATTTAATAAGTAACATCTGAACAACACAAATTTTATGAAGGTGAAATAAGAAACACACAAGTGACATACGTGACACATAGCGACACACATGACACATACGTGACACACACGACATATAAGTGACGCATGTGACAAAAGCAGTGACACGTGACATATAAGTGACACACGACATAAGTGACACACATGACATATAAGTGACACACATGACATATAAGTGACACACATGACATAGAAGTGACAAGTACCAGTTTCACACAATGTGCCATTGTATTCCTCGCTGCAGTTACAAGTGAAGCCATTGATGCCATCGACACACGTCCCGTTGTTCTGACACGGAGACGCCCTGCATTCGTCTACATCTGGTACAAAAACACAAGATACTATTAACAACTCTATCTTCTCGCCAAATGGCAGAACTGTGTTGGAATATCTCTGGAGAATTGCTACATGAACAGTACCCAAATTAACTGGGACTACTTTAATCACAAAAGTCTCCACTTAACACAAACAAATGAAAACTACGCGTATTGCAATTTATCCAACAAATTCTGTATTATTAGGGTATAATATAAAAGCATGACCATGGACATTTTAATCAACATGTAATTTAACAAAACTAATATCAACATCAGAACTTTGGACTATACATGGTTCTCATGAATCTTGTTTGTTTCCCCTCAGGGACAACACGACCAAGGTAATAACAAATGAGGAAGAAATACCTGTCTCGCAGTTCTCCCCTGTGTAGCCGGTGACACACTTGCACGTGTAGCTGTTGATCCCATCTACACAAGTAGCCCCGTGTTGACACGGCTGTGTCAGACAGTCGTCAATGTCTGGAAGATAACACAACAACTCAACACACTTACATCATTCTGCACTTGGCAGTCAACAAAGCACAAATGGCAAACAACTAACTACATCCATGTGTGCGTGCACGCACATACGCACACACGCCATGAAGCACTTACTTGTCTCGCAGTGACTACCGTTGAAGCCTGGTTTACATTCACATGTGTACTCATTGAGATGGTCGATACACATGCCTCGGTTCTGGCATGGAGAGCTCAGGCACTCATCCGGATCTGTCAGGGTCAAACACAAATGCCATGGCTGTCTTAATTCATTCATTGCAGTCCTTATGCTTGATGGTTATAGACTTATTTCTGCCGTATCAAGAGCACACTCAACGACCCATTCAGGGGGGCCATTGGGTCACAGTCCCCGGAAACTGAGGTAATGTGGAGCGAACGAAATTGTAGTGCAGAAATCTATCTTCTGATTAAAAATTACTCATAGATTAGGTTGGTATGTGTTCATTATTAATGTGTTCTGACAAAAATTTGAGAAAATACTGTTAAAACTATTTACAGAAAAACCTTTTGTTAATTATCATATTAACTCACCAGCTCACTATTTTAGTTATATGCCTGTTGCAACAATCATAACATGTGTAATTAACCACAAACCCTGTGAATATAGAACCTACTTTTATCGCAGTTGATGCCGACATATCCAGGCACACATTGGCAGGAGTAGTTTCCCACAAGGTCCGTGCAGTTACTTCCGTAGCGACACAATTTGTAACTGCATTCATCAATTTCTGCCAACAACAAAACTTGATGCTCACTGATTGAGTATCAACAGCTTTGGATTGTGTCAGGCTATTGTATGTTGACAGGTCATAACTCATGGTAGGATGTCTGATTATTTGTATTGTAAAATCATCTTATATAGTATAAACTATGTCTATTCTTACATCTTCACTGACCAAACGTGTTTTCAAGTTCAGTAACTGTTATCTCAAATTCAAACACATGTATTTTGGGATAAGTTAGGCATAGTCTCCCTGGTCTCCCTGGTCACCATGGTCTCCCTGGTCACCCTGGTCTGCCAGGTCTCCCTGGTCACCCTGGTCTCCATGGTCTCCCTGGTCACCCTGGTCTGCCAGATCACCCTGGTCTCCCTGGTCTGCCAGGTCACCCTGGTCTCCGTGGTCATCCTGGTCTGCCAGGTCACCCTGGTCTCCCTGGTCTCCATGGTCACCCTGGTCTGCCTGGTCTCCCTGCTCTTCCAGGTCACCCTGGACTCCATGGTCACCCTGGTCTCGATGGTCACCCTGGTCTCCATGGTCACCCTGGTCTGCCAAGTCACCCTGGTCTGCCAGGTCACCCTGGTCTCCATGGTCACCCTGGTCTCCCTGGTATCCATGGTCTCCCTGGTCACACTGGTCTCCATGGTCTGCCAGATCTCCATGGTCTACCAGGTCTCCCTGGTCACCATGGTCTCCATGGCCACCCTGGTCTCCACAGTCTCCCTGGTCTTCTCTGTCAATGTGTTAGTTGCCAAGTAACTAGGTCTCCCACCAGGTCTTCACTTCTGTAGTGACCTACGAATTGGGCTCACCTCTGTCTAATTGTCTCTGAGATCTTTGGTGTTTCCATGGGACAAGTACCGTGATCTAAACATTGTGCACACTGACAGCATAGGTGCTTTGTCTCCTGCTTTGGGAAAGAGATCTCCCTTTGTTGTAAATTTTATAACACCTTCTGCTTCTCCTTCTTTTTTAAATAATCTCCCTTTTGAAACAATTCCACTTTTTCTATAAAAAAAGTGGCTGCATAATGTATAAAATGGTACACTTGAGACCTTACTTTTTCAAACATTTCCATATAGTGGGAGGAGAGCCCGTGGGAAGGGGGCCCCTCCCACACAACACCCTCCTTCCTTAATTTCATAGTCAGCAGGAGAATCTCCTTCCTTGTATTGCTTTAACTTGACACGTATGTGACAATCACACAGAAGTGTAACTGACCTGTCTCACAGTTGGCTCCTGTGTAGCCGAGGACACAAGTACAGGACCGGGTGCCGTTGACTTCGCTGCAGGTTGCTCCATTGTCACATGGTCTAGCTAGACACAGTTCTCCTGAAGATGACATGGACAAAGAATCAGTGATGTTGCTCACAGTTTTTCTACAATCATTCATCAGAATATAAATTATCACCAACCATGACTATGTACAAACGTTAAAATCCTGACTTGTCATGAAGCATTTGTAGTAACATTTTGTACAATTAAAAGATGGTGACTGGACAAAGATTAATAAAAGGAATACAAATTGAGCATAAGGGAGTATTAAGTCCCCAGACAACAAGAAACTGCCTGCTACACTGTACACGCTAGGAATGGAAATACCTGAACTGACAGATCTCTGTTTACAATATATGCATAATAAAAATATGGCCGATGATGTGGATCAATTTTATTTGAAGCAGATATCATTTCATTGATATGGGTCAAAAATAAACTTCTTGTTCTACCTGTGGTAAAATAGAAGGGTCAATGCATGCATGCAGGTGTGTGTGTGTGTTTGTGTGCCCATGTGCATAATAAATTTAGAACTCTTGAAAAGGACACTTTTTGTCCACATGTTCTCTGTAGTTTGTTGCTATGGGGAACACTCTTGTTCTGAACTGACCAAAGTCACAGTTGGTGCCATTGAAGCCATCTGTACAGTTGCACTTGTACATGTTGACTTGAGGTGTTGAGCAAGTGGCGCCATTCTTGCAAGGATTATTGGCACACTCGTCCACGTCTACAATACAAAGTCACATTAACTGCAAAAGGTCTTCACATTAAAAATCCCTCCCTAATTTGATTTTTCCTTTCATCTCAGATGCATATTGCAAAACAATTGAACCTACCTAGTGTCCACCAAGACATGCTAGCTCATTTGTACAAATATCTTTTTTAGTTTTGGCGAAATCATCGGATAAAGTATTACATTATTTCTGACCAGATTCGGTCAAAATTTGGCAGAAAAAGGGCTCCACCTCCATATATTATAACATCAACTTATTTACAATTCCGCAAGTTACCCGGTCAAAATTTATGATCCAAGTCGATTCTTCCTAAGATTAAAAGTAGTACGCACTCGTTTATTAAAACAACTTTGAATACTGCTCATACTATTTACACACAACAAATATGAACATTAACGAACTTGATTTGTGATGGGCTAAATCAGTCGAGTCGGGATTTTCAACAGCAGAAAGTCTCCGCATTAAGTGTAGAAAGGCTTCAGATTACCACGACTAATGAGACTATGAACTTATTGATAACAAACAATTTGTTGAAGATGACGATATTGGGAATGATGCCAAAGAAAAACACGACAATAATGAGTATGATGGAATCACTAATTTCGCAACAGAAACTAAATAAAATAATAATGATGATGATGAAGGAATTACTTCACCAATTCTAAATTAATTGGAATTTGATGGTGGTACAAAAAATAAATCAATGAGGAAAAGTCAAAAACGAATGTGATAACTATTGCGACTGGTGATGACCCTATGGCAGTCGTACCTGTGTTGCAGTCAGCCCCGCTGTACCCAGGATGACAGGCACAGGTGAAGTTGTTGAGAAGGTCAGTGCAGTCGCTGTTCCCCAGACATGGGTCACTGGCGCAGTCATCGATGTCTAAGACAGCAACAGAGCACGGGGTGACATTCTAGTATCAACAGGACATCACAATTACTGTTTCATTATGATTTTCTATTAATGTAAACAAATATTATTTTAATTCATGCTTTAAATGAACTTAATGCCAACAGTTCAAATTACCATCATAATTTGCCCTCTTTTTTTCAATGTTTCTACTACATAAAGATTTGCATGCTAATACATTTTGTTTAAAACATGATTGAAACTGTTATTCAGTACTTGTTACAATGTCATCATTATTATTGTTGCATTCATTCATGTCACTGTCATCAGTATTACTGTAATATTCATTAATGTCAGTTTCAATGTCATCAATACTATTGTAACATTCATTCATGTCAGTGTCAATGTCTTCATTATCGCTGTATCATTAATTCATGTCAACATCATCATTATCACTGTAACATTCATTCAATTGAGGGTCAACGTCATCAATATCATATTAACATTTATTCATGTCAGCATCAATGTAATCATTATCACTGTAACATTCGATCATGTCAATGTCATCAATATCACTGTAACATTAATTCCTGTCAGTATCAATATCATCAATGTCACTGTATCGTTCATGCCAATGTCAGTGTCATCAACATGACAGTAACATTCTTCATGTCAATATCATCAGTATGTCTGTAACATTCATTCATGTCAGTGTTATCATTATCATTATTCGTCACTGACATCAGTGATGCCAGTCAGTGTCACGTATAACCATCACCCAGCGACTGCCCTCAGTGAGACTTACTTATCTCACAGTCGACTCCTGTGTATCCGCTCACACAAGCACACCGGTATTTCCCAACACGATTGAGACACGTGGCGCCATGCTGACAGGGGTTGGAGGTGCATTCATTGATGTCTGCACAGAGAACACATTATACAATATAAAACACTTCTATTGCACTAGAATCATCGGGAGACCTAAGCTCGGCAGTTAGCAATTCCTGTTGTAAACATCAGGATTGGTACACGGAGGAGCTACGGAGGACAATCAAGTTTAGATCGGTAGATTTTTAGTTTATGGTGAAATGCAAACTTAATGCTAACAGCGAGTGTTTTCCAGAGTTGGTGCAGCAACTGAGAAAGCTCTATTTACAGTTATGTACTGTAGTAGTGATGTTGCTATTTAAATTTCTGTATGTTGTTAAAAAAAATTAAGAATCACAGAGACACACATTGATTCAGACAGTCAACAACTTGCACAGGTCATACACTGACGTGGCTGAATCTGCACAGTTAGATTATTCTTAAACTGCCAGATTTGAATCGATCGATATAAATATTTAATATGCTTAACCAACATAATCAATAAACTAAGAAATATTGTTATATTACTTTAAGCAACATTGTAAACATGTACTTTTTTATATATATATATAATAATAATAACATGCACTTAATTAACTAGTATCAAAGTAATTGACTATTGTCATGAGCGGGGAGAGCAATTTATAAGTATTAAAGGTGCTTAATCAATTCATTTTTTTAGTCTCATTTCAAACTAAGTTTGCCTAAAACCAAACCTACCAAGTATCCACTGCAACACGCTAGCTCATTTGTGCAACTTTTGTACGCAGTTTTTGTGAAATCATCAGATAAACTATTAAATTAGTTAATGATTGTTCAAGCATTAACTGAAGCGAAAATAGAATTGCTCAAAAATCACGATTTTCGTAACTTTATCATGTGATCGGTGAGAGGATGGAGGTCATGCCCAAGATCAGAATTCACCCACACAGTGCTTACCATTTTGGATATCTACTATTTTGATCCTTACTAAAATAGGCATTTTTTTTATCAAATCGACTACGGATGTTATATAAACTATTCACAATCAACATATTTGTGCACCAGTGAACTGGATTTGCGATAGGCTAAATCAGTTGAGGAAGCACTTTAAACTTTGTCTTTCTCCATTTCCACAAGAAATTGTGATTAAATTTGTTGATGTGGAAATCGAATGTATTACATGGTGTGAAGAGTAACATTGAGAGTTGTATGAAGCACAATTAGTACTGACCTGTCTCACAGGTGGAGCCAGTGTAGCCCGGCTCACACTCACATGTGTAGTTCTGACTGCCAGGGCGGCATGTCGCGCCATTCTGACAAGGGTAACTGTCACATTGGTTCACCTCTGAAGGGGCAATGACAAGTTGTGAACAGTACAGGACACTTAGTGACAATAATTGTAACATCGACTGTGATAACAGTAGCATTATATTTGAGATGACCACAGTAACATTCAGCGACAACAATTGTAACATCAACTGTAATAAGATTAGTATTATATTAGAAATGACAGAAATGACAGACACTGGCATCGTCCAACACACAGGCATAGTAAAATGTTGTGGACGTAGGATTGTGTGGACATGCCCAGTACAGTATGCTACACAGAAGAAGACTTTGTGGACGTACCAACACATGCAGTGGCGTTGTACTGTATAAAGCCTGTGTGGCAGTCACAGCGGAATGTGCCAATGGTGTTGGTGCAGTTGGCGTGTCTGTCACATGGGTTGGTGTCACACTCGTTGATGTCCTCGCTGCAGTCCCCACCCTTGAAGCCCGCCTGACACATGGTGCACCCCTTCGTTGGGCTGCAGTAGGTGGTCTGGTTCTTACAGTTGCAGTACTTGGAGCAGTTCTCCCCCCACAGGCCAACAGCGCATGCTGCAGGCATCCAACAGGGCCAGGTTTAACAAGATTTAACAAATTTAACAAGTTTTAACAAGATTTAATGTGACTGGCATCCAAAGCGATATGCTCCAGATAGCAAGTGGACAAGGAAGCCATTGGTTCAACAATTTTTCATTTATGCGAGTCAGATATGATATCGGTCAATTATATTTTTATATATGTTCACCCAGCTAGCATTACCACAATCGGTAGATAATGTGTTTCATTCATTCATCACCTTCTGGGAGGATAACTACTTTCTCATATCCAACCTACACTGGTAGATAATGTGTTTCATTCATTCATCACCTTCTGGGAGGATAAGTACTTTCTCATATCCAATCTACACTTGTCTGTTACTAATGCTACTTTGTGCCTTTTGGTTCTACTGTCTTCTTTCATTTTGAAGAAAATATTTCTGTCAATATATTCATAAGCATTCAGTCTTTTAAAACAAACTTCTATGTTTGGTCTGCTCCAACAGTTGGATTTGTTTTATTTATGAAACACAGAAACGAACAACCATGCTATTCCAGAGAAAAGAAAACACTAAAAATAAACATAAGGCCCACTTCATATCACCTTCCATAACAATTTAGTTAATATTTAGACCATTTTCATAGCAGCGTAAATCTGGACAAGTTGTTGGTGGTTAAAATATTTAGGTATTAAAAAAATTAATTAGTTAAATAAATAATACACAGTTAGTTAAAAAAAATTAATTGTAAATGCATAGCAAAGTCTATTTAAATACTAAATTAGTTAAGGTAAATCAGTTAAATAAATTAGTTAAATAAATCAATTAAGTAAGTCCATTAAATAACTCAGTTAAATTAATTAGTTAAACATGATGCATATATACAAATCTAAGTGGCAAGTCATTGTATGCCAAACAAAAAAGGTGTTCTTTAAAAGTAGCTAAAGACGAGAGTGCCAGTGACTCACGTTTACAAGTCCTCCTGTCATCCAGCAGCTTGAAGCCTGCATCACATGTGCAGGTATAACTGCCATTGAGGTTTTTACATGTGGAATGATTGGAACATGTGTGTGCTCCTGTCACACACTCATCTATGTCTGTAACATAACACCTTTCTCATCAGCCATGGTCGATCAGCACAGTGGTGACAACTCACTGGCGGCTTGCTACAAACTCATGTTAGATCAATATTAGCATTTAGAAGGCTAAACACACCCTACGCACAGATAGGTGTTTTCTGACAATCCTACATATATCCCGGCATACTTGACAATATACCTGACACTATATGTGACAATTGTATGCAGCTATGCCATATTGACACTTATATCACCCTCCAGTTTGAATGTGGAGCAAATCTACTTCTTAATTTTCTGAGCAATGAGTAAACTTGGACTTACCGATTTACACCCCCCAATTAATGTGCAATTCCCCAATACCCCAAGACTGATTTATGCATAGATCTCCAGCATTTGCATTTCTGAAAGTGAACATGTATGTTTCAACAGACAACATTACCTGTGCAGTTGCTTAAGTCACTGGCCAGCTGGTACCCGACTCGGCAGAAACAACCAACTGTGCCATTGGATTCGACACATCCATGATCACAGGCAAGATTCATACGATCACACAATCGCAGTTCTAAACAGAAATGTCACGTCACAATTCCATATAACTGTGAAGACGTACATAAAAGAATTGAACTTTAGAGTTACCCATGTATATTAGTGTATCTACTTCATTATAATTTATACTTTTATTGTACACATTTAAATTTTTTACCAATCTTTACCAACCAAGCCAATTTCTACAGATGACCTACAGGATTTCCGAGGAATTATTTGAGTTGCTCTTAAATATAATAATTAATTAGATAAATATTTTTTGTAAGATGTTATTAATAATAATAAAATAGGCATTTGTGATGTGCTGCATATCTGGGTAAAAACTCAAGGAGCTCGATGACTGTAATAGAATAAACTTATTATTATTATTTATCATTATTATTATTATTTAGTCATTATTTATCATTATTCTTACATGCAGCGAGTGTAATACAATACAATAAATACAATACAACAGAGACACTTCTATTGTGCTAAAATCCAAATTTGCACAAACGAGATAATAAAAATTATGTTGTAATTGATACTAGTTAGGTTACACTTTTGCGTAATCAATCTGAAATAAGCCCAGCAAACTACTGAATTGTGTATGCAATGATCCGACTCACCGTCTGTGCATGTCTTGTTGTTGTCACTATTCAGTTTGTATCCACCGAGACAGGAGCAACTGAAGCCTCCTTCAGTGTTTGTGCACTTGTGTTCACATCCATCAGACATTTCTTTACATTCATCAATGTCTAGAGGGAGAAAGAGCATAAAGTCGAAATATTATCAAATTATGTGAAAAATCAAAATCAAAGATGTAACAAGTGTCCATTGAATGAATCTTGCCCTGAACCGAGCTGTCGGCCAGGAGCTCCCACTTGTCCTTCTTGTGCTTGTGATGTCCACCCGCTGACGGAGGCTAATAAGTCATGATAAATCATGTAAATTATAATGTCAAATAAAACACAGTGCAGAACTATTTGAATCTATTTTACTGTAGCAATGGAACTTTGCTTGCCAGAGAAAAGTCGAGTTGGTGTTGGAAGGAACTGTTCTGCCAGGTGGGTTAAAAATAAAGCTCGTTGAGAGGTCCTACGGACTGGATACCGCGTTATATCAGAACATGCCATTATCTTTTTTAATCTACAATGATTCTGTTGCTATTTCACTGTCGTAATCATCAATGTGCATCTACCACATGACATTGACTAACCTATGCAGGTTTTGTTCTCATTCATTCTGTAGCCCAAGTTACAGACACAGGTGAACCCCGGGTCTGTGTTGATGCAACCCTGAAGGCAGTTGTGTTGCCCTTCACTGCATTCATTGATATCTACAACACACAGGCATTCACTGAAGTCTACAACATGCAGGCATTCACTCAAGTCTACAACACACAGGCATTCATTGATATCTACAACACACAGGCATTCACTGATGTCTACAACACACAGGCATTCACTGATGTCTACAACACAGAGGCATTCACTGAAGTCTACAACACACAGGCATTCACTGATGTCTACAACACACAGGCATTCACTGATGTCTACAACACACAGGCATTCATTGATATCTACAACACACAGGCATTCATTGATATCTACAATACACAGGCATTCATTGATATCTACAACAGACAGGCATTCACTGAAGTCTACAGCACACAGGCATTCACTGAAGTCTACAACACGCAGGCATTCACTCAAGTCTACAACACACAGGCATTCACTGAAGTTTACAACACGCAGGCATTCACTGAAGTCTACAACAGTCAAGTCTACAACACACAGGCATTCACTGAAGTCTACAACATGCAGGCATTCACTGATATCTACAACACACAGGCATTCACTGAAGTCTACAACACGCAAGCATTCACTCAAGTCTACAACACACAGGCATTCACCGATGTCTACAACACACAGGCATTCACTGATATCTACAACACACAGGCATTCACTAATGTCTACAACACACAGGCATTCACTGATGTCTACAACACACAGGCATTTACTGAAGTCTACAACACGCAAGCATTCACTGAAGTCTACAACACTCAAGTCTACAACACACAGGCATTCATTGAACTCTACAACACACAGGCATTCACTGAAGTCTACAACACACAGGCATTCATTGACATATTGAACATTTTGGCAAAACATTTATATTGTGTACACAATACATTTCACATCTAAACAGACATATGCATATGCAGCAGTCATCACTGCTAGCTGGTGAGTTATAACCCCACTGGTGATTCCTATTGGTGAATTATAACCCAACAGGTGAGTTTTAACCCCACTGGCGAGTTATAACCTCCATGGTGAGTTATATCCCCACTGGTGAGTTATAAACCCAGCAGTGAGTTTTAACCCAACTGGTGAGTTATAACCCCACTGGTGAGTTATAACCCCATTGGTGACTCATAACTCCACTCATGAGCATCACCTCTGCAGATCTCGCTGTTGTTGTCCTTGGTGGCCCCAGGCTGGCACTCGCAGCAGTTGTAGGCCCGGCCCAACCGTTGCTGCTCGGTAGGACTCAGGTCAGTGCAGGAACAGTTCTGGCCACAGGGGTTGTCTCCACATCCATCATAGTCCTCCGCACAGTGGACACCTACAGTAATGATAGTAATAACCTTGATTTATCCTGGTGAAGGCTACCGATGGTAGCCGAAACATTGAGTAAGTATATATCTCAATAGTTGCTCAATAGATGCTTACATATAGGTAAGAGTTACGTGTAAATTATATTGCCCAAGTTACTACATATAATAATAATAATAATAGAATACTAAATTTAAATATATGTGATTGTAATTATCTATACAATTGATTACAGACATGTCTACCTGGGCTGGTTCTGTTCACCTGGCAAAGTTCAGCTCCCCTCCCGGGACAGTTCAACCCCTTCCCCCGGGACAGTTCAACCCCTTTGGGATATACCTGGGACAGAAGAAATGTACCCCCCACTGGCCTATTTTGTTGAAGATTAGACAAAGGACACTTATATGTGCCCCAGGGGTGACAGCTTAGGGTGTATCACACAGATGTATCACATCCACAGCTGAAGGTGTACCACATAGATGTATCACATCCACAGCTGAAGGTGTACCACACAGACGTATCACATCCACAGCTGAAGGTGTACCACACATATGTATCACATCCACAGCTGAAGGTGTACCACACATATGTATCATATCCACAGCTGAAGGTGTACCATATATATGTATCACATCCACAGCTGAAGGTGTACAAAACATATGTATCACATCCACAGCTGAAGGTGTACCACACAGATGTATCACATCCACAGCTGAAGGGGTACCACATAGATGTATCACATAAACAGTTGCAGGTGTACTACATAAATGTATCACATAAACAGTTGCAGGTGTACCACAAATGTATACTGCACTCACCGGTCCACCCTGTGCTACAGTTGCAGGTGACGAGCCTGAAGGATGCCGAGTTCTTCTCACCATCTGCCAACTTGTCAAAGAGACACTCCCCGCGATCGGAGCAGTCACACAGGTTGATGGTGATGACCGTGGAAGTGAAGCCCCCCTTCCCGTCTGATGCACGAAACCTAGAGGAGACAACATCCTGCCTTACAGGTAACTTTGGTCCTTTGTTAAGTAATCACTGTAATGTTACAAGCTACAGACAAGGACCCTTTGTTAGCCTGTCTCCAGGGGAGCATGTCAAAAGTACTGTCTGGGGAAGTAAGATGGAGAATGTTTCCAGGGAGCATGTCAAAAGTACTGTCTGGGGAAGTAAGATGGAGCATGTTTCCAGGGAGCATGTCAAAAGTACTGTCTGGGGAAGTAAGATGGAACACGTTCCCGGGGAGCATGTCAAAAGTACTTTGTGGGGAAGCAAGGTGGAGCATGTCTTTAGAGGAGTATGTCAAAAGTACTGTCTAGGGAAGTAAGGTGGACCATGTCTCCAGGGGAAAATACTGTCTGGGGAAAGTAATAAGGATCCACCAGGGGAGCATGTCAAAAGGACCCTTTGAAGCACACTTGTGGCAGTGAGCTAGCTATGAATGTGGCTCCTTTACTTTTCTATAAGTTTAGAGAAAATTCCTATTTGCATGTTGAAACAAGCAGGCATATATGAATACGCATTTACATACAAGAATACATACGAAATATTAGCAGTATCTGTACTTTGTGGCAACCACCAGAATACGCCAGTTTGGTTATCAAAGGTAGCACCAGGTGGAAGGGTGGTTTCCAAGGTCAAAGTCATGGGGTCATCATCAGGGTCAGACACGTTCACCATCAAAGATTTGTTCTGTCCAACGGTGATGTTCCATGTTGACTGGACGTAGATCTTTGGGCTGGCGTTCGCTGCAAGAGGACATTAGTATAGCAATGTTATGGTAAGTATCGTAAGAGTGTAAGAAAAAAAAAAGAAAATAGAGTGTATAACATAACAAGAAAGAAAACATAACTAATTAATTATAGCTGCTATGAATAATTGTTAACTAACTACAGAAGAACCAAACAATAAATCATGCTTCTTGTAAACAAAATATGTATGAAATGATATGTAATGAATAATTTTTTACGGAAATGAATTTGTGAATGAAATAAGCAGTTAATTGCTGCATTATGATTTGTGTATAACATAATCAGATCATGAATTGATCAGGAAATGTTGAAGAAAAATAAATATCAATGTCATCATGTTACACAAAAATTCTCCATTGTCATTACCGTTATTTTTGTATTTTTAGTTACTTTTCAAATTACACAAATTGTTGTCAACATGCTGGTAAACATAAATAATAATCTTCAAGTTGAGATTTGAATGCGATTGGTTTATAAATAGTTGAATGACAGCATTACAAAGTAACGGCTTGTCAGCCGGGCGCTTTCAGGTGCTGTGCCCAAATACTTACTCGGGCAGTTTCGCTGCTACATCCGGAAAAGAGTTAACAAACTATCGAAGAAGGAAATAAACTTGTTCACTCACCCAGTGTTTCCGAGTCTACTTTGTTTTTCTCGTCGGTTTGTAATGTCGCAGCAGCGACGTCCTCCTTCCCTGCACACACAAGTCACTGTAGTAATGGGTGGTTCAATCTTTCACAAGCTAACAATCTTGCTAGGGTCGTCCAAGCCATAAGTACGTTTATGTTAACAATTACCACTAAACTGTAGCACCCATAAATATAGAGTTGCATCTGTTTCTGTCATCTCAATAATACTGTACATGAACTGAAGATCCCACAACCCCTACACATGGTTTAGCATTTCTTTTACATGAAATAGCTGTGCATTATATACACATCTTTAATCCAACAAAATGTGAAATAAAAATAGGAGCACATTCTGCAAAACTTCAGTAGTTCTGATCTGACTACAAGTTTATCGTATGTCTGATTTCTCCATTGAGAAAACTGGTCATATTCTATGCGTTCTCCAGTTCAGGACAAATAGAATAGCCTGCAGGGCATATACTAGGTGAACAGCTTCAATGACATGATCAATCATATACAATCACTATATACGGCTACTGCCTTCATTTCACTTTCAAATGATACAATACAAAGTACACTATCAATGTGCCCTCTGTCTATGCATGATGTAACAAAATTGCATGGAATAAATGTTAGACAATTTGATGCTTGTCAATCCTCTGTGGTACTCTATCTGCAACTCTTCATATGTTCTGCCTGTGCCAGAGAGTAACAAACAGGATGTGTCCTATATCACTGCATTAACCACTCTATTCACAGTTAGACTTGGGTTGTATACTATGACCACTAGTTGGATGAGTGAGACAGACAGACCTGTGACAGCGAAGTCAAACAAGCACACTGTGTTGTTCTTGCATGCAGCGTCCGCTGCTTCGCGGTCGTCTGGCGTCATGGCTGCCAGGACATCTTCGACAAACGTAGGTTGAAAGTCAAAGTCATTGAGTGTCTCGTAGCTTGTGCCATTGTCATACCAAAAGAGGGAGTTCACCTTCTCTACTCTCCCTGTTGTAAGAGTCAAGGAGGGAATATGTTATTGGAGAATAACTTATCCACTCTCCCTTTAGTAAAATAGTCAAGGAGAGAATGTGTTATTAGGAGAATGACCACACATGATACAAATGCAGCACTGATGATATGTTTAAAGAAACCTTATTCTTGTCTTTTAGTTTATTTGTAACTTTGTATGCTCTATTTTCTAACTAACATGTTACGTGCTAATGAAAACATCTATTTAGATCTTAAAAGACATAAAAAACAAGGTAAATATCAGCCTGGTGACCACAACTGAACAAAGGCAGTCAGAGAGATATTCAAGACTGAGCCATTTTGTACTAATCTAAAATGTGGCAACTTAGGGGAACTTACAAAATGTTCATACATGCATGCACACATGCATGCACGTGCTCATGCATACATGCACTCACAGAAACACACACACACACATATATATATATATATATATATATATATATATATATATATATATATATATATATATATATATATGCACACACACCACCAACAATCTAACGTAGATAAGAACCCATGCTAACTCACAGTCATACAACATGGTGAGACGTACATTTTTGGCCAAACTGAAAGAATATCATTGATTCGTTGGTGGGATCCAGTGGAGCAGCGCCATCTGGTGGTGTCAAGTCATCTGATTTGTTGCCATTGAATACACCCAACAGCCCCTGGGTGATGTTCTCGAATGACTTAGGTGCAGCAACTGTGATGTCAAGCTGCTCAGCTTTGACACCGACTGACAGAGTCACACCTGCAGGGGACGTCAAGTAAGGTCAGTTTCAGTTCAGTTAGTTCAGTCAGGTAAACGTTATTACCACTAACTGAGACAATCACTGTAGACACATGTAAATCTTGTGCATGGACAGAGCATGTTTAGACAGTTTACTTCATCATACTGGTGATTGTAATCCAATAGAAATTTTTCTCATTTTCTCAGATGATTCACCCACATTTTGGCAGCTTACTTTTTAGCTCATGTAATGTAAGTGTAAATGGTTCTTTGCAATTAGTTACATATTGCAAACAATTAGTTAGATATGTTCCATTTAAGAAATCTAGATAAAGTCATGGACTCTGCGACTGAAAACATAACTGAAAAAAGGACCAAAGTTGCCAGCAAATGAAATGGTCTATGTAAGCCCTACTGCTCGGTAAACAGGTAAGCCCATGATGCTTATAAACACTGACTGTTTATACAATGTATGGTTACAGATATTGATCAAAGGGCATAAATATTGGTAAGGCACTTCTATCCCAGTGTATAAAATTAATATAAAATTTTTTTTAAATAGAATGCACACCTGCTCGGAAAGTGGCATCTAGCGATGATTCGTTTGTTTTTGCCAATGTGACGCCATCAAACGCTTTCTCATCCGATATGTTTGCAGCTCTGAACCAACTTGACCAGTCCTTGTTGTCCACCCATACAATGAGCCCTACGAACAACAGCAACACTGGAGAATAGGAAGTTGGTTAACACATGGAATAATGTCAGATATATAGAAACATAATAATTTTAATTACTACAGACTGAAACATAATAGAAATACAAATAGCACTTCTGTTGAGATATGTCCGCTTTTAAATGTTCATGGGGTGCAGTGTCCCGTCTTTTAGAATAAATACTGCACAAGCAACAACTGCACATCTGATTGTTTCTTCCCTCACTACTGCTAACTTGTCTCCAATGTTAGACTCATAAGTAGTTTTAAATAAGTGGTAACCACAAATAGGTGACCAAAATGTGTCTTTCCAACTGGGAACAACACTAGCTTTGATTACAAGATGGAGTTGTATGGTGCCACCTGGTGGAATAATTTAGAAGAACACTTCATTGTGCAAAATGGTGATCTTTATACTGTGTATATTTAAATTATGAATTATATGTTAACTTATTTATATTGAAATGCATATGTATATGGGTTTTTAAACTTGAAATGAAGGTACTCATATTCTTATATTCCAATTAATTAGAGCCGTCAGCCTACCATTCCGTGAGCTGTTCATTTCAATGTGGAAGCGATCTGACATGGCGTCTCGCGCCGCGAAGGCACCAAACACAGTGGCCATTGTGTCTGTGTTGTTGGCATCGAGAGCCCTCACTGTACGCCCCTGGAGAGTGAAGTTACCATCCGTCGTCTCAAGCAGTGTGTACTCGCCGAGGCCATTGAAGGTGTACTCCAGACCGTCAAGGGTGCGGATGTGGGGGTCTCCAAAGAACCAACCTGCAAGCAGAATTTCACAAGCGTCGTCAGCAAGACAAGATTTATGATTATTTTTTATCATTATTACTAATAAATTGTAAAGCGCCTAATATCTGAGACCAGCCCATTCATAGGCATGTACAGTCATTGTAAAAATATACATGCTATCATAATTATATATTGTTAAAATTATACATTTAAATAAATACATAGAGTATCAGATTAACAAATAAATAACAGAAAGAGGAAACTGAGTACTGGCATTTGACAAGGGTTTATCAAAGCGAAAACATTTAGTCGTGTTTGTTATTATGTAATAATTTCAACAATATTTTGATAGATGGCATGAGAGTAAATAGGTATGTATCACATTAAAGTTAGTCACAAATAACTTATTATGACAAAGAATGAAGTGGCATGAACAGGTATGAGTGAGTTCATGTAGAAGTCAAGCGTGAGTCCACTCACGGCTATGTCACACTAAACGAAACAGTCAATTAAAACAAGGGATGACATGACAACAACGACACCAGAATATTTACAAAAACAAAACCTCGATGAACATAAGAAAATGTACTTACCAAGGAAGGGAGGACTGTATCCGTAGCATCTATCAAGTGGCCGGGCGTTGTAAAACAGATGACACAAGTCGGACCTCTCACAACACCATTGTTTAGGCAACACGTCAGCCAAGTAGTGGTTGACACGGTATGTGGGATGGTAGCGGAAGAAGTTGCCTGCATCAGTTGCCTCTCGTGTCATCAGAGAGCCCCACCAGTAATAGCAGCATGACTGGAACACATAGTAACACACACAACAATCAACAAACCAACAAAATAATGAATTTATATAATAAACATATGTATATAACCTACCACCTTCCTCCTTGCTCTCATATTCCACTTAGACCAATATCCCCTCAATATCCCTGATTCCTGTCCCTTGCTCCCCACCCATCTTCCTCCTTCATTCCAGTTCACTTTTCTTTCATCCTCTTACCACGTGTCAGACTCTCTGTTTACCCCATCTTCCCTGCTTACCTCCACCACCTTGTACGTTTTTCCACTGTTCCTCACTCCCAACCTTATCTAATCCCTGCATTCCTTCTTCCTCTCTCTACAAATCTGTCAACCCTCCTCCCTCTATCACCCCTTTAACCCTCCCCCCACATAATTCTCTCCCCTTCCTCCCACAAGCCTACATGAGATGCAGTAATAAATTAAAATACTATATGTATATAATATCCTATTTACCAAGTACTCTGACACTTTATGTCACGCTACTACTACTACTCAAACTAGATATATATATTTAAACGCACTGTACCTGAGAAGCCATAGCAGCTGGCAAGCGTTCGTAGAAACACCGGCGCTGATGGCCAGTCCTGACGTATTCATCTTCGTCGAACCTCCAGCGCCTGTCCCACATCGCCAGTCTCATGTCACAGGGACATGGTGCAGTCCACCGCATGGCGGCATACAGCTGCCATCTCTGAGTATTCTCTCTGTAGGACCACTCCCGACACATCTGTCTATAGTTGTTGTGGCGGTTACCAGTTGCCAGGCGGAAGAAGTGTCGACCATTTTCTCCTGAAAGTACACAGATGCACCAGAGGGCTGACATAGCGTCTATAGACACTACGACCTAGATCTTGACTCATGCCACCCCCAAAGTCAGCTTTGACGAAAGGTCACCAATGGTGCACAGAATGGCCAAAGCTTCAAAATTGTTGCTGACTGTCTGACAAATTGGGACCATCCCCACAATTATAGCCACAAACAGCTAATTGGTCTTGTGAGGATATTTATGTGACCGATTCATCAATAAGTAAGGTACGAGTCAAGCACCAGTTTCTGAGATAAAGTACAACTGCCAACAGCCATACACACACACACAATGTATCAGACTATCCAAGTACCATATTGCCAAACCAAAGTGTTGAACATTCACAAGGTTCAATCAGGCCACACTTCAATGTAGTGACAAGCCTATACTTTAGACCACATCTTGGGCTCAGATGCATTCAGTTTACTCATTTTAGTTGGGAAAATGTTAATGTTATTCTCTATACAGTCATGAGATTGATATGTGCAGGTTTCTTTTCAGGTTCAACTCATATGAGTCGTGCGGAATGTTGATTGTTTCTACAATTTCCTTAGTCAGTAAGTATTACATACAAATCTCATGTTGGCAGAGCAGGACGTCACATGGGCAGTTTGCCTGTATGAAAGGCCTTAAAGTGTATGAGTGCATCACGTACCTGTGTTCCCCATGATAGAGTCGAGTGCGAACGCTGTTGACAGACCCGACTGAGGCAGCGTAAGTGATGATGAAACGTCATTCTGTGTCACGTAGTAGCCAATGTATGACTGTCGCACATAGAAATACTGGTCCCAACCTGTCTCCTCGTACAGGAACATGGCAAACGTCGTCCAGCGAGAAGGGTCATACATCAACACCAGCTGGAAAGTATTGGGCTGCAACAGCAACAATTACACATTACAAATGTTATATGCCTCCCTTGTGTAAAAAGTGTCCTTATACCGCGCGGTATCCAGTCCTTGGGACTGCTCCAAGTGCTTTTCACTTCACCCCCTCGCAGACCTGTTCATTCCAACGCCATCTCGACTTCTCTGGGAAGCATTCAGCAATGCTGCAATTACTGCATGAAGAATATTCGTTCACATATCACATATCTGTAGCCAGGTACCCGTTTATACAGCTGAGTGAACTGTGGCATAGTGGGGTGAACGAAACTGCCAAAGCACAGTGGTTAATTAATGTCAATCAAAATCACTGGGGCTCGGATCTGCCTGATGCTGTTTCAAAGTTTAGGTAATTACATTCACTCTATGCTGGATCAGGTGTACAAATGAGTGCCTGACAGTAGATCGTGCTGGATACATATGGATGAATAGTGTTTATGCAGTACTTGCAGTGTGGCTGAATGCTTCCCAAAGAAGTAGAGTTCATGTTGGAATAAACTGGTGTGCCAGGGCCCAGGAGGTGAAGTGTAATAAATTATCCATTTGTAACTATGTTATTCAGACACTAAAATTATGTTATTGAGACAATGTAAGTTAGACTGGCTAGCCGTATCCAGCTTAACTTTAGACTGGTGTAAAGTTAAACGGGTTATATTCCTCTCATTGAATGCATCTTTAGTTATACCTGTACTAACTGAAAGTTCGTTGCATACCGTACCAAATAAAATGTTGAAACATCAACACCTAATTTGTAATAAATTTAGAACAACAATAGATAATTCTGACTTAAAATCCTATCAAGTTGTCTGAATAAATCCCTATGATAGGCTTGATAAATCCCAATTATGTGTTTTGAGCTTTAGTCCCATTAACTCCAACCCTGCATGCTCGCAACTGGGGGTTTCACCCACTTCAACATACTTGCTGATGAAGAAGTCAGAAAAGGAGGCAGGATAAAATAGTTAAGAAAGAGTTATATAGAGAGAGAGGGATAAAGGAGATATTAAGCAAGGAATGGTTAAATAGTCATGGATGAAAGAGGAACGGAGTATTAAACGTAACACTTTCTCACATATGACATGACATGCCCCACATTAGAACAAAACACTGACATACCTTTTCAACATAAGGACGGTACCACAATCGTGGCTGCATGTTTTTCCACGTGATCACCATCACCCACGTTGGCTCAATGTCCGAGACTCCGCCATAGTTCATGGCATCGTCTTTTGCTTTCTCGAGTACATAGTTCATTGTCACCGTCTCATCAACGTCTCTGGTCAATGTGTCTGTGCTGTCATAGATGTGGTAGTAGACATTAGTATAGCTGGAAAATGTCGCTGAGCTAGAAACATGAGTGTCTGACCAGAGGGGTGCTAGCATGGCGAATCCACTCTGTCTCACCGACTGTCTCTTTCTGTTGTTCAGCAATGAGTCAAAGCTTCCGGGTGTACATCGCGTGAATTCCTCGCCCAGTGTCACATAGCCAGAGCTGTAAATCTGCACACAGACACACACAATGATCATACCGTGCTTGCGAATGTAACTGTAAATGTGAACGTAAATAGGTCATTTCACAATAACAGGACATATTAACTATAGTGGGTAATTAAAAAATTTATCACTACGTTAACATTTATTCTTTTATCTGGATAACATTTGTCAATCTCTATCATTTTTTCCCCTGATTTTCACGATATTCAAACTATAATTGTATAAATTTGTAAACAGCATTAAAAAAACATTACATTGTCATCAATGGCATAAAAACAACTACATTATGTCTTCGTGCACAAGAGGGATCCTACAGTTATTGTGCATATGCTGCCAGACATCCTCTAGAAATGTTAATCTGGATACAGCATAAATTCCTGAAACACGACCATATCCCTGTCCCAAAATAATTTTACAGGCAGCAAATCACTGCCTAAAGAGGGTGCAACCTCAAAGTCATTGGCCCGTACTTCATTTGTATGACATGAACCTGGAAGTGAAATAGAGTCTCTTCCCATATTCACTGAGTAGGTATAGTACCTTGATGTTGTGGAACTGTGAATCAAACATGGGTACTTCTGGAATGTCAATGAAGCCCGTAGAGCAGCTGTGACCCCACCAGTTGCAGAAGATACCCCAGTTGTCGAAGATAGACGCGTCAAATGCTGCGGCGCCATATGGATAGAGCCTGTGCGGAACGGCTGGAGAGAAATAAAAATACTTCCTAAAGAATTTCCTTAATACAAAATAGATTGGTAGAATACCTTTCTGAATTTTATACTTAAAATTCTGCAAATATTTAAATATACATAAACTGTGTTCAACCTAAAAAAACGTACAGTATGCTTGACAAAAAATTGGGCCATGGAAAAATGTTGAAAAATAAGGTAACTGTTTAAGATGACTGATGTCATTTGGTGTAGAACAACTGAGAAGTGGTGCCAACTATTTAACACCAGATGGCACCACTTGAGTTGTTTCCATATTTAACTAGATTACATCCAAAGCAACAGGCTCCAGACAGCAAGAAGACAGGGAAACCATTGGCTTATTGAGAGTCCAACAATTTTCCATCTATGTGTGGCCCGTCCTTGTCAGATATCTGTCAGAATTGTTTTTAAACATATCACACTGCTAGCATCTACATTTAATCAGTAGGCATGTACATTTAATCAGTAGGCATGTACATTTGCATGCACACACACATGCATATTATTACCACCACACATGTAAATCTTTAAAATTAGTAACATCACTGTCATCATTAATATTATCACTACTCAAGCGATTCTGCTAGTGAATGAATTATCAACATCATCACTAGTGGCAGCAATAGGAACATTGTCACAGTCACCAGCAGTGTCATTACTGAAATAGTTGTACCTGTGTCACAATTTGGTCCTGTGTACAGGTTCTCCAGGCATCTACACATGTATCCGTTTAGTTTGTCTTCACACGGTGCACCGTGTTGACATGGATTAGATTCGCATTCATCTTTACCTGAAAATCAATCAGCCAATCAGAACAGAAGTTTACACATCACAGTTTTTAAAAAAGAATTCCCTGTCAAATACTGGCATAAGTACAGAAACCGCATGTTTGGGAGACAAGCTTGGTTTACTGGTCATGTGATCTTCAATTGTGACAACTTTCTACCGAAAACACTTTCCTGCATAAAAGCCCAACAAGTTAACCTGCCAAATTGTACGGCTTTTCTGGATTTCCAGGAATTTATGGGATTTGCGGAGATATACAGGTAAATACGGCAATATCCCTTTTTATCCAGATTTGTTTCAAATGGAAACATCGTGATAAACTGCATTAGTTTCTTGTGTTCATCGCACAAGAATTAAATCGACAAATTAAAATATGAAAACCTATGTCCGAGACAAAAAAAGCCACATGAAAACAATACAGTATTATTACCTGTTTGGCACTCAGTCCCGGTAAACCCTGGCATACAGTGACAGATGTACGCGTTGTCCAGGTCTTCACACCTGGAGTCGTGTTGACAAGGAGAGCTGGCACACTCGTCAATATCTGCAATGAATATAGGCATATGACAGGCTGTCACTTAGTAGTCCAGTAGAAATTGATAATTTTTTGTTTTATGCTGATTAGAGTGGTACCCAGAGTGGTACCCAGAGTGGTACCCAGAGTTCCCACAAAAAATAGTAATCACAACTAAATTCTTCTACATTCAAATTCAATTACTTCATAAAATTTCAAATGTTTGTTAAAAACACAGGGCATGTTGGAATATGGCAATTGTTGCTATGGAAGCAATATGAATTTGTCACAATTTCTTGCGAACCGATTATTTCATATACAGGAATTTTTTTAATTGCGCATTTCCACCCTAAATCCTCAATTGTCCTTCGTTCTGACGGTGACTTTTGAGCATAGCTGTTCAGAATTTCAGGCTTAAAATTCTTACTTGCTGTGATTATATGAGCTACCAGAGGGAGCAACAAAAGTTTTATTATTTTTATTATTATTTGATTCATCATAACTTATTACAGTAAAGTAAAAACTACTGAAGAGACATAGAACACAAAGAAGAAGGAATACATGTTGTTTTCTCACCTTCAGTGCAGTTAACCCCAGTGTAGCCTGCGCTACAGGCGCATGTATAGTTTCCCAGTCGGTTTGTGCAGCGTCCACCATTGCGGCAAGGATTCATGATGCAGCCATTTTTCTCTGAAAGATTCACATACAAAACATTTCTCATCTTATTCATATTACAGAGGACCCAACATTTGGGTATAATAAACTCGCGCAGAGATTAAGAAGAAATATGTTTTTTGTGGACGTGAGAATGACCAGATTGTCCGAGTTAGAACAATGAGCTGTGACCATATAACTGCAACATCGACAAAGGTGCAATAGCAAGAATATCGTTATCGCCTGTGAAGGACTACATGCATTGTAAGTTGTAGTATTACGACGAGAATGCAATTGCAATAACAGTTGTTAATATTATGTTTTGCACAGACGTGGACGACTGTGACAACAACCCTTGGCAGAATAATGGACTGGTGGACGAGTGAACACATACACTTGTTCCTGTGCTGATGTCTATCAGACAAATATTCTACCGTAGCTGCAGCATGAGAGCATAATTAAGTTCCGCATACAATGAAGTCAACTGGATTTTCAAAACATTGTATCTAGAAAAGTATTTCACACGTTATATCGAACTAAATATCATATTTGTGAAAAACATAAACTACTCACCAAATTGACAGAGAGGTCCAATGAAACCATCGCTGCAAGTGCAATTGAAAAAGGTATCACCACCCTGACAGGTAGCACCATTCTGACATGGCTCGCTTGTACAAGCAACAGACGGCACATTCGTCGACGCTGGCATCATAGTAGTAGTCATTTGTTCCATCGTTGTTGTGTCCTCTGCCGCTGTCGTGGTTTCAACAGCAGCATTAGTCGAGTCCATCACAGTGGTTGTTGCTTCGGCCTCAGTCGTGTCCTCTCCTGCTGTGGCGGTTTCTTCAGTAGCAGTAGTCGATTCCATCACAGTAGTTGTTGCACTGGTCGTTGTTGTGTCATCTACAAATGTCTTGATTTCTTCAGCAGCAGTTGTCGTGTCTGGCACAGTTGTTGATGCTTCAGCCGTAGTTGTGTCCTCTATTGCTGTTGTGGATTCTTCAGCAGCAGTTGTTGTGTCTGCCACAGTTGTTGTTGCTTCAGAAGTAGTAATGTCCTCTGCTGCTGCTGTGGTTTGACCTGCAGCAGATGTTGTGTCCAATACATTTGTTGTTGCTTCAGAAGTAGTAGTGTCTTCTGATGCTGTTGTGATTTCATCAGCAGCACTTGTTGCGTCAACCACAGTTGTTGTTGCTTCCACAGTAGTTGTGTCCTCTGCCTTTGTTGTGATTTCATGAGCAGCAGTTGTTGTGTCCGCCACAGTTGTTGCTTCCGCAGTAGTTGTGTCCTCTGCCGCTGCTGTGGTTTCATCAGCAGCAGTTATTGTGTCTGCCACAGCTGTTGATGTTTCAGCCATAGTTGTGCCCTCTGCCACTGTCGTGGTTTCATCAGCAGCAGCTGTTGTGTCCTCCACAGTTGTTGTTGCTTTGGCAGTAGTTGTTGTTGCTTCAGCTGTAGTTGTGACCTCTGCCGCTGTTGTGGTTTCATTAGAAGGAGTTGCTGTGTCTACTACATCTGTTGTTCCTTCAGCCGTAGTAGTGTCCTCTGATGTTGTTGTGGTTTCATCAGCAGCAGTTGTTGTTGCTTCGACAGTAGTTGTGTCCTCTGCCACCGTGGTGGTTTCATCAGAAGTTGTCGTGTCTACCACAGTTGTTGTTGCTTCAGCAGTAGTTGTGTCCTCTGCCACTGTGGTGGTTTCATGAGCAGTTGTTGTGTCCGCCACAGTTGTTACTTCGGCAGTAGTTTTGTCCTCTGCCACTGTGGTGGTTTCATCAGAAGTTGTTGTGCCCGGCACAGATGTGGTTGCTTCAGCAGTAGTTGTGTCCTCTGCCACAGTGGTGGTTTCATCAGCAGTTGTTGTGTCCAGCACAGTTGTTGTTGCTTCTGCAGTAGTTGTGTCTTCTGCCACAGTGGTGGTTTCATCAGCAGTTGTTGTATCCGTCACCGTTGTTGCTTCGACAGTAGTTGTGTCCTCTGTCACAGTGGTGGTTTCATCAGCAGTTGTCGTGTCTGCCACAGTTGTTGTTGCTTCGGCAGTAGTTGTATCCTCTGCCACTGTGGTGGTTTCATCAGCAGTTGTCGTGTCTGCCACAGTTGTTGTTGCTTCGGCAGTAGTTGTATCCTCTGCCACTGTGGTGGTTTCATCAGCAGTTGTTGTGTCCGGCACAGTTGTTGTTGCTTCGACAGTAGTTGTGTCCTCTGCCACTGTGGTAGTTTCATCAGCAGTTGTTGTGTCCGGCACAGTTGTTGTTGCTTCCACAGTAGTTGTGTCCTCTGCCACTGTGGTGGTTTCATCAGCAGTTGTTGTGTCCGACACAGTTGTTGTTGCTTCGGCAGTAGTTGTGTCCTCTGCCACTGTGGTGGTTTCATCAACAGTTGTTGTGTCTGCCACAGTTGTTGTTGCTTCGGCAGTAGTTGTGTCCTCTGCCACTGTGGTGATTTCATCAGCAGTTGTCGTGTCTGCCACAGTTGTTGCTTCGGCAGTAGTTGTGTCCTCTACTACTGTGGTGGTTTCATCAGCAGTTGTCGTGTCCACCACAGTTGTTGCTTCGACAGTAGTTGTGTCCTCTGCCACTGTGGTGGTTTCATCAGCAGTTGTTGTGTCCGACAGAGTTGTTGTTGCATCGGCAGTAGTTGTGTCCTCTGCCACTGTGGTGGTTTCCTCAGCAGTTGTTGTGTCCATCACAATTGTGGTTGTTTCGGCAGTAGTTGTGTCCTCTGCCACTGTGGTGGATTCATCAGCAGTTGTTGTGTCTGGCAAAGTTGTTGTTGCTTCGCCAGTAGTTGTGTCCTCTGCTACTGTGGTGGTTTCATCAGCAGTTGTCGTGTCCACCACAGTTGTTGCTTCGACAGTAGTTGTGGCATCTGCCACTGTGGTGGTTTCATCAACAGTTGTCATGTCTGCCACAGTTGTTGTTGCTTCAGCAGTAGTTGTGTCATCTGCCACTGTGGTGGTTTCATCAACAGTTGTCGTGTCCGCCACAGTTGTTGTTGCTTCGGCAGTAGTTGTGTCATCTGCCACTGTGGTGGTTTCATCAACAGTTGTCGTGTCTGCCACAGTTGTTGCTTCGGCAGTAGTTGCGTCCTCTGCCACAGTGGTGGTTTCCTCAGCAGTTGTTGTGTCCATCACAGTTGTTGTTGTTTCGGCAGTAGTTGTGTCCTCTGCCACTGTGTTGGATTCATCAGCAGTTGTTGTGTCTGCCACAGTTGTTGCTTCGACAGTAGTTGTGTCCTCTGCCACTGTGGTGGTTTCATCAACAGTTGTTGTGTCCAGCACAGTTGTTGCTTCGGCAGTAGTTGTGTCCTCTGCTACTGTGTTGGTTTCATCAACAGTTGTCGTGTCTGCAACAGTTGTTGTTGCTTCTGCAGTAGTTGTTTCATCAGCCACTGTGGTGGTTTCATCAACAGTTGTCGTGTCTGCCACAGTTGTTGTTGCTTCGGCAGTAGTTGTGTCCTCTGCCATTGTGGTGGTTTCATCAGCAGTTGTTGTGTCCGCCACAGTTGTTGTTGCTTCAGCAGTAGTTGTGTCCTCTGCTACTGTGGTGGTTTCATCAACAGTTGTCGTGTCTGCAACAGTTGTTGTTGCTTCGGCAGTAGTTGTGTCATCAGCCACTGTGGTGGTTTCATCAACAGTTGTCGTGTCTGCCACAGTTGTTGTTGCTTCGGCAGTAGTTGTGTCATCTGCCACTGTGGTGGTTTCATCAACAGTTGTCGTGTCCGCCACAGTTGTTGTTGCTTCGGCAGTAGATGTGTCCTCTGCCACTGTCGTGGTTTCATCAGCATTTGTAGTGTCCACGACAGTTGTTGCTTCGACAGTAGTTGTGTCCTCTGCCACTGTGGTGGTTTCATCAACAGTTGTCGTGTCCGCGACAGTTGTTGTTGCTTCGGCAGTAGATGTGTCCTCTGCCACAGTGGTGGTTTCATCAGCATTTGTAGTGTCCACGACAGTTGTTGCTTCGGCAGTAGTTGTGTCCTCTACCACTGTGGTGGTTTCATCAGCAGTTGTCGAGTCTGCCACAGTTGTTTTTGCTTCGGCAGTAGTTATGTCCTCTGCCACTGTGGTGGTTTCATCAGCAGTTGTTGTGTCCGGCACAGTTGTTGTTGCTTCGACAGTAGTTGTGTCCTCTGCCACTGTGGTGGTTTCATCAGCAGTTGTTGTGTCCGGCACAGTTGTTGCTTCGACAGTAGTTGTGTCCTCTGCCACTGTGGTGGTTTCATCAGCAGTTGTTGTGTCCGCCACAGTTGTTGTTGCATCGGCAGTAGTTGTGTCCTCTGCTACTGTGGTGGTTTCATCAGCAGTTGTCGTGTCCACCACAGTTGTTGCTTCGACAGTAGTTGTGGCATCTGCCACTGTGGTGGTTTCATCAACAGTTGTCGTGTCCGCCACAGTTGTTGCTTCGGCAGTAGTTGTGTCCTCTGCCACTGTGGTGGTTTCCTCAGCAGTTGTCGTGTCTGCCCCAGTTGTTGTTGCTTCGGCAGTAGTTGTGTCCTCTAACATTGTGGTGGTTTCATCAGCAGTTGTTGTGTCCGCCACAGTTGTTGTTGCTTCGGCAGTAGATGTGTCCTCTGCCACTGTGGTGGTTTCATCAGCATTTGTAGTGTCCACGACAGTTGTTGCTTCGGCAGTAGTTGTGTCCTCTGCCACTGTGGTGGTTTCATCAGCAGTTGTCGAGTCTGCCACAGTTGTTTTTGCTTCGGCAGTAGTTGTGTCCTCTGCCACTGTGGTGGTTTCATCAGCAGTTGTTGTGTCCGGCACAGTTGTTGTTGCTTCGACAGTAGTTGTGTCCTCTGCCACTGTGGTAGTTTCATCAGCAGTTGTTGTGTCCGGCACAGTTGTTGTTGCTTCCACAGTAGTTGTGTCCTCTGCCACTGTGGTGGTTTCATCAGCAGTTGTTGTGTCCGACACAGTTGTTGTTGCTTCGGCAGTAGTTGTGTCCTCTGCCACTGTGGTGGTTTCATCAACAGTTGTTGTGTCTGCCACAGTTGTTGTTGCTTCGGCAGTAGTTGTGTCCTCTGCCACTGTGGTGATTTCATCAGCAGTTGTCGTGTCTGCCACAGTTGTTGCTTCGGCAGTAGTTGTGTCCTCTACTACTGTGGTGGTTTCATCAGCAGTTGTCGTGTCCACCACAGTTGTTGCTTCGACAGTAGTTGTGTCCTCTGCCACTGTGGTGGTTTCATCAGCAGTTGTTGTGTCCGACAGAGTTGTTGTTGCATCGGCAGTAGTTGTGTCATCTGCCACTGTGGTGGTTTCCTCAGCAGTTGTTGTGTCCATCACAATTGCGGTTGTTTCGGCAGTAGTTGTTTCCTCTGCCACAGTGGTGGTTTCCTCAGCAGTTGTTGTGTCCATCACAGTTGTTGCTGTTTCGGCAGTAGTTGTGTCCTCTGCCACTGTGGTGGATTCATCAGCAGTTGTTGTGTCTGCCACAGTTGTTGCTTCGACAGTAGTTGTGTCCTCTACAACAGTGGTGGTTTCATCAGCAGTTGTTGTGTCCGGCACAGTTGTTGCTTCGGCAGTAGTTGTGTCCTCTGCCACTGTGGTGGTTTCATCAGCAGTTGTCGTGTCTGCCCCAGTTGTTGTTGCTTCGGCAGTAGTTGTGTCCTCTAACATTGTGGTGGTTTCATCAGCAGTTGTTGTGTCCGCCACAGTTGTTGTTGCTTCGGCAGTAGTTGTGTCCTCTGCCATTGTGGTGGTTTCATCAGCAGTTGTTGTGTCCGCCACAGTTGTTGTTGCTTCGGCAGTAGTTGTGTCCTCTGCTACTGTGGTGGTTTCATCAACAGTTGTCGTGTCTGCCACAGTTGTTGTTGCTTCGGCAGTAGTTGTGTCATCTGCCACTCTGGTGGTTTCATCAACAGTTGTCGTGTCCGCCACAGTTGTTGTTGCTTCGGCAGTAGATGTGTCCTCTGCCACTGTGGTGGTTTCATCAGCATTTGTAGTGTCCACGACAGTTGTTGCTTCGGCAGTAGTTGTGTCCTCTGCCACTGTGGTGGTTTCATCAACAGTTGTCGTGTCCGCGACAGTTGTTGTTGCTTCGGCAGTAGGTGTGTCCTCTGCCACTGTGGTGGTTTCATAAGCATTTGTAGTGTCCACGACAGTTGTTGCTTCGGCAGTAGTTGTGTCCTCTGCCACTGTGGTGGTTTCATCAGCAGTTGTCGAGTCTGCCACAGTTGTTTTTGCTTCGGCAGTAGTTGTGTCCTCTGCCACTGTAGTGGTTTCATCAGCAGTTGTTGTGTCCGCCACAGTTGTTGTTGCTTCGGCAGTAGTTGTGTCCTCTGCTACTGTGGTGGTTTCATCAACAGTTGTCATGTCTGCAACAGTTGTTGTTGCTTCGGCAGTAGTTGTGTCATCAGCCACTGTGGTGGTTTCATCAACAGTTGTCGTGTCTGCCACAGTTGTTGTTGCTTCAGCAGTAGTTGTGTCATCTGCCACTGTGGTGGTTTCATCAACAGTTGTCGAGTCCGCCACAGTTGTTGTTGCTTCGGCAGTAGATGTTTCCTCTGCCACTGTCGTGGTTTCATCAGCATTTGTAGTGTCCACGACAGTTGTTGCTTCGGCAGTAGTTGTGTCCTCTGCCACTGTGGTGGTTTCATCAACAGTTGTCGTGTCCGCGACAGTTGTTGTTGCTTCGGCAGTAGATGTGTCCTCTGCCACAGTGGTGGTTTCATCAGCATTTGTAGTGTCCACGACAGTTGTTGCTTCGGCAGTAGTTGTGTCCTCTACCACTGTGGTGGTTTCATCAGCAGTTGTTGAGTCTGCCACAGTTGTTTTTGCTTCGGCAGTAGTTATGTCCTCTGCCACTGTGGTGGTTTCATCAGCAGTTGTTGTGTCCGGCACAGTTGTTGTTGCTTCGACAGTAGTTGTGTCCTCTGCCACTGTGGTGGTTTCATCAGCAGTTGTTGTGTCCGGCACAGTTGTTGCTTCGACAGTAGTTGTGTCCTCTGCCACTGTGGTGGTTTCATCAGCAGTTGTTGTGTCCGCCACAGTTGTTGTTGCTTCGGCAGTAGTTGTGTCCTCTGCTACTGTGGTGGTTTCATCAGCAGTTGTCGTGTCCACCACAGTTGTTGCTTCGACAGTAGTTGTGGCATCTGCCACTGTGGTGGTTTCATCAACTGTTGTCGTGTCCGCCACAGTTGTTGCTTCGGCAGTAGTTGTGTCCTCTGCCACAGTGGTGGTTTCCTCAACAGTTGTTGTGTCAATCACAGCTGTTGCTGTTTCGGCAGTAGTTGTGTCCTCTGCCACTGTGGTGGATTCATCAGCAGTTGTTGTGTCTGCCACAGTTGTTGCTTCGACAGTAGTTGTGTCCTCTACAACAGTGGTGGTTTCATCAGCAGTTGTTGTGTCCGGCACAGTTGTTGCTTCGGCAGTAGTTGTGTCCTCTGCCACTGTGGTGGTTTCATAAGCAGTTGTCGTGTCTGCCCCAGTTGTTGTTGCTTCGGCAGTAGTTGTGTCCTCTAACATTGTGGTGGTTTCATCAGCAGTTGTTGTGTCCGCCACAGTTGTTGTTGCTTCGGCAGTAGTTGTGTCCTCTGCCATTGTGGTGGTTTTATCAGCAGTTGTTGTGTCTGCCACAGTTGTTGTTGATTCGGCAGTAGTTGTGTCCTCTGCTACTGTGGTGGTTTCATCAACAGTTGTCGTGTCTGCCACAGTTGTTGTTGCTTCGGCAGTAGTTGTGTCATCTGCCACTGTGGTGGTTTCATCAACAGTTGTCGTGTCCGCCACAGTTGTTGTTGCTTCGGCAGTAGATGTGCCCTCTGCCACTGTGGTGGTTTCATCAGCATTTGTAGTGTCCACGACAGTTGTTGCTTCGGCAGTAGTTGTGTCCTCTGCCACTGTGGTGGTTTCATCAACAGTTGTCGTGTCCGCGACAGTTGTTGTTGCTTCGGCAGTAGATGTGTCCTCTGCCACTGTGGTGGTTTCATCAGCATTTGTAGTGTCCACGACAGTTGTTGCTTCGGCAGTAGTTGTGTCCTCTGCCACTGTGGTGGTTTCATCAGCAGTTGTCGAGTCTGCCACAGTTGTTTTTGCTTCGGCAGTAGTTGTGTCCTCTGCCACTGTAGTGGTTTCATCAGCAGTTGTTGTGTCCGGCACAGTTGTTGTTGCTTCGACAGTAGTTGTGTCCTCTGCCACTGTGGTAGTTTCATCAGCAGTTGTTGTGTCCGGCACAGTTGTTGTTGCTTCCACAGTAGTTGTGTCCTCTGCCACTGTGGTGGTTTCATCAGCAGTTGTTGTGTCCGACACAGTTGTTGTTGCTTCGGCAGTAGTTGTGTCCTCTGCCACTGTGGTGATTTCATCAGCAGTTGTCGTGTCTGCCACAGTTGTTGCTTCGGCAGTAGTTGTGTCCTCTACTACAGTGGTGGTTTCATCAACAGTTGTTGTGTCTGCCACAGTTGTTGTTGCTTCGGCAGTAGTTGTGTCCTCTGCCACTGTGGTGATTTCATCAGCAGTTGTCGTGTCTGCCACAGTTGTTGCTTCGGCAGTAGTTGTGTCCTCTACTACTGTGGTGGTTTCATCAGCAGTTGTCGTGTCCACCACAGTTGTTGCTTCGACAGTAGTTGTGTCCTCTGCCACTGTGGTGGTTTCATCAGCAGTTGTTGTGTCCGACAGAGTTGTTGTTGCATCGGCAGTAGTTGTGTCATCTGCCACTGTGGTGGTTTCCTCAGCAGTTGTTGTGTCCATCACAATTGTGGTTGTTTCGGCAGTAGTTGTGTCCTCTGCCACTGTGGTGGTTTCATCAGCAGTTGTTGTGTCCGACACAGCTGTTGTTGCTTCGACAGTAGTTGTGTCCTCTGCTACTGTGGTGGTTTCATCAGCAGTTGTCGTGTCCACCACAGTTGTTGCATCGACAGTAGTTGTGGCATCTGCCACTGTGGTGGTTTCATCAACAGTTGTCATGTCTGCCACAGTTGTTGTTGCTTCGGCAGTAGTTGTGTCATCTGCCACTGTGGTGGTTTCATCAACAGTTGTCGTGTCCGCCACAGTTGTTGTTGCTTCGGCAGTAGATGTGTCCTCTGCCACTGTGGTGGTTTCATCAGCAGTTGTTGTGTCTGCCACAGTTGTTGTTTCGGCAGTAGTTGTGTCCTCTGCCACTGTGGTGGATTCATCAGCAGTTGTTGTGTCTGCCACAGTTGTTGCTTCGGCAGTAGTTGTGTCCTCTGCCACTGTGGTGGTTTCATCAGCAGTTGTTGTGTCCGACACAGCTGTTGTTGCTTCGACAGTAGTTGTGTCCTCTACAAAAGTGGTGGTTTCATCAACAGTTGTTGTGTCCGGCACAGTTGTTGCTTCGGCAGTAGTTGTGTCCTCTGCTACTGTGGTGGTTTCATCAACAGTTGTCGTGTCTGCAACAGTTGTTGTTGCTTCGGCAGTAGTTGTGTCATCAGCCACTGTGGTGGTTTCATCAACAGTTGTCGTGTCTGCCACAGTTGTTGCTTCGGCAGTAGTTGTGTCCTCTGCCATTGTGGTGGTTTCATCAGCAGTTGTTGTGTCCGCCATAGTTGTTGTTGCTTCGGCAGTAGTTGTGTCCTCTGCTACTGTGGTGGTTTCATCAACAGTTGTCGTGTCTGCAACAGTTGTTGTTGCTTCGGCAGTAGTTGTGTCATCAGCCACTGTGGTGGTTTCATCAACAGTTGTCGTGTCTGCCACAGTTGTTGTTGCTTCGGCAGTAGTTGTGTCATCTGCCACTGTGGTGGTTTCATCAACAGTTGTCGTGTCCGCCACAGTTGTTGTTGCTTCGGCAGTAGATGTGTCCTCTGCCACTATCGTGGTTTCATCAGCATTTGTAGTGTCCACGACAGTTGTTGCTTCGGCAGTAGTTGTGTCCTCTGCCACAGTGGTGGTTTCATCAACAGTTGTCGTGTCCGCGACAGTTGTTGTTGCTTCGGCAGTAGATGTGTCCTCTGCCACAGTGGTGGTTTCATCAGCATTTGTAGTGTCCACGACAGTTGTTGCTTCGGCAGTAGTTGTGTCCTCTACCACTGTGGTGGTTTCATCAGCAGTTGTCGAGTCTGCCACAGTTGTTTTTGCTTCGGCAGTAGTTGTGTCCTCTGCCACTGTGGTGGTTTCATCAGCAGTTGTTGTGTCCGGCACAGTTGTTGTTGCTTCGACAGTAGTTGTGTCCTCTGCCACTGTGGTGGTTTCATCAGCAGTTGTTGTGTCCGGCACAGTTGTTGCTTCGACAGTAGTTGTGTCCTCTGCCACTGTGGTGGTTTCATCAGCAGTTGTTGTGTCCGCCACAGTTGTTGTTGCTTCGGCAGTAGTTGTGTCCTCTGCCACTGTAGTGGTTTCATCAGCAGTTGTTGTGTCCGCCACAGTTGTTTTTGCTTCGGCAGTAGTTGTGTCCTCTGCTACTGTGGTGGTTTCATCAACAGTTGTCGTGTCTGCAACAGTTGTTGTTGCTTCGGCAGTAGTTGTGTCATCAGCCACTGTGGTGGTTTCATCAACAGTTGTCGTGTCTGCCACAGTTGTTGTTGCTTCGGCAGTAGTTGTGTCATCTGCCACTGTGGTAGTTTCATCAACAGTTGTCGTGTCCGCCACAGTTGTTGTTGCTTCGGCAGTAGATGTGTCCTCTGCCACTGTGGTGGTTTCATCAGCATTTGTAGTGTCCACGACAGTTGTTGCTTCGGCAGTAGTTGTGTCCTCTGCCACTGTGGTGGTTTCATCAACAGTTGTCGTGTCCGCGACAGTTGTTGTTGCTTCGGCAGTAGATGTGTCCTCTGCCACTGTGGTTGTTTCATCAGCATTTGTAGTGTCCACGACAGTTGTTGCTTCGGCAGTAGTTGTGTCCTCTGGCACTGTGGTGGTTTCATCAGCAGTTGTCGAGTCTGCCACAGTTGTTTTTGCTTCGGCAGTAGTTGTGTCCTCTGCCACTGTAGTGGTTTCATCAGAAGTTGTTGTGTCCGCCACAGTTGTTGTTGCTTCGGCAGTAGTTGTGTCCTCTGCTACTGTGGTGGTTTCATCAACAGTTGTCGTGTCTGCAACAGTTGTTGTTGCTTCGGCAGTAGTTGTGTCATCAGCCACTGTGGTGGTTTCATCAACAGTTGTCGTGTCTGCCCCAGTTGTTGTTGCTTCGGCAGTAGTTGTGTCCTCTAACATTGTGGTGGTTTCATCAGCAGTTGTTGTGTCTGCCACAGTTGTTGTTGCTTCGGCAGTAGTTGTGTCATCAGCCACTGTGGTGGTTTCATCAACAGTTGTCGTGTCTGCCACAGTTGTTGTTGCTTCAGCAGTAGTTGTGTCATCTGCCACTGTGGTGGTTTCATCAACAGTTGTCGTGTCTGCCACAGTTGTTGTTGCTTCGGCAGTAGATGTGTCCTCTGTCACTGTGGTGGTTTCATCAGCATTTGTAGTGTCCACGACAGTTGTTGCTTCGGCAGTAGTTGTGTCCTCTGCCACTGTGGTGGTTTCATCAACAGTTGTCGTGTCCGCGACAGTTGTTGTTGCTTCGGCAGTAGATGTGTCCTCTGCCACAGTGGTGGTTTCATCAGCATTTGTAGTGTCCACGACAGTTGTTGCTTCGGCAGTAGTTGTGTCCTCTACCACTGTGGTGGTTTCATCAGCAGTTGTCGAGTCTGCCACAGTTGTTTTTGCTTCGGCAGTAGTTGTGTCCTCTGCCACTGTGGTGGTTTCATCAGCAGTTGTTGTGTCCGGCACAGTTGTTGTTGCTTCGACAGTAGTTGTGTCCTCTGCCACTGTGGTGGTTTCATCAGCAGTTGTTGTGTCCGGCACAGTTGTTGTTGCTTCGACAGTAGTTGTGTCCTCTGCCACTGTGGTGGTTTCATCAGCAGTTGTTGTGTCCGACACAGTTGTTATTGCTTCGGCAGTAGTTGTGTCCTCTGCCACTGTGGTGGTTTCATCAGCAGTTGTCGTGTCTGCCACAGTTGTTGCTTCGGCAGTAGTTGTGTCCTCTACTACTGTGGTGGTTTCATCAGCAGTTGTCGTGTCCACCACAGTTGTTGCTTCGACAGTAGTTGTGTCCTCTGCCACTGTGGTGGTTTCATCAGCAGTTGTTATGTCCGACAGAGTTGTTGTTGCATCGGCAGTAGTTGTGTCATCTGCCACTGTGGTGGTTTCATCAACAGTTGTCGTGTCCACCACAGTTGTTGTTGCTTCGGCAGTAGATGTGTCCTCTGCCACTGTGGTGGTTTCATCAGCAGTTGTGTCCGCCACAGTTGTTTTTGCTTCGGCAGTAGTTGTGTCCTCTGCTACTGTGGTGGTTTCATCAACAGTTGTCGTGTCCGCCACAGTTTTTGCTTCGGCAGTAGTTGTGTCCTCATCCACAGTGGTGGTTTCTTCAGCAGTTGTTGTGTCCATCACAGTTGTTGTTGTTTCGGCAATAGTTGTGTCCTCTGCCACTGTGGTGGATTCATCAGCAGGTGTTGTGTCTGGCAAAGTTGTTGTTGCTTCGGCAGTAGTTGTGTCATCTGCCACTGTGGTGGTTTCATCAACAGTTGTCGTGTCCGCCACAGTTGTTGCTTCGGCAGTAGTTGTGTCCTCTGCCACAGTGGTGGTTTCCTCAGCAGTTGTTGTGTCCGCCATAGTTGTTTTTGCTTCGGCAGTAGATGTGTCCTCTGCCACTGTGGTGGTTTCATCAGCAGTTGTTGTGTCCGCCACAGTTGTTGTTGCTTCGGCAGTAGTTGTGTCCTCTGCTACTGTGGTGATTTCATCAGCAGTTGAAGTGTCTGCCACAGTTGTTGTTGCTTCGGCAGTAGTTGTGTCATCTGCCACTGTGGTGGTTTCATCAACAGTTGTCGTGTCCGCCACAGTTGTTGTTGCTTCGGCAGTAGTTGTGTCATCTGCCACTGTGGTGGTTTCATCAACAGTTGTCGTGTCTGCCACAGTTGTTGTTGCTTCGGCAGTAGTTGCGTCATCTGCCACTGTGGTGGTTTCATCAACAGTTGTCGTGTCTGCCACAGTTGTTGCTTCGGCAGTAGTTGTGTCCTCTGCCACAGTGGTGGTTTCCTCAGCAGTTGTTGTGTCCATCACAGTTGTTGTTGTTTCGGCAGTAGTTGTGTCCTCTGCCACTGTGGTGGTTTCATCAGCAGTTGTTCTGTCCGACACAGCTGTTGTTGCTTCGACAGTAGTTGTGTCCTCTACAAAAGTGGTGGTTTCATCAGCAGTTGTTGTGTCCAGCACAGTTGTTGCTTCGGCAGTAGTTGTGTCATCTGCTACTGTGGTGGTTTCATCAACAGTTGTCGTGTCTGCAACAGTTGTTGTTGCTTCGACAGTAGTTGTGTCATCAGCCACTGTGGTGGTTTCATCAACAGTTGTCGTGTCTGCCACAGTTGTTGTTGCTTCGGCAGTAGTTGTGTCCTCTGCCATTGTGGTGGTTTCATCAGCAGTTGTGTCCGCCACAGTTGTTGTTGCTTCGGCAGTAGTTGTGTCCTCTGCTACTGTGGTGGTTTCATCAACAGTTGTCGTGTCTGCAACAGTTGTTGTTGCTTCATCAGTAGTTGTGTCATCTGCCACTGTGGTGGTTTCATCAACAGTTGTCGTGTCCGCCACAGTTGTTGTTGCTTCGGCAGTAGATGTGTCCTCTGCCACTGTGGTGGTTTCATCAGCATTTGTAGTGTCCACGACAGTTGTTGCTTCGGCAGTAGTTGTGTCCTCTGCCACTGTGGTGGTTTCATCAACAGTTGTCGTGTCCGCGACAGTTGTTGTTGCTTCGGCAGTAGATGTGTCCTCTGCCACAGTGGTGGTTTCATCAGCATTTGTAGTGTCCACGACAGTTGTTGCTTCGGCAGTAGTTGTGTCCTCTGCCACTGTGGTGGTTTCATCAGCAGTTGTCGAGTCTGCCACAGTTGTTTTTGCTTCGGCAGTAGTTGTGTCCTCTGCCACTGTGGTGGTTTCATCAGCAGTTGTTGTGTCCGGCACAGTTGTTGTTGCTTCGACAGTAGTTGTGTCCTCTGCCACTGTGGTGGTTTCATCAGCAGTTGTTGTGTCCGACACAGTTGTTATTGCTTCGGCAGTAGTTGTGTCCTCTGCCACTGTGGTGGTTTCATCAGCAGTTGTCGTGTCTGCCACAGTTGTTGCTTCGGCAGTAGTTGTGTCCTCTACTACTGTGGTGGTTTCATCAGCAGTTGTCGTGTCCACCACAGTTGTTGCTTCGACAGTAGTTGTGTCCTCTGCCACTGTGGTGGTTTCATCAGCAGTTGTTGTGTCCGACAGAGTTGTTGTTGCATCGGCAGTAGTTGTGTCATCTGCCACTGTGGTGGTTTCATCAACAGTTGTCGTGTCCACCACAGTTGTTGTTGCTTCGGCAGTAGATGTGTCCTCTGCCACTGTGGTGGTTTCATCAGCAGTTGTTGTGTCCGCCACGGTAGTTTTTGCTTCGGCAGTAGTTGTGTCCTCTGCTACTGTGGTGGTTTCATCAGCAGTTGTTGTGTCCGGCACAGTTGTTGTTGCTTCCACAGTAGTTGTGTCCTCTGCCACTGTGGTGGTTTCATCAGCAGTTGTTGTGTCCGACACAGTTGTTGTTGCTTCGGCAGTAGTTGTGTCCTCTGCCACTGTGGTGGTTTCATCAACAGTTGTTGTGTCTGCCACAGTTGTTGTTGCTTCGGCAGTAGTTGTGTCCTCTGCCACTGTGGTGATTTCATCAGCAGTTGTCGTGTCTGCCACAGTTGTTGCTTCGGCAGTAGTTGTGTCCTCTACTACTGTGGTGGTTTCATCAGCAGTTGTCGTGTCCACCACAGTTGTTGCTTCGACAGTAGTTGTGTCCTCTGCCACTGTGGTGGTTTCATCAGCAGTTGTTGTGTCCGACAGAGTTGTTGTTGCATCGGCAGTAGTTGTGTCCTCTGCCACTGTGGTGGTTTCCTCAGCAGTTGTTGTGTCCATCACAATTGTGGTTGTTTCGGCAGTAGTTGTGTCCTCTGCCACTGTGGTGGATTCATCAGCAGTTGTTGTGTCTGGCAAAGTTGTTGTTGCTTCGCCAGTAGTTGTGTCCTCTGCTACTGTGGTGGTTTCATCAGCAGTTGTCGTGTCCACCACAGTTGTTGCTTCGACAGTAGTTGTGGCATCTGCCACTGTGGTGGTTTCATCAACAGTTGTCATGTCTGCCACAGTTGTTGTTGCTTCAGCAGTAGTTGTGTCATCTGCCACTGTGGTGGTTTCATCAACAGTTGTCGTGTCCGCCACAGTTGTTGTTGCTTCGGCAGTAGTTGTGTCATCTGCCACTGTGGTGGTTTCATCAACAGTTGTCGTGTCTGCCACAGTTGTTGCTTCGCAGTAGTTGCGTCCTCTGCCACAGTGGTGGTTTCCTCAGCAGTTGTTGTGTCCATCACAGTTGTTGTTGTTTCGGCAGTAGTTGTGTCCTCTGCCACTGTGTTGGATTCATCAGCAGTTGTTGTGTCTGCCACAGTTGTTGCTTCGACAGTAGTTGTGTCCTCTGCCACTGTGGTGGTTTCATCAACAGTTGTTGTGTCCAGCACAGTTGTTGCTTCGCAGTAGTTGTGTCCTCTGCTACTGTGTTGGTTTCATCAACAGTTGTCGTGTCTGCAACAGTTGTTGTTGCTTCTGCAGTAGTTGTTTCATCAGCCACTGTGGTGGTTTCATCAACAGTTGTCGTGTCTGCCACAGTTGTTGTTGCTTCGGCAGTAGTTGTGTCCTCTGCCACTGTGGTGGTTTCATCAGCAGTTGTTGTGTCCGCCACAGTTGTTGTTGCTTCGGCAGTAGTTGTGTCCTCTGCTACTGTGGTGGTTTCATCAACAGTTGTCGTGTCTGCAACAGTTGTTGTTGCTTCGGCAGTAGTTGTGTCATCAGCCACTGTGGTGGTTTCATCAACAGTTGTCGTGTCTGCCACAGTTGTTGTTGCTTCGGCAGTAGTTGTGTCATCTGCCACTGTGGTGGTTTCATCAACAGTTGTCGTGTCCGCCACAGTTGTTGTTGCTTCGGCAGTAGATGTGTCCTCTGCCACTGTCGTGGTTTCATCAGCATTTGTAGTGTCCACGACAGTTGTTGCTTCGGCAGTAGTTGTGTCCTCTGCCACTGTGGTGGTTTCATCAACAGTTGTCGTGTCCGCGACAGTTGTTGTTGCTTCGGCAGTAGATGTGTCCTCTGCCACAGTGGTGGTTTCATCAGCATTTGTAGTGTCCACGACAGTTGTTGCTTCGGCAGTAGTTGTGTCCTCTACCACTGTGGTGGTTTCATCAGCAGTTGTCGAGTCTGCCACAGTTGTTTTTGCTTCGGCAGTAGTTGTGTCCTCTGCCACTGTGGTGGTTTCATCAGCAGTTGTTGTGTCTGGCACAGTTGTTGTTGCTTCGACAGTAGTTGTGTCCTCTGCCACTGTGGTGGTTTCATCAGCAGTTGTTGTGTCCGGCACAGTTGTTGTTGCTTCGACAGTAGTTGTGTCCTCTGCCACTGTGGTGGTTTCATCAGCAGTTGTTGTGTCCGCCACAGTTGTTGTTGCATCGGCAGTAGTTGTGTCCTCTGCTACTGTGGTGGTTTCATCAGCAGTTGTCGTGTCCACCACAGTTGTTGCTTCGACAGTAGTTGTGGCATCTGCCACTGTGGTGGTTTCATCAACAGTTGTCGTGTCCGCCACAGTTGTTGTTGCTTCGGCAGTAGTTGTGTCCTCTGCCACTGTGGTGGTTTCATCAGCAGTTGTCGTGTCTGCCACAGTTGTTGTTGCTTCGGCAGTAGTTGTGTCCTCTGCCACTGTGGTGGTTTCATCAGCAGTTGTTGTGTCCGCCACAGTTGTTGTTGCTTCGGCAGTAGTTGTGTCCTCTGCTACTGTGGTGGTTTCATCAGCAGTTGTTGTGTCCGGCACAGTTGTTGCTTCGGCAGTAGTTGTGTCCTCTGCCACTGTGGTGGTTTCATCAGCAGTTGTCGTGTCTGCCACAGTTGTTGTTGCTTCGGCAGTAGTTGTGTCCTCTGCCACTGTGGTGGTTTCATCAGCAGTTGTTGTGTCCGCCACAGTTGTTGTTGCTTCGGCAGTAGTTGTGTCCTCTGCCACTGTGGTGGTTTCATCAGCAGTTGTTGTGTCCGCCACAGTTGTTGTTGCTTCGGCAGTAGTTGTGTCCTCTGCCACTGTGGTGGTTTCATCAGCAGTTGTTGTGTCCGACACAGTTGTTGTTGCTTCGGCAGTAGTTGTGTCCTCTGCCACTGTGGTGGTTTCATCAACAGTTGTTGTGTCTGCCACAGTTGTTGTTGCTTCGGCAGTAGTTGTGTCCTCTGCCACTGTGGTGGTTTCATCAGCAGTTGTCGTGTCTGCCACAGTTGTTGCTTCGGCAGTAGTTGTGTCCTCTACTACTGTGGTGGTTTCATCAGCAGTTGTCGTGTCCACCACAGTTGTTGCTTCGACAGTAGTTGTGTCCTCTGCCACTGTGGTGGTTTCATCAGCAGTTGTTGTGTCCGCCACAGTTGTTGTTGCTTCGGCAGTAGTTGTGTCCTCTGCCACTGTGGTGGTTTCATCAGCAGTTGTAGTGTCTGCCACAGTTGTTGTTGCTTCGGCAGTAGTTGTGTCCTCTGCCACTGTGGTGGTTTCATCAGCAGTTGTTGTGTCCATCACAGTTGTTGCTGTTTCGGCAGTAGTTGTGTCCTCTGCCACTGTGGTGGATTCATCAGCAGTTGTTGTGTCTGCCACAGTTGTTGCTTCGACAGTAGTTGTGTCCTCTACAACAGTGGTGGTTTCATCAGCAGTTGTTGTGTCCGCCACAGTTGTTTTTGCTTCGGCAGTAGTTGTGTCCTCTGCTACTGTGGTGGTTTCATCAACAGTTGTCGTGTCCGCCACAGTTGTTGCTTCGGCAGTAGTTGTGTCCTCATCCACAGTGGTGGTTTCTTCAGCAGTTGTTGTGGCCATCACAGTTGTTGTTGCTTCGACAGTAGTTGTGTCCTCTGCCACTGTGGTGGTTTCATCAGCAGTTGTTGTGTCCGACACAGTTGTTGTTGCTTCGGCAGTAGTTGTGTCCTCTGCTACTGTGGTGGTTTCATCAACAGTTGTCGTGTCTGCCACAGTTGTTGTTGCTTCGGCAGTAGTTGTGTCATCTGCCACTGTGATGGTTTCATCAACAGTTGTCATGTCCGCCACAGTTGTTGTTGCTTCGGTAGTAGTTGTGTCATCTGCCACTGTGGTTGTTGCTTCGGCAGTAGTTGTGTCCTCTGCTACTGTGGTGGTTTCATCAACAGTTGTTGTGTCCGGCACAGTTGTTGTTGCTTCGGCAGTAGTTGTGTCCTCTGCCACTGTGGTGGTTTCATCAGCAGTTGTAGTGTCCACCACAGTTGTTGCTTCGGCAGTAGTTGTGTCCTCTGCCACTGTGGTGGTTTCATCAGCAGTTGTCGAGTCTGCCACAGTTGTTTTTGCTTCGGCAGTAGTTGTGTCCTCTGCCACTGTGGTGGTTTCATCAGCAGTTGTTGTGTCCGGCACAGTTGTTGTTGCTTCGGCAGTAGTTGTGTCCTCTGCCACTGTGGTGGTTTCATCAACAGTTGTCGTGTCTGCCACAGTTGTTGTTGCTTCGGCAGTAGTTGTGTCCTCTGCCACTGTGGTGGTTTCATCAGCAGTTGTCGTGTCCGCCACAGTTGTTGTTGCTTCGGCAGTAGTTGTGTCATCTGCCACTGTGGTGGTTTCATCAACAGTTGTCGTGTCTGCCACAGTTGTTGTTGCTTCGGCAGTAGTTGTGTCCTCTGCCACTGTGGTGGTTTCATCAGCAGTTGTAGTGTCCGCCACAGTTGTTGTTGCTTCGGCAGTAGTTGTGTCCTCTGCCACTGTGGTGGTTTCATCAACAGTTGTCGTGTCCGCCACAGTTGTTGTTGCTTCGGCAGTAGATGTGTCCTCTGCCACAGTGGTGGTTTCATCAGCATTTGTAGTGTCCACGACAGTTGTTGCTTCGGCAGTAGTTGTGTCCTCTACCACTGTGGTGGTTTCATCAGCAGTTGTTGAGTCTGCCACAGTTGTTTTTGCTTCGGCAGTAGTTATGTCCTCTGCCACTGTGGTGGTTTCATCAGCAGTTGTTGTGTCCGGCACAGTTGTTGTTGCTTCGACAGTAGTTGTGTCCTCTGCCACTGTGGTGGTTTCATCAGCAGTTGTTGTGTCCGGCACAGTTGTTGCTTCGACAGTAGTTGTGTCCTCTGCCACTGTGGTGGTTTCATCAGCAGTTGTTGTGTCCGCCACAGTTGTTGTTGCTTCGGCAGTAGTTGTGTCCTCTGCTACTGTGGTGGTTTCATCAGCAGTTGTCGTGTCCACCACAGTTGTTGCTTCGACAGTAGTTGTGGCATCTGCCACTGTGGTGGTTTCATCAACTGTTGTCGTGTCCGCCACAGTTGTTGCTTCGGCAGTAGTTGTGTCCTCTGCCACTGTGGTGGTTTCATCAGCAGTTGTTGTGTCCGCCACAGTTGTTGTTGCTTCGGCAGTAGTTGTGTCCTCTGCCACTGTGGTGGATTCATCAGCAGTTGTTGTGTCTGCCACAGTTGTTGCTTCGACAGTAGTTGTGTCCTCTACAACAGTGGTGGTTTCATCAGCAGTTGTTGTGTCCGGCACAGTTGTTGCTTCGGCAGTAGTTGTGTCCTCTGCCACTGTGGTGGTTTCATAAGCAGTTGTCGTGTCTGCCGCAGTTGTTGTTGCTTCGGCAGTAGTTGTGTCCTCTGACATTGTGGTGGTTTCATCAGCAGTTGTTGTGTCCGCCACAGTTGTTGTTGCTTCGGCAGTAGTTGTGTCCTCTGCCATTGTGGTGGTTTTATCAGCAGTTGTTGTGTCTGCCACAGTTGTTGTTGATTCGGCAGTAGTTGTGTCCTCTGCTACTGTGGTGGTTTCATCAGCAGTTGTTGTGTCCGCCACAGTTGTTGTTGCTTCGGCAGTAGTTGTGTCCTCTGCCACTGTGGTGGTTTCATCAGCAGTTGTCGTGTCCGCCACAGTTGTTGTTGCTTCGGCAGTAGTTGTGTCCTCTGCCACTGTGGTGGTTTCATCAGCAGTTGTCGTGTCCACCACAGTTGTTGCTTCGACAGTAGTTGTGTCCTCTGCCACTGTGGTGGTTTCATCAGCAGTTGTAGTGTCCGCCACAGTTGTTGTTGCTTCGGCAGTAGTTGTGTCCTCTGCCACTGTGGTGGTTTCATCAGCAGTTGTTGTGTCCGACACAGTTGTTGTTGCTTCGGCAGTAGTTGTGTCCTCTGCCACTGTGGTGGTTTCATCAGCAGTTGTCGAGTCTGCCACAGTTGTTTTTGCTTCGGCAGTAGTTGTGTCCTCTGCCACTGTAGTGGTTTCATCAGCAGTTGTTGTGTCCGGCACAGTTGTTGTTGCTTCGACAGTAGTTGTGTCCTCTGCCACTGTGGTAGTTTCATCAGCAGTTGTTGTGTCCGGCACAGTTGTTGTTGCTTCCACAGTAGTTGTGTCCTCTGCCACTGTGGTGGTTTCATCAGCAGTTGTTGTGTCCGACACAGTTGTTGTTGCTTCGGCAGTAGTTGTGTCCTCTGCCACTGTGGTGATTTCATCAGCAGTTGTCGTGTCTGCCACAGTTGTTGCTTCGGCAGTAGTTGTGTCCTCTACTACAGTGGTGGTTTCATCAACAGTTGTTGTGTCTGCCACAGTTGTTGTTGCTTCGGCAGTAGTTGTGTCCTCTGCCACTGTGGTGATTTCATCAGCAGTTGTCGTGTCTGCCACAGTTGTTGCTTCGGCAGTAGTTGTGTCCTCTACTACTGTGGTGGTTTCATCAGCAGTTGTCGTGTCCACCACAGTTGTTGCTTCGACAGTAGTTGTGTCCTCTGCCACTGTGGTGGTTTCATCAGCAGTTGTTGTGTCCGACAGAGTTGTTGTTGCATCGGCAGTAGTTGTGTCATCTGCCACTGTGGTGGTTTCCTCAGCAGTTGTTGTGTCCATCACAATTGTGGTTGTTTCGCAGTAGTTGTGTCCTCTGCCACTGTGGTGGTTTCATCAGCAGTTGTTGTGTCCGACACAGCTGTTGTTGCTTCGACAGTAGTTGTGTCCTCTGCTACTGTGGTGGTTTCATCAGCAGTTGTCGTGTCCACCACAGTTGTTGCATCGACAGTAGTTGTGGCATCTGCCACTGTGGTGGTTTCATCAACAGTTGTCATGTCTGCCACAGTTGTTGTTGCTTCGGCAGTAGTTGTGTCATCTGCCACTGTGGTGGTTTCATCAACAGTTGTCGTGTCCGCCACAGTTGTTGTTGCTTCGGCAGTAGATGTGTCCTCTGCCACTGTGGTGGTTTCATCAGCAGTTGTTGTGTCTGCCACAGTTGTTGTTTCGGCAGTAGTTGTGTCCTCTGCCACTGTGGTGGATTCATCAGCAGTTGTTGTGTCTGCCACAGTTGTTGCTTCGGCAGTAGTTGTGTCCTCTGCCACTGTGGTGGTTTCATCAGCAGTTGTTGTGTCCGACACAGCTGTTGTTGCTTCGACAGTAGTTGTGTCCTCTACAAAAGTGGTGGTTTCATCAACAGTTGTTGTGTCCGGCACAGTTGTTGCTTCGGCAGTAGTTGTGTCCTCTGCTACTGTGGTGGTTTCATCAACAGTTGTCGTGTCTGCAACAGTTGTTGTTGCTTCGGCAGTAGTTGTGTCATCAGCCACTGTGGTGGTTTCATCAACAGTTGTCGTGTCTGCCACAGTTGTTGCTTCGGCAGTAGTTGTGTCCTCTGCCAGTGTGGTGGTTTCATCAGCAGTTGTTGTGTGTCCGCCATAGTTGTTGTTGCTTCGGCAGTAGTTGTGTCCTCTGCTACTGTGGTGGTTTCATCAACAGTTGTCGTGTCTGCAACAGTTGTTGTTGCTTCGGCAGTAGTTGTGTCATCAGCCACTGTGGTGGTTTCATCAACAGTTGTCGTGTCTGCCACAGTTGTTGTTGCTTCGCAGTAGTTGTGTCATCTGCCACTGTGGTGGTTTCATCAACAGTTGTCGTGTCCGCCACAGTTGTTGTTGCTTCGGCAGTAGATGTGTCCTCTGCCACTATCGTGGTTTCATCAGCATTTGTAGTGTCCACGACAGTTGTTGCTTCGGCAGTAGTTGTGTCCTCTGCCACAGTGGTGGTTTCATCAACAGTTGTCGTGTCCGCGACAGTTGTTGTTGCTTCCGGCAGTAGATGTGTCCTCTGCCACAGTGGTGGTTTCATCAGCATTTGTAGTGTCCACGACAGTTGTTGCTTCGGCAGTAGTTGTGTCCTCTACCACTGTGGTGGTTTCATCAGCAGTTGTCGAGTCTGCCACAGTTGTTTTTGCTTCGGCAGTAGTTGTGTCCTCTGCCACTGTGGTGGTTTCATCAGCAGTTGTTGTGTCCGGCACAGTTGTTGTTGCTTCGACAGTAGTTGTGTCCTCTGCCACTGTGGTGGTTTCATCAGCAGTTGTTGTGTCCGGCACAGTTGTTGCTTCGACAGTAGTTGTGTCCTCTGCCACTGTGGTGGTTTCATCAGCAGTTGTTGTGTCCGCCACAGTTGTTGTTGCTTCGGCAGTAGTTGTGTCCTCTGCCACTGTGGTGGTTTCATCAGCAGTTGTTGTGTCCGCCACAGTTGTTTTTGCTTCGGCAGTAGTTGTGTCCTCTGCTACTGTGGTGGTTTCATCAACAGTTGTCGTGTCTGCAACAGTTGTTGTTGCTTCGGCAGTAGTTGTGTCATCAGCCACTGTGGTGGTTTCATCAACAGTTGTCGTGTCTGCCACAGTTGTTGTTGCTTCGGCAGTAGTTGTGTCATCTGCCACTGTGGTAGTTTCATCAACAGTTGTCGTGTCCGCCACAGTTGTTGTTGCTTCGGCAGTAGATGTGTCCTCTGCCACTGTGGTGGTTTCATCAGCATTTGTAGTGTCCACGACAGTTGTTGCTTCGGCAGTAGTTGTGTCCTCTGCCACTGTGGTGGTTTCATCAACAGTTGTCGTGTCCGCGACAGTTGTTGTTGCTTCGGCAGTAGATGTGTCCTCTGCCACTGTGGTTGTTTCATCAGCATTTGTAGTGTCCACGACAGTTGTTGCTTCGGCAGTAGTTGTGTCCTCTGGCACTGTGGTGGTTTCATCAGCAGTTGTCGAGTCTGCCACAGTTGTTTTTGCTTCGGCAGTAGTTGTGTCCTCTGCCACTGTAGTGGTTTCATCAGAACTTGTTGTGTCCGCCACAGTTGTTGTTGCTTCGGCAGTAGTTGTGTCCTCTGCTACTGTGGTGGTTTCATCAACAGTTGTCGTGTCTGCAACAGTTGTTGTTGCTTCGGCAGTAGTTGTGTCATCAGCCACTGTGGTGGTTTCATCAACAGTTGTCGTGTCTGCCCCAGTTGTTGTTGCTTCGGCAGTAGTTGTGTCCTCTAACATTGTGGTGGTTTCATCAGCAGTTGTTGTGTCTGCCACAGTTGTTGTTGCTTCGGCAGTAGTTGTGTCATCAGCCACTGTGGTGGTTTCATCAACAGTTGTCGTGTCTGCCACAGTTGTTGTTGCTTCGGCAGTAGTTGTGTCCTCTGCCACTGTGGTGGTTTCATCAGCAGTTGTTGTGTCCGACACAGTTGTTGTTGCTTCGGCAGTAGTTGTGTCCTCTGCCACTGTGGTGGTTTCATCAGCAGTTGTCGTGTCTGCCACAGTTGTTGTTGCTTCGGCAGTAGTTGTGTCCTCTGCCACTGTGGTGGTTTCATCAACAGTTGTCGTGTCCGCGACAGTTGTTGTTGCTTCGGCAGTAGATGTGTCCTCTGCCACAGTGGTGGTTTCATCAGCATTTGTAGTGTCCACGACAGTTGTTGCTTCGGCAGTAGTTGTGTCCTCTACCACTGTGGTGGTTTCATCAGCAGTTGTCGAGTCTGCCACAGTTGTTTTTGCTTCGGCAGTAGTTGTGTCCTCTGCCACTGTGGTGGTTTCATCAGCAGTTGTTGTGTCCGGCACAGTTGTTGTTGCTTCGACAGTAGTTGTGTCCTCTGCCACTGTGGTGGTTTCATCAGCAGTTGTTGTGTCCGGCACAGTTGTTGTTGCTTCGACAGTAGTTGTGTCCTCTGCCACTGTGGTGGTTTCATCAGCAGTTGTTGTGTCCGACACAGTTGTTATTGCTTCGGCAGTAGTTGTGTCCTCTGCCACTGTGGTGGTTTCATCAGCAGTTGTCGTGTCTGCCACAGTTGTTGCTTCGGCAGTAGTTGTGTCCTCTACTACTGTGGTGGTTTCATCAGCAGTTGTCGTGTCCACCACAGTTGTTGCTTCGACAGTAGTTGTGTCCTCTGCCACTGTGGTGGTTTCATCAGCAGTTGTTGTGTCCGACAGAGTTGTTGTTGCATCGGCAGTAGTTGTGTCATCTGCCACTGTGGTGGTTTCATCAACAGTTGTCGTGTCCACCACAGTTGTTGTTGCTTCGGCAGTAGATGTGTCCTCTGCCACTGTGGTGGTTTCATCAGCAGTTGTTGTGTCCGCCACAGTAGTTTTTGCTTCGGCAGTAGTTGTGTCCTCTGCTACTGTGGTGGTTTCATCAACAGTTGTCGTGTCCGCCACAGTTTTTGCTTCGGCAGTAGTTGTGTCCTCATCCACAGTGGTGGTTTCTTCAGCAGTTGTTGTGTCCATCACAGTTGTTGTTGTTTCGGCAATAGTTGTGTCCTCTGCCACTGTGGTGGATTCATCAGCAGGTGTTGTGTCTGGCAAAGTTGTTGTTGCTTCGGCAGTAGTTGTGTCATCTGCCACTGTGGTGGTTTCATCAACAGTTGTCGTGTCCGCCACAGTTGTTGCTTCGGCAGTAGTTGTGTCCTCTGCCACAGTGGTGGTTTCCTCAGCAGTTGTTGTGTCCGCCATAGTTGTTTGTTGCTTCGGCAGTAGTTGTGTCCTCTGCCACTGTGGTGGTTTCATCAGCAGTTGTTGTGTCCGCCACAGTTGTTGTTGCTTCGGCAGTAGTTGTGTCCTCTGCTACTGTGGTGATTTCATCAGCAGTTGAAGTGTCTGCCACAGTTGTTGTTGCTTCGCAGTAGTTGTGTCATCTGCCACTGTGGTGGTTTCATCAACAGTTGTCGTGTCCGCCACAGTTGTTGTTGCTTCGCAGTAGTTGTGTCATCTGCCACTGTGGTGGTTTCATCAACAGTTGTCGTGTCTGCCACAGTTGTTGTTGCTTCGGCAGTAGTTGCGTCATCTGCCACTGTGGTGGTTTCATCAACAGTTGTCGTGTCTGCCACAGTTGTTGCTTCGGCAGTAGTTGTGTCCTCTGCCACAGTGGTGGTGTTCTCAGCAGTTGTTGTGTCCATCACAGTTGTTGTTGTTTCGGCAGTAGTTGTGTCCTCTGCCACTGTGGTGGTTTCATCAGCAGTTGTTCTGTCCGACACAGCTGTTGTTGCTTCGACAGTAGTTGTGTCCTCTACAAAAGTGGTGGTTTCATCAGCAGTTGTTGTGTCCAGCACAGTTGTTGCTTCGGCAGTAGTTGTGTCATCTGCTACTGTGGTGGTTTCATCAACAGTTGTCGTGTCTGCAACAGTTGTTGTTGCTTCGACAGTAGTTGTGTCATCAGCCACTGTGGTGGTTTCATCAACAGTTGTCGTGTCTGCCACAGTTGTTGTTGCTTCGGCAGTAGTTGTGTCCTCTGCCATTGTGGTGGTTTCATCAGCAGTTGTGTCCGCCACAGTTGTTGTTGCTTCGGCAGTAGTTGTGTCCTCTGCTACTGTGGTGGTTTCATCAACAGTTGTCGTGTCTGCAACAGTTGTTGTTGCTTCATCAGTAGTTGTGTCATCTGCCACTGTGGTGGTTTCATCAACAGTTGTCGTGTCCGCCACAGTTGTTGTTGCTTCGGCAGTAGATGTGTCCTCTGCCACTGTGGTGGTTTCATCAGCATTTGTAGTGTCCACGACAGTTGTTGCTTCGGCAGTAGTTGTGTCCTCTGCCACTGTGGTGGTTTCATCAACAGTTGTCGTGTCCGCGACAGTTGTTGTTGCTTCGCAGTAGATGTGTCCTCTGCCACAGTGGTGGTTTCATCAGCATTTGTAGTGTCCACGACAGTTGTTGCTTCGGCAGTAGTTGTGTCCTCTGCCACTGTGGTGGTTTCATCAGCAGTTGTCGAGTCTGCCACAGTTGTTTTTGCTTCGGCAGTAGTTGTGTCCTCTGCCACTGTGGTGGTTTCATCAGCAGTTGTTGTGTCCGGCACAGTTGTTGTTGCTTCGGCAGTAGTTGTGTCCTCTGCCACTGTGGTGGTTTCATCAGCAGTTGTTGTGTCCGACACAGTTGTTATTGCTTCGGCAGTAGTTGTGTCCTCTGCCACTGTGGTGGTTTCATCAGCAGTTGTCGTGTCTGCCACAGTTGTTGCTTCGGCAGTAGTTGTGTCCTCTACTACTGTGGTGGTTTCATCAGCAGTTGTCGTGTCCACCACAGTTGTTGCTTCGACAGTAGTTGTGTCCTCTGCCACTGTGGTGGTTTCATCAGCAGTTGTTGTGTCCGACAGAGTTGTTGTTGCATCGGCAGTAGTTGTGTCATCTGCCACTGTGGTGGTTTCATCAACAGTTGTCGTGTCCACCACAGTTGTTGTTGCTTCGGCAGTAGATGTGTCCTCTGCCACTGTGGTGGTTTCATCAGCAGTTGTTGTGTCCGCCACAGTAGTTTTTGCTTCGGCAGTAGTTGTGTCCTCTGCTACTGTGGTGGTTTCATCAACAGTTGTCGTGTCCGCCACAGTTTTTGCTTCGGCAGTAGTTGTGTCCTCATCCACAGTGGTGGTTTCTTCAGCAGTTGTTGTGTCCATCACAGTTGTTGTTGTTTCGGCAATAGTTGTGTCCTCTGCCACTGTGGTGGATTCATCAGCAGGTGTTGTGTCTGGCAAAGTTGTTGTTGCTTCGGCAGTAGTTGTGTCATCTGCCACTGTGGTGGTTTCATCAACAGTTGTCGTGTCCGCCACAGTTGTTGCTTCGGCAGTAGTTGTGTCCTCTGCCACAGTGGTGGTTTCCTCAGCAGTTGTTGTGTCCATCACAGTTGTTGTTGCTTCGACAGTAGTTGTGTCCTCTGCCACTGTGGTGGTTTCGTCAGCAGTTGTTGTGTCCGACACAGCTGTTGTTGCTTCGACAGTAGTTGTGTCCTCTACAACAGTGGTGGTTTCATCAGCAGTTGTTGTGTCCGGCACAGTTGTTGCTTCGGCAGTAGTTGTGTCCTCTGCCACAGTGGTGGTTTCATCAGCAGTTGTCGTGTCTGCCACAGTTGTTGTTGCTTCGGCAGTAGTTGTGTCCTCTAACATTGTGGTGGTTTCATCAGCAGTTGTTGTGTCCGCCACAGTTGTTGTTGCTTCGGCAGTAGTTGTGTCATCAGCCACTGTGGTGGTTTCATCAACAGTTGTCGTGTCTGCCACAGTTGTTGTTGCTTCGGCAGTAGTTGTGTCATCTGCCACTGTGGTGGTTTCATCAACAGTTGTCGTGTCCGCCACAGTTGTTGTTGCTTCGGCAGTAGATGTGTCCTCTGCCACTGTGGTGGTTTCATCAGCATTTGTAGTGTCCACGACAGTTGTTGCTTCGGCATTAGTTGTGTCCTCTGCCACTGTGGTGGTTTCATCAACAGTTGTTGTGTCCGCGACAGTTGTTGTTGCTTCGGCAGTAGATGTGTCCTCTGCCACAGTGGTGGTTTCATCAGCATTTGTAGTGTCCACGACAGTTGTTGCTTCGGCAGTAGTTGTGTCCTCTACCACTGTGGTGGTTTCATCAGCAGTTGTCGAGTCTGCCACAGTTGTTGTTGCTTCGGCAGTAGTTGTGTCCTCTGCCACTGTGGTGGTTTCATCAGCAGTTGTTGTGTCTGGCACAGTTGTTGTTGCTTCGACAGTAGTTGTGTCCTCTGCCACTGTGGTGGTTTCATCAGCAGTTGTTGTGTCCGACACAGTTGTTGTTGCTTCGGCAGTAGTTGTGTCCTCTGCCACTGTGGTGGTTTCATCAGCAGTTGTCGTGTCTGCCACAGTTGTTGCTTCTAGTGTGTCCTGCCTGTGGGTTCAGTAGTTGTGTCCTCTACTACTGTGGTGGTTTCATCAGCAGTTGTCGTGTCCACCACAGTTGTTGCTTCGACAGTAGTTGTGTCCTCTGCCACTGTGGTGGTTTCATCAGCAGTTGTTGTGTCCGACAGAGTTGTTGTTGCATCGGCAGTAGTTGTGTCATCTGCCACTGTGGTGGTTTCATCAACAGTTGTCGTGTCCACCACAGTTGTTGTTGCTTCGGCAGTAGATGTGTCCTCTGCCACTGTGGTGGTTTCATCAGCAGTTGTTGTGTCCGCCACAGTTGTTTTTGCTTCGGCAGTAGTTGTGTCCTCTGCTACTGTGGTGGTTTCATCAACAGTTGTCGTGTCCGCCACAGTTGTTGCTTCGGCAGTAGTTGTGTCCTCATCCACAGTGGTGGTTTCTTCAGCAGTTGTTGTGGCCATCACAGTTGTTGTTGCTTCGACAGTAGTTGTGTCCTCTGCCACTGTGGTGGTTTCATCAGCAGTTGTTGTGTCCGACACAGTTGTTGCTTCGTCAGTAGTTGTGTCCTCTGCCACTGTGGTGGTTTCATCAGCAGTTGTTGTGTCCGCCACAGTTGTTGTTGCTTCGGCAGTAGTTGTGTCCTCTGCCATTGTGGTGGTTTCATCAGCAGTTGTTGTGTCCGCCACAGTTGTTGTTGCTTCGGCAGTAGTTGTGTCCTCTGCCATTGTGGTGGTTTCATCAGCAGTTGTTGTGTCCGCCACAGTTGTTGTTGCTTCGGCAGTAGTTGTGTCCTCTGCTACTGTGGTGGTTTCATCAACAGTTGTCGTGTCTGCCACAGTTGTTGTTGCTTCGGCAGTAGTTGTGTCATCTGCCACTGTGATGGTTTCATCAACAGTTGTCATGTCCGCCACAGTTGTTGTTGCTTCGGTAGTAGTTGTGTCATCTGCCACTGTGGTTGTTGCTTCGGCAGTAGTTGTGTCCTCTGCTACTGTGGTGGTTTCATCAACAGTTGTTGTGTCCGGCACAGTTGTTGTTGCTTCGGCAGTAGTTGTGTCATCTGCCACTGTGGTGGTTTCATCAACAGTTGTCGTGTCCGCCACAGTTGTTGTTGCTTCGGCAGTAGATGTGTCCTCTGCCACTGTGGTGGTTTCATCAGCATTTGTAGTGTCCACGACAGTTGTTGCTTCGGCAGTAGTTGTGTCCTCTGCCACTGTGGTGGTTTCATCAGCAGTTGTCGTGTCTGTCACAGTTGTTGCTTCGGCAGTAGTTGTGTCCTCTGCTACTGTGGTGGTTTCATCAGCAGTTGTCGTGTCCACCACAGTTGTTGCTTCAACAGTAGTTGTGTCCTCTGCTACTGTGGTGGTTTCATCAGCAGTTGTTGTGTCCGGCACAGTTGTTGCTTCAGCAGTAGTTGTGTCCTCTGCCACTGTGCTGGTTTCATCAACAGTTGTCGTGTCCGCCACAGTTGTTGTTGCTTCGGCAGTAGTTGTGTCATCTGCCACTGTGGTGGTTTCATCAGCAGTTGTTGTGTCCGGCACAGTTGTTGTTGCTTCGACAGTAGTTGTGTCCTCTGCCACTGTGGTGGTTTCATCAACAGTTGTTGTGTCTGCCACAGTTGTTGTTGCTTCGGCAGTAGTTGTGTCCTCTGCCACTGTGGTGGTTTCATCAGCAGTTGTCGTGTCTGCCACAGTTGTTGCTTCGGCAGTAGTTGTGTCCTCTGCTACTGTGGTGGTTTCATCAACAGTTGTTGTGTCCGGCACAGTTGTTGTTGCTTCGGCAGTAGTTGTGTCATCTGCCACTGTGGTGGTTTCATCAACAGTTGTCGTGTCCGCCACAGTTGTTGTTGCTTCGGCAGTAGATGTGTCCTCTGCTACTGTGGTGGTTTCATCAGCATTTGTAGTGTCCACGACAGTTGTTGCTTCGGCAGTAGTTGTGTCCTCTGCCACTGTGGTGGTTTCATCAACAGTTGTCGTGTCCGCCACAGTTGTTGTTGCTTCGGCAGTAGTTGTGTCCTCTGCCACTGTGGTGGTTTCATCAGCAGTTGTTGTGTCCGAAACAGTTGTTGTTGCATCGGCAGTAGTTGTGTCATCTGCCACTGTGGTGGTTTCATCAACAGTTGTCGTGTCCGCCACAGTTGTTATTGCTTCGGCAGTAGATGTGTCCTCTACCACTGTGGTGGTTTCATCAACAGTTGTCGTTTCTGCGACAGTTGTTGTTGCTTCGGCAGTAGTTGTGTCCTCTGCCACTGTGGTGGTTTCATCAGCATTTGTAGTGTCCGTCACAGTTGTTGCTTCGGCAGTAGTTGTGTCCTCTGCCACATTGGTGGTTTTCTCAGCAGTTGTTGTGTCCATCACAGTTGTTGTTGTTTCGGCAGTAGTTGTGTCCTCTGCCACTGTGGTGGATTCATCAGCAGTTGTTGTGTCTGGCAAAGTTGTTGCTTCGACAGTAGTTGTGTCCTCTTCCACTGTGGTAGTTTCATCAGCAGTTGTTGTGTCCGACACAGCTGTTGTTGCTTCGACAGTAGCTGTGTCCTCTACAACAGCGGTGGTTTCATCAGCAGTTGTCGTGTCCGCCACAGTTGTTGTTGCTTCGGCAGTAGTTGAGTCCTCTGCCACTGTGGTGGTTTCATCAGCAGTTGTTGTGTCCGACACAGTTGTTGTTGCTTCGGCAGTAGTTGTGTCCTCTGCCACTGTGGTGGTTTCATCAACAGTTGTTGTGTCTGCCACAGTTGTTGTTGCTTCGGCAGTAGTTGTGTCCTCTGCCACTGTCGTGATTTCATCAGCAGTTGTCGTGTCTGCCACAGTTGTTGTTGCTTCGACAGTAGTTGTGTCCTCTGCTACTGTGGTGGTTTCATCAGCAGTTGTCGTGTCCACCACAGTTGTTGCTTCGACAGTAGTTGTGTCCTCTGCCACTGTGGTGGTTTCATCAGCAGTTGTTGTGTCCGACACAGTTGTTGTTGCATCGGCAGTAGTTGTGTCATCTGCCACAGTGGTGGTTTCATCAGCAGTTGTTGTGTCTGGCACAGTTGTTGTAGCTTTGACTGTAGTTGTGTCATCTGCCACTGTGGTGGTTTCATCAACAGTTGTCGTGTCCGCCACAGTTGTTGTTGCTTCGGCAGTAGATGTGTCCTCTGCCATGGTGGTGGTTTCATCAGCAGTTGTTGTGTCCGCCACAGTTGTTGTTGCTTCGGCAGTAGTTGTATCCTCTGCCACTGTGGTGGTTTCATCAGCAGTTGTTGTGTCCGACACAGCTGTTGTTGCTTCGACAGAAGTTGTGTCCTCTGCCGCTGTGGTGGTTTCATCAGCAGTTGTCGTGTCCGACACAGTTGTTGTTGCTTCGGCAGTAGTTGTGTCCTCTGCTACTGTGGTGGTTTCATCAGCAGTTGTTGTGTCCACCACAGTTGTTGCTTCGGCAGTAGTTGTGTCCTCTGCCACTGTGGTGGTTTCATCAGCAGTTGTCGTGTCTGCCACAGATGTTGTTGCTTCGGCAGTAGTTGTGTCCTCTGCCACTGTGGTGGTTTCATCAGCAGTTGTTGTGTCCGGCACAGTTGTTGTTGCTTCGACAGTAGTTATGTCCTCTGCCACAGTGGTGGTTTCATCAACAGTGGTCGTGTCCGCCACAATTGTTGTTGCTTCGGCAGTAGTTGTGTACTCTGCCACTGTGGTGGTTTCATCAACAATGGTCGTGTCCGCCACAGTTGTTGTTGCTTCGGCAGTAGTTGTGTCCTCTGCCACTGTGGTGGTTTCATCAGCAGTTGTCGTGTCCACCACAGTTGTTGCTTCGACAGTAGATGTGTCCTCTGCCACTGTGGTGGTTTCATGAGCAGTTGTAGTGTCAGCCACAGTTGTTGTTGCTTCGGCAGTAGTTGTATCCTCTGCCACTGTGGTGGTTTCATCAGCAGTTGTTGTGTCCGACACAGCTGTTGTTGCTTCGACAGTAGTTGTGTCCTCTGCCGCTGTGGTGGTTTCATCAGCAGTTGTTGTGTCCGACACAGCTGTTGTTGCTTCGGCAGTAGTTGTGTCCTCTGCCACTGTGGTGGTTTCATCAGCAGTTGTTGTGTCCGGCACAGTTGTTGTTGCTTCGGCAGTAGTTGTGTCCTCTGCCACTGTGGTGGTTTCATCAGCAGTTGTTGTGTCCGACACAGCTGTTGTTGCTTCGGCAGTAGTTGTGTCCTCTGCCACTGTGGTGGTTTCATCAACAGTTGTTGTGTTCGCCACAGTTGCTGTTGCTTCGACAGTAGTTGTGTCCTCTGCCACAGTGGTGGTTTCATCAACAGTGGTCGTGTCCGCCACAGTTGTTGTTGCTTCGGCAGTAGTTGTGTCCTCTGCCACTGTGGTGGTTTCATCAGCAGTTGTCGTGTCTGCCACAGTTGTTGTTGCTTCGGCAGTAGTTGTGTCCTCTGCCACTGTGGTGGCTTCATCAGCAGTTGTCGTGTCTGCCACAGTTGTTGTTGCTTCGGCAGTAGTTGTGTACTCTGCCACTGTGGCGGTTTCATCAGTAGTTGTAGTGTCCGCCACAGTTGTTGTTGCTTCGGCGGTAGTTGTGTCCTCTGCCACAGTGGTGGTTTCATCAGCAGTTGTGTCTGGCACAGTTGTTGTTGCTTCGGCAGTAGTTGTGTCCTCTGCCACAGTTGTGGTTTCATCAGCAGTTGTTGTGTCTGCCACAGTTGTTGTTGCTTCGGCAGTAGTTGTGTCCTCTGCCACTGTGGCGGTTTCATCAGTAGTTGTAGTGTCCGCCACAGTTGTTGTTGCTTCGGCAGTAGTTGTTTCCTCTGCCACAGTGGTGGTTTCATCAGCAGTTGTTGTGTCTGCCACAGTTGTTGTTGCTTCGGCAGTAGTTGTGTCCTCTGCCACTGTGGTGGTTTCATCAGCAGTTGTTGTGTCTGCCACAGTTGTTGCTTCGACAGTAGTTGTGTCCTCTGCCACTGTGGCGATTTCATCAGTAGTTGTAGTGTCCGCCACAGTTGTTGTTGCTTCGGCAGTAGTTGTGTCCTCTGCCACAGTGGTGGTTTCATCAGCAGTTGTCGTGTCTGCCACAGTTGTTGTTGCTTCGGCAGTAGTTGTGTCATCTGCCATTGTGGTGGTTTCATCAACAGTTGTTGTGTCTGCCACAGTTGTTGTTGCTTCGACAGTAGTTGTGTCCTCTGCTACAGTGGTGATTTCATCAGCAGTTGTCGTGTCTGCCACAGTTGTTGCTTCTGCAGAAGTGGTGTCTTCTGCCACAGTTGTGGTTTCATCAGCAGTTGTTGTGTCCAACACAGTTGTTGTTGCTTCGGCAGTAGTTGTGTTCTCTGCCACTGTGGTGGTTTCATCAGCAGTTGTTGTGTCTGCATGAGTTGTTGTTGCTGAATGAAGAATGTTTAAATACGTAATTGTCATAAAACAACAGTGCTAAAACGATTGACAAGTTGATAACTTAGTATGCTTATTAAGTGAATTCAGTAACTCTCACTGAGACATCTACAAATTGATTGGAATTTTTGTATCACATATATGTTATAACCATTGTAAGTGCAGTTAGTCTGTGTGGTCCTGGCACCATTGTAAGTGCAGTTAGTCTGTGTGGTCGTGGCACCATTGTAAGTGCAGTTAGCCTGTGTGGTCCTGGCACCATTGTAAGTGCAGTTAGTCTGTGTGGTCGTGGCACCATTGTAAGTGAAGTTAGTCTGTGTGGTCCTGGCACCATTGTAAGTGCAGTTAGTCTGTGTGATCCTGGCACCATTGTAAGTGCAGTTAGTCTGTGTGGTCTTGGCACCATTGTAAGTGCAGTTAGTCTGTGTGATTGAGGCACCATTGTAAGTGCAGTTAGTCTGTGTGGTCATGGCACCATTGTAAGTGCAGTTAGTCTGTGTGGTCATGGCACCATTGTAAGTGCAGTTAGTCTGTGTGGTCTTGGCACCATTGTAAGTGCAGTTAGCCGGTGTGGTCGTGGCACCATTGTAAGTGCAGTTAGTCTGTGTGGTCGTGGCACCATTGTAAGTGCAGTTAGCCTGTGTGGTCGTGGCACCATTGTAAGTGCAGTTAGTCTGTGTGGTCTTGGCATCGTTGTATAAAATATGCGACTTTTCAGAAAAATTTAACTTTCTGAAAAGCATTTAGCTTTTTATCATAATTTCTTTTTTTGTTCCCGAATTGTTTAATGTAGACAGATTAAGATTGATTCGATAAATTCAATAATTTATTGTAACTATTTTCAAAAAAGTGCATATAAACAGACAAAATTCTTTAAAAAAAACATATATAGAGAACAATGAGGGGAAGAATGAGTGCTTGGACATCTTTTTGTTCCCTGGTAACATCAAAGTCAGTTTGCTAGTTTTGTTAAGAGATGAATGCCCTAATTTATTGACTATGAGACAAGTTATGTATCCATGTTTTATTTAATATTACAGTTGTGTTCTTTATTTTACATCTCAACCAAACAGTTCTCCTGTTTCTCTCTTTATTATGTTACATAAGCCTGGATGCAATGGATTCTTTAAAAACCCAACAAATATTTGTCTTCAAAAAGAATGAGAACAGACTGAACATTATTCGTAGAACAGCAGAAGAGATTCAAAATGTGTTTTGTTCATTAAAAAAGTAGCATATCAAGAATACTCTGACAATAATTAATGATTGGTATTATGGAGTTTTTAAATTGCTTTAGAGCTGACATGTGTATCTGCCTGCATTAAGAACTTGTGTTTGTTTACCAAGTACTGTTAGAGTATTGCTAAGAGACTAATTTTGTACACCACGGTTATTCAAAGATGCATGGACATTATCAAATATTGCAATTGTTCACAGTTAATTATTTTAAAGTCATAGTGATCTCTTGGGTCTGTTTCTTTATGAGTTATGGTGCATGAGGCTTGATGAAAGGGCTTCCAAGAAACCCAACAGAGTTTGAGTTTAAAAAAGAAAGAGAACAGTCCAAACATCAGGCTTTGAGTGGAACTGCTGAAAATTATGATTTTATTTATAAAACATAACATAAAATTATATGAATATTGTGATTCTTCACAATATATGCATTTTAAAGTTTTATTTCAATCAGTCATGTTTTGAAGTTGATATTATATAATTTGAGCATTTTAAATAGTGAAATATATGTCTATGACATTCAGAGTGTATGTCCATAACAGGAAAAATGTATATCCATAACAAAAAGAACGCCTGAAAGAATGTGGTTTAACAACTCTAGAGACAAGGAGGTTAAGAGGAGATCAGATTGAAGTTTTTAAGATATTGAATGGGTATGAAAATATTGATAGAAATATGTTTTTCTCACTCAAGAAGGATAGCAGAACTAGAGGACATGAGGTCAAATTAGTAAAGGATCAATGTAGATTGGACATCAGGAAACACTCGTTCTCACAGAGGACAATAAATGAATGGAACAAATTGTCTACAGATTGTGTAACTGCTAGCAGCGTGAATATGTTTAAAAACAAGGTTGACACATATCTCAGGAGGGCGGGTTATAAGTAGATGAACATTGTTGGACTCTCGATAAGGCAATGGCTTCCTTGTCCACTTGCCATCTGGGCATTTGGCTTGGATGGCAAATCTTGTTAAATCTTGTTAAACATACACATGAACCTGTGGCCTAGATACAAGCAGGAAATTAATTAATTTCTACTGTATTTGGAAGCTTAAAGTCTAGTGTACAAACACATAGTTTTATTATATTTTTATGTATTCATACTTCAGTTTTTGACATTTTTGATGCAACATTCAAAAATCATTTTCTCTGAGTATGTCCATGTTGTAAAAATTAGTAAAGCTGAAGAACATCATTTGGCATGTTAATAGTACTAGGTCAGTTACACACTACGCCCATTTCAAAATCTACCTATTCCAATTGTGCTGCGTAGCAGGCCCTTAGCCAGAAATAAAATGTTGCCAGTCTTTAACATTCTAAAAGGTGTAACCTTAAACGCTGAATGGATTCCATGGAAGCTGTTCACATCTATGACACATTGACAGCCAATATTGGCCCAACTGATTTTTTTTCACTGGCAATCCAATGCTGTTTGATATAATGACAACCATTATTGGCCCATTTGGTTTTTGCACTGGTAAGCCAATACAAGTTGAGCAAATGTGAAATGACAGCCATTATTGGCTGAATTAGGTTTTTCCAATGGCAGGCTTAGTCCAGTTTAGCCATTATTGGCCCAATCGAGTCTAACTAGCTGTGCAGCGAGGTTGGCGTTATCACCTACACAGTGATAATAATAGAAGAAGAACCAACACATGAAGGTTCGTGAATAAGTAACTTGAAACTTTATTTTAAATATATAAATGTGTAAGTAATGTTTGAAGCATCTTAAAACTACATGCATGCAAATACGTCTATCTAATATGAATAAATATGATTACAACTGCACTCAAAATAAAATGCTTGACACTAATAGTAAAGTAATACAACAAATAAAAATAGAAGATATAGCACTCAGTAATACAATTGATTTTGAAAGCAATACAGTGAAACATTACATCTTTGATAAAATAGCAATCATCCAGATTCAGTATTGCCTACTGGACAAAAAACACACAGCCTAATCATGGTTTGCCTGCCATTTTAGTTTTCCTTCAGCAACTGGGAAACTGCTGCCGATAGTAGGGCCTACACGCTGATTATGCATGTGAATCAGATCCCGACTCAATTTCGAAGTTGACCATGACTGCACATGGCCACTGCAGAGTGCCAGCGGTGGGCGATAATACAGTAGTGTCTCGGTTACTAGCAGCAGGCACATCAACATTGTGGATATCAAGTTTATCAAATAACATAACAAAGGACGCTGACTCGGACGGTTCAGGGACAATCGCAGCAATGCTACTTTTATTCACGTTTATGGAAAAGGCATCGATTGTCGTGAACACTGACATTGACGTATCGCATCTTTTCACTCACTCTCGCTCGGCAGGTGCCATTTTAAACTCACCCCATGACATCCAAGACACGGGATTGTTTCTTCAAATGAGAGCGCCAATGGATAGGCACTTAGAAAGGCCATAGAAATGCATTTCCCAACCAGTGACGTACATGATTACAATATAAATTTTCCAACAATGTCAAGGTTAAAAATATAATCTTAAAGATTGGCGGTATTCACTACTCACTATTCACTGCCACCAACAACATTCGTCGAATCACAACCGCGTGTGCTAAGATGCACTAACACAGTTTAGACAATTTTATTATGAAAAAATCTCATCTTGTAAAAAGAAAAACTTTTATTTTTATTTTACCCATCGTCATCAGACATTTGCCCGTCTTCAAGACAAGCAGATGGGTCCCTGGCTAAGGGCCTGCTGTATAGCACGTCTTGACAAAACGTTCAAAATTCTCTGAAAAGTACGTCCATAAACGCTGGAATTGCTCTATATCATAACTTATGCCACTATATTACATAGGATAATATTTCCATGACACACCAACAAAACTTCTGATACATTTTGGTAGTTGTCAATAACAAATAATATGGTAGAGTGCCAACAGACTCAACCGAGATTATGCCAACGAGGAAAGCATGTAGAAGGTTAGACGTGTGCATGTTTTTTAGCTGAACAACCATGAAACTTAACTCAAAATAATATGCAATTAGGCAATTTTAATTTAATTAGTTTATGGATAGTAGTTGTGCCTCTGCCGCTGGTGTGATTTCTAGCTTTAAGTTATCTTTTAATAATAATAATACAAATTCTATGAGAAGCAGCTTAACCTCTCAAGTGATTTCTAAGGAGTGTTTTAGAAGTGATTTTTATCATGGACTCTTAGTTAAATGCACTTCTCTGTTTTAATCATTGTTGAAGATATGACATTTTGGCTCTTCACCCAGTGAACAAAAACTCAAAGGTGGTTGAAAAGTGGTCAATGCGATGTATTTTCAACCACTTTTCAACATTTGTCTCTGTTATTCCCCTAATTGTGCCCCTGTGGGGCTTATGGTGAACATTTTACTCCTAAGCTTATGATGCATGTTAAGTGTCTTAGTCAAATGCATTTTTTATATTACTTAAAATTTAATGATGGATTCAGTTTTACAATGGATTTTCTTTATGAGCTCATTATCGACGTCGCTGTTGAATACAAGGAGCGGGTGACGGTTAAGTATGAAGAGCTCAGTGAAGAAGTTGGTGGTTTGGAGGAAGAGTGGAAAAAGTACAAAGAAGCATTTGTGGGAGCTGCAGAGGAGCTATGTGGAAGAACATCAGGAAAGGGCGGAAAGTCAAGGAGTAGTAACCAAGGATGGAGGACAAGCGAAGTTGCAGAGGCAGTACGCGAAAAGAAGGAAGCCTGGACAGAAACTGAGAAGACCAAGGAGAGAGGAAATGAACCGGATGCAAGGATGATACACACATACGGGCAGAAGAAGAGAGTGGCAAAAAGAGCTGTTGATAAGGCGAGGAGAGATATGGAAGCAGACATATATAGCAAGCAAGATGAGGATGGTTGAAAGAAGATGATAGACAAAATGGCCCGAGACAGGGATGAGAATAGTGAGGACGTGAAGGGTGGGACGGTGATGAAGGGTAGAAATGGGAAGTTAGCGACAGAACAAGAGGCAGTGCTGAAGGTCTGGGAAAGCTACTTCAAGGAGCTACTGAACCAGGAAAGAAATAACAACGATCTGGAATTACCATCATATGTAGAGGGGAAAGTGGAGTTATCTGATATTACGGATACAGAGATTCAAACCGGGATGAAAGGGATGAAGAAGGGAAGGGCACCTGGTATCGATGAGATGCGTGTGGAGATGGTAATGGCAGCGGGGGAGAGTGGAATCAGCTGGACAAAGAGGCTGCTGAATACATGTATGAGGCAAGGTAAAGTACCAGAGGAATGGCGGACAGGGTTAATAGTCCCAATATGGAAGAAGAAGGGAAATACAGAGGCATCACACTTCTAAGTCACATCTTGAAGCTGCTAGAGAGGATCCTGGATGTGAGGATCCAAAAGAAAGTAGAGCAAGAATTGGGTGAAGAACAACAAGGATTCAGAAAGGGCAGAGGGACGACTGATAGGATGTTTGCATTAAGACAAATGGTAGAGAAGAGATTGGAGATGCAAGGGAGAATGGCAGTGGGATTTGTGGACCTGGAGAAGGCCTATGACACAGGCCCTAGAGAGATGGTGATGGCAACAGTGAGATGGATGGGAGTGCCAGAAGCAGAAGCCAGGATGGTGGAAGCAATGTATGAGAGAACAAAAGGAAGAGTTGTGGTTGGATCTGGGTTGTCAGAAGAGTTTTTAGTTAACATCGGTTTGAGGAAAGGAAGTGCCCTTAGCCCTTTACTGTTTATCATGGTGATGGAAATAATCAGCAGGAAGATCAGCATGAAGGATATTCTCAGGAAGACGATGTATGCAGACGATGTGGCCATAATAGCAGAAAGCAAACAAGACCTACAGGAAGTGTTGGAGGAATGGAAGGGGGTGTTCGAGAAGCACGGACTGCGAATGAGCCTAGAGAAGACAGAAGTGATGTGGGTTTAACACCAGAGAGAGGAATTGAACATCAGGTTGGATGGTAAGGAGATCAAGCAAGTGGATGGCTTTGTGTACCTTGGAGGAATGGTTACGGAGGATGGGCATTCAGCGGCAGAAGTGCGACGTCGGACACAAGTGGGAGCGAATGCTTGGAGAAAGGTAGAGGGAGTCATGTTCAACAGAAAAATTTCAAAAAAGCTGAAAGGGAAAGTCCTGAGAACATGTGTTACACCCGCATGCCTGTATGGTCTGGAGACAGTGGCATTGACAGAACAACAACAACAGAAGCTGCAAGTGTGTGAGAACAACTGGGTTCGTCAAATAACAAGAACAAAGAGGGTGGAAAGAAGAAGGATGAACGACCTAAGGAAAGAGGTTGGGATGCAATGCAGCCTAACAGGAAGATTGGTGAGAAACAGAACGAGATGGGCAGGCCACTTGGTAAGAATGGATGCAAGCAAATTAGCAGAGAGCAAAGGTGGAAACACATCAAGGACGCAGGAAAATGGGAAGGCCACAGCTGAGATGGGAGGACTGCATGAGGAGGGACATGAGAAGATCGGGGGAGGATGAAAGATGGAGAGAGGGAGCAGCCGATAGAAAACTATGGAAAGAAAGAACAGAAAGAGTGGCTCGACAATATTTCACCTGACCCTCACCCCTGTACAGCAGGGAACAAGGAGGAAGAGCACATCTTAGTGAAATGGTCCCATGGTTCCACCTAATTATTTCACGAGATTAATAGTAAAATAACTTCAGTATTAGCTGAAATTGCCTCAACTACAATTTCAACACAATATGTGCTCATTCAGACTTACTTGTGTTGAAGGTAGATTCCACAGAGTCGCTGCTACGACCTCCTGCGATAGAAAACAGGATGATGGTATACTCCGTGGCAGGAGCCAAGCTGGTAAACTTTGCTGTTCTTGTATTGCCATCTGGAATAGTTTGCTTTGTTCTAGATTTATCTTTGATCTCCACTGTGTACCCTGTCACATTGCCAGAAATGGGTGGGTCCCATGTAACGACAAGCGAATTAGCAGCAGGTGTCGCTTGAAGGTTTTCAGCTACATTTGGCTCTGTATAAAGAAATCATAGATACACAGGAATAATAACATCATTATTCTTAAATTAGTGCAAACAAGTTTTAGGTTGAGATATTTATATTGTAAATATTTAACATATCTAAAAATATCTCATGCTTTTGAGGGTTTGGCTATACAAGAGCTGATTGATTGTTAGATAAGATATACCAATTTATGGATTTAACCATCATCATCAAATGGTTTTATAAATTAACAAAGACAAGCCGTTAAAATATGAACATTGGGTCACCTCACACACATGTATGTGGCTGCAAAGTTAATACAAGTGTCAAAACAAATTCAAAACAGACCATCACAGATAAAACATCTCTATATTCAAGTAGTTAACAATTTATAAATATTTTGCCTTGACGGTTTATGTCAAAACAGTTCTGACTCTAAATAGGTAGATTAAAAGTGTCAAAACAAATCGGAGCCTGACTACCGCTTACACATCATTGTATTCAAAAGAATTGAGCAATTTTTAAATATTCTACTTTGGTGTTTTGTGTGAAAACAGTTCCAACAATAAATAGAAGACTGGTTGATGTTGATGGTGATTCATCACTTACTAGTGTAGAAGCTCTTTTCCAATGGAGAACTTGCATTTTCGCCATTTACTGTGACCACTGCTACAGTGTACTGTGTTCCAGATGTCAAAGCAGAAAATGTCACTGTTGTTGCATCATGTGCCAGTGTTTGTTCATCACCTCCATCTATTGTCACATTGTACCCTGTGTAGACCCCTGACGTGGGGGCAGTCCACTCGACTGTCAGTGAATTCACAGTTGCAGAAGCAAGTGTTAGATTCGTGACAGGATTAGGACCTGTAACGCACAGGATATATATAAGAAACTTGTCGAAAAAACAAATATCAAACGGTTCTTGTTCTGAAGAATAAAAATATAATAAAACAGGTCAACACAACCTATAAAAATATACTAGTGAAAAAGTGATCTGGCTTTACATACTAATCAGAGAAAGTTTCCATTAATTGGGTCAGTTATCAGCATAAATATGTCAAAATAGCTACAAATCATGTGAAGGTATTCAAGTTGATGTATTGACATATTTCATCACAACATTTTGTAGCTGCATAGGATAAATACAAATAAATTAATTACATAAAAATTACACCACTATGCTGGTCAACTATGTGTGAAATGTAGTTCAAATAAGTGTCATGTCAAAGTAACAAACTATTAATACTGTGTCCTCATGCTTCCAGGTCACACAGAAATGGACTGGGTACGCTCTTTTTTTCAAATATCAAAATGTTGCATAACTTTGAAAATAATGAAGATATCAACAACATTAAAAATTGATTATTAACTATATACAGGTATGGATGCAGGATTAATTTTGCCCCCGAATACAATTAATAAAAGGAGTTGTCATTAAATTTAATTGAAATGGTCTTTTTTAAACAAATAAAAAGTGTTGTGGCCATTCAACTATTTGAATTTACAGGAATCTAAGATAGACTGAGTCACTCCATATTCATAAAAAAAAACAGCTAACAACTAAAATGCACACAGCTATTCACAATGATCAACTCAGGGAAGTTATCAATAGACAACATCACTAATGGCACCACGATGTTTAAACTGTTTAATTTGTTGTCAGTATGGCTTGCCACACATGCATAGCAATTTTGTGCTTTGTGCAGCGGCGTCTTTTCGTGAAACGTCTTTTGTATTAATTTGTTTACACTCAATCAATGACACTGTTACTGATTTAGCATATTGATCTCTTGCGCAAACATTTCTTTTGGTTCTTGTCAAAATGGGACATCCTATCAACAACTTATTTAGCAACATTTGGCTCCAACCAGTAATACTGCAAACAAAGCCACAATTAGCTATGATGGTCCATTTTTAGAAAATTCAGTTATTGCAAAGAGTCATGCATCAATGAAAAGGTCTACATTTTGTCAACCTATTGGTGTTTAACAAACACCTGTAGTAGCTTCATTATTTTGCCTGCAACAGAGTTGCAAACATTGAAAAATGAAAAATTTGGCCCCATTACATGGGACCGTGTTATAAAGACTTAAATATGATACACTATATGCACTGAATAATGACTTGTTCATATGCTATACACACATGTGTGTTGTTTGTGCTGTTTTGTCTTTAATAGCTGTAGCTGAAGTAGTTTGGGTCACATCTTCAGACAAGAAGGAATTAAAGGGAAATGTTAGAGAAAATGGTTGACGGTAAGACTAAGAGACAGACAAAAACCAAGAGCCACACGGAGAGGCAACTGCAAGGCATGGATGGAGAACATGAAGTATGAAGATCTGGTCAGAATGGCACAATGCAGACATGAGTGGCAGTCCGTAATAGCTGACCTTCCGAGAGGGGATGGCACCACATGATGATGATGATGAAGATGACGTTGTATGGTTATATAGGAAATAAAAATGTGTACACACAGTGTGTGATGTATGTATATGTGATGAAATACCTTTGAATAATAGATGTTAGCCTAAGCACTATATTATATAGTATTTGTTGAACACTAAGTAATATATAATGAAAATGATGTATTGTTTAAAAGGTGCCTATATAAGTAATGCTAAATAGGTCAACAACAAATAAACAACTGCTGGTAATATTTCACCATTTATATAACATTATGCACCATCCAACAAATTAGAGTTAGAAGATCTACTAGTGCAATTGTTTAGGTATAGGCCTACTTGTATTTTACAACTCACAAAAGTAAGGCATACATTGCTGAATATAACCAATCAATTTGTCTTTAGAATGTTGCCACCAGATCATATATCAAATTACATAAATCAAGGGACTGTGTTTATATAGATACACGTGTGTAATTAACCAATTAAACAAGCTAATTTAAAAATGCTCACTGTGACAACATGACAAAGTATCAGTTTGAAACACGCTCGTTAGGTGGTGCCATTTTATATTTTAAGCATCCTGATTTATAAATCAACGTTTACCATTCACCGGACGCTAAATATTAAAAATTAGTGCTGTTAATCATTATTTGTGTAGTATTTATCACTGCACGGGCAGCGCCATCCAGCGGGCCAAAATACAAGGATTTGTTGACATCGTCGCACGTGGATCGTCAATTTTAGGAGCGATGTACGTTACTAGCCAGAGCTAGCCAAGCCCAAACATTTTCTAGTAATTAATTATAGACATACAAAGGGTGGGACGGTGATGAAGGATAGAAATGGGAAGTTAGTGACAGAACAAGAGGCAGTGCTGAAGGTCTGGGAAAGCTACTTCAAGGAGCTACTGAACCAGGAAAGAAATAACGATCTGGAATTACCATCGTATGTAGCTCGAGGAAAGTGGAGTTAACTGATATTACGGATATAGAGATGCAAACCGGGATGAAAGGGATGAAAAAGGGAAGAGCACCTGGTATCGATGAAATGCGTGTGGGAGCAGGGGAGAGCGGAATCAGCTGGACAAAGAGACTGCTGAATACATGTATGAGGCAAGGTAAAGTACCAGAGGAGTGGCGGACAGGGCTAATAGTCCCAATATGGAAGAAGATGGGAGATGTGCAAGACCCAGGGAAATACAGAGGAATCACACTTCTAAGTCACATCATGAAGCTGCTAGAGAGGATCCTGGATGTTAGGGTCCGAAAGAAAGTAGAGCAAGAATTGGATGTAGAACAACAAGGATTCAGAAAGGGCAGTGGGACGACTGATGGGATGTTTGCACTAAGACAAATGGTAGAGAAGAGGTTGGAGATGCAAGGGGGAATGGCAGTGGGATTTGTGGTCCTGGAGAAGGCCTATGACACAGAGATGGTGATGGCAACAGTGAGATGGATGGGAGTGCCAGAAGCAGAAGCCAGGATGGTGGAAGCAATGTATGAGAGAACAAAAGGAAGAGTTGTGGTTGGATCTGGGTTGTCAGAAGAGTTTCGAGTTAACATCGGTTTGAGGAAAGGAAGTGCCCTTAGCCCTTTACTGTTTATCATGGTGATGGAAATAATCAGCAGAAAGATCAGCACGAAGGATATTCTCAGGAAAATGATGTACGCAGATGATCTGGCCATAACAGCAGAAAGCAAACAAGACCTACAGGAAGTGTTGGAGGAATGGAAGGGGGTGTTCGAGAAGCACGGACTGAGAATGAGCCTAGAGAAGACAGAAGTGATGTGGGTTGGACACCAGAGAGAGGAGTTGAACATCAGGTTGGATGGTAAGGAAATCAAGCAAGTGGATAGCTTTGTGTACCTTGGAGGAATGGTTACGGAGGATGGGCATTCACCGGCAGAAGTGCGACGTCGGACACAAGCGGGAGCGAATGCTTGGAGAAAGGTAGAGGGAGTCATGTTGGACAGAAAAATTTCAAAAAAGCTGAAACGGAAAGTCCTGAGAACACGTGTTACACCAGCATGCCTGTATGGTCTGGAGACAATGGCGTTTACAGAGCAACAACAACCGAAGCTGCAAGTGTGTGAGAATAACTGGGTTTGGCGAATAACAAGAACAAAGAGGGTGGACCGAAGAAGGATGAACGACCTAAGGAAAGAGGTTGGGATGCAATGCAGCCTAACAGGAAGATTGGTGAGAAGCAGGATGAGATGGGCAGGCCACTTGGTAAGAATGGATGCAAGCAAACTAGCAAAGAGAGCAGAGGTGGAAAAACATCAAGGACACAGGAAAAGGGGAAGGCCACAGCTGAGATGGGAGGACTGCATGAGGAGGGACATGAGAAGATCGGAGGAGGATGAAAGATGGAGAGAGGGAGCGGCCGATAGAAAACTATGGAAAGAAAGAGCAGAAAGAGTGGCTTGACAATATTTTACCTGACCCTCACCCAAGTACAGCAGGGAACAAGGAGGAAGCGCACATACAAATGTCTTTTCCGTGAATCACGGTGAATCTCGCATTAGCGACAGTTATGACATTTTTACCTTGAATAAAAATTACTTCCTGTTGAAAAAATGAAATACGATGTATATCAGCATAATGTACAATTATTCAGCTTTACAGGCATATGCACCGTTTTGTGACAGGTCGTCAATGGCAGCTGCTAGCCTATGGTATGGACCGTAACAGGCACCCCCATAACATAAACGGCGCTCTTCGCCTTCGGGTACACGTTTTGCTCAACTTTCTTAACACACCACAACTAGCGCCACCTAACGAGCTCCGGCATGGCTACTATAATCACATCCTGTATCTGGCATGGGTGACTTATGGGTTCTGCTAATTAACGAAGAATAGCGGCACTGTATTAGTTTACATCAGCAAGACAACACTGGTCAACAGTGACACTGAGACCGAGTGTGCATCGCGGCACTTGTCTAGAATCCGGACTCACCTCGATTTCGACGTAATTCACATAAAGTATGTACAGTAACGATGCACAATGCTTACTGAACTACGGAACATGTAAATTATTGAACATGTTGTTCGTAAGAACACATTTAATCACCTTTTTCGAAGCTCGCATATTTAACTTGCACTGAACGCCATCTTGCCTCTTTAATTCGCAAGATGGCGACACTGATGGCGATATTTAACCTGCATATTATGCGAATTCGAGCTTCGAAAAAGATGATTGAATGTGTTTTTACGCATAAAATGTTTACTAATTTACATGTTCCGTAGTCCAGTTTGCATTGTGTATGCATTGTGCACGGTTATTGTACAAATTGCATATTAATAACGGCGAAATTGAGGTGGGCACGCATTCTAGACAAGTGCATGCATCACTTCTCACCCCATTAGGGGAAGGCAGTGACAGTGTTAGTTGAGCGACTGGGTACGTTGAGCCACCCATGTTTCCCAGGAAACTACAGCAGCGACAGTTACATGGTACCACCCAGTGACAGAACATGTTATTATGTGAGCTAAAAGTATGTTTTTTGATGTTTTTCGAAACGTTTAGTAATTGTGATTAATGTCCGCTGGTGTGTAATCTATCAACGCACGTGACTAGACTTTATTGTTTGTGCATTTACAAATGGTTTAACTATGCAAAGAGAAGAAGATTATTTACGTCACTCATGATAAGTTAATCAAATAAGCTTAGTTGTCGAAACGGGGCTAGTTGAGCCACCCAAGGCCCAAGGGAGGGTTAGTTGAGCCACCCAAGACAAGACAAGACCCAAGGCCCAAGGGAGGGTTAGTTGAGCAGCTGTTAAAGAACGAAGACGAGTGTTCTTTGTTCTTTACAAGGCAACATATTAGCAGTTAGTTACACTGGTTGGGATTGGCCTATAAGTCTATATTAATTAAGTGTGTCGACTTATTAATTAAGAGACGTGTTGTGCCCATTGGGTAGATGTGTTTTTATGATTTTTTGTGTACAAGGCATACGTAAATTATACAAATAAAGCATTTACGCAACGTACGCTACACTGTGGCTCAACTTACCCCACACCAAGTGTTAGTTTATCCAGCTTACCAACCCTATTTGAATCAGCTATATATAATTATCTATGCATGCTAGATATATTATCTTGGTTTATAATGATATACTAATAATCATAGTTTATGTGAGTAAAAATATTTTTTACTTATGACTATGATTGCGCCATAGACATCAAAAAGAAAAAAATGGCTCAACTAACACTGCCTTCCCCTACTCCGATAAATCGGTACTAGCCCTAATATCATATATTATATGTGATTTGTGCGATTTGTCAAATAGCGTAACATCGAGTCTTCGCGTCTTTTTTTGGCGGTGTCGCCAAGAAATGATCACCACTAAAACTTTCGGCGAAAATACAATTGATATGAGATAATTTAATAGGGCACGTGTCGGATGTCTAGTTGTGGAAAATACTTGAATTCAGCGCAATCGTCATATTTTATTGAGCCAAGAACATGCAGATTGGCTTTAATCGATTCCATGCACTATTCGCATGTACGTATTGGCGATTAACGAAAACAGTCGTTGAAGTTCCGCCACACGGGGACAATGTTTCTTTGGATTCCTGATTTATCCTCTGTTAACACACATGCTGTGTGAAACTCGTGAACACGGCACATCTCGTTTGCTTAAGGTGGTAAGTGGCCAGTTATTACCTATGGAACTCAACTTATTGTTTTAATAGTATATGATACTTCGGTTTCATATGACAGTCTTATATCATGTGATTGTAGTTTATTCGTTTCAACTGTACATCTTAGACTTAGTTGAGGAAGTTACGCGAGACAAAAGCACACTCTGAGACTGGGTTGCTATTGTTATCGCGCCATTTAAAGCAATGCCATGGTAACCACACATTTGACTAAACAATCTAAAACCACAATTATCTTGATACTTACTAGGAAACAGAAACAAACTTAATAAAAACGTTGAATCTAAAAGTAGTAATAAGGCTGAAGATAAATTCTCCAAATATCCCATTCATGGGATACGCGCGACTTTTAGAGAGTAGGCAATATCCTAAATGGCCCGCATATAATATGACACAGGCTACGTTCCGCATTTTGGCGGTTTATATGTTAGACGATGTAGAATTTATACCACATAACATGATTTTACGTAAACAATCGATCCGATATTGTACTTTTAAACTGGTTTACCTAACCACATGTACGAGCGTGTTCACCTACCCGCAACCACGGAGCACACAGCCGCCAGGAGGACGACCAGGCAGCATCCCGTCCATCGTTGTAGCCCTTTCATGCCGGGCTCCGGCTATTTCTGCGAAAGTTTCTGAAACACCGATGATTGTGTTATGAATGTTATCGCTGACACCGCGCCAAGCTTGGTAAGGATACATTTTGAAGACAGTGACATGTGTTTGTAGGATAATGCACATGCTTAAGCCGAAGGAACACCTCCCGGACAGATGTGTAAGGTTGCAATGCACAGTGGGACGTATAGCAGGGCCCTACAGACAAACTACACCAGGTCACAAATACCAACATGTCCAATACTTCAGAAGAGGGCACTTTTTTTGGTGTACAGAATATAATCTATGAGCCATCCTTGACTACGTGCCCGGCTTAATAGCTTGGGTGGTTTGTGGTTTAGAAATGTTCCTTTGGAGAAGGAGAGGCTTATATTGACATCCCTTCCGAAGATACATTGCATTGTTGATACTTCCATATTCCATAGGTGTATCACGCCAACCACGTCGCTTTCGCTAGATGGCAGCACACGCTGAATTGAAACCGCCGAACACAAGGCAAATGATATCGTCCATATAAATATGGACAAACTATTATCTGAAAATTAAATGTATACATACAAATAGTATAATTGTAATATATCAGGCTATTATAGTTGTTAATTTAAATTGGACTTAGCATATAAACTATATCTCTACAATTAATAACAAAATTTTTAGTAATATTTCTTCATATTTACAGTTTTCCACATACGTGACCAATAATACGTGATCGCAGAAAATGACTCCATTTTGGTGGTCAAATTGTGTAAACTAATTAACATGGCAGATACCGATATTCTATCGAGCACTGTTTCACACATAGACCATGTAGTTCGCAGAAATTAGCAACACCATCCGTTCGATCTTCGCACCTATCTTTTCATGCCACCAACAAAAACACGCCTAGCTTCTGACGAGAAAGCGCTGCCAGTCACGGGGACTGAAAACGGCCCCAAATCCGTGTGTGACATTGAACAGATAGTCGACCACTGGCTATGAAGTCTAAATAACACAATTTACACAATTTATACAGAATGAGAGGTATTTATGTTCGGCAACTTACTGAATAAACTGCAATGACACAAGTGCAACTTTATAATTATTATGAACACAGGTTGGGACAAAATTTGCTATACTCGTAGGCTGGATAGTGGTGCTGCGTAGACTGCATGGCAGTGCTGCGTAGACTGCATGGCAGTGCTGCGTAGACTGCGTGGCAGTGCTGCGTAGACTGCGTGGCGGTGCTGCGTAGACTGCGTGGCGGTGCTGCGTAGACTGCGTGGCGATGCTGCGTAGACTGCGTGGCGGTGCTGCGTAGACTGCGTGGCGGTGCTGCGTAGACTGCGTGGCGGTGCTGCGTAGACTGCGTGGCGGTGCTGCGTAGACTGCGTGGCGGTGCTGCGTAGACTGCGTGGCGGTGCTGCGTAGACTGCGTTGCGGTGCTGCGTAGCCTGCGTGGCGGTGCTGCGTAGACTGCGTGGCGGTGCTGCGTAGACTGCGTGGCGGTGCTGCGTAGACTGCGTGGCGGTGCTGCGTAGACTGCGTGGCGGTGCTGCGTAGACTGCGTGGCGGTGCTGCGTAGACTGCGTGGCGGTGCTGCGTAGACTGCGTGGCGGTGCTGCGTAGACTGCGTGGCGGTGCTGCGTAGACTGCGTGGCGGTGCTGCGTAGACTGCGTGGCGGTGCTGCGTAGACTGCGTGGCGGTGCTGCGTAGACTGCGTGGCGGTGCTGCGTAGACTGCGTGGCGGTGCTGCGTAGACTGCGTGGCGGTGCTGCGTAGACTGCGTGGCGGTGCTGCGTAGACTGCGTGGCGGTGCTGCGTAGACTGCGTGGCGGTGCTGCGTAGACTGCGTGGCGGTGCTGCGTAGACTGCGTGGCGGTGCTGCGTAGACTGCGTGGCGGTGCTGCGTAGACTGCGTGGCGGTGCTGCGTAGACTGCGTGGCGGTGCTGCGTAGACTGCGTGGCGGTGCTGCGTAGACTGCGTGGCGGTGCTGCGTAGACTGCGTGGCGGTGCTGCGTAGACTGCGTGGCGGTGCTGCGTAGACTGCGTGGCGGTGCTGCGTAGACTGCGTGGCGGTGCTGCGTAGACTGCGTGGCGGTGCTGCGTAGACTGCGTGGCGGTGCTGCGTAGACTGCATGGCAGTGCTAGTGGGGCTACGTGTGCCATGCCAGTCGATGGGGCAGCAATATTTATAGCAGCCATAAGGTGGGCTGCCTTCGTGCAGCTTGCTATGGATATACGGCTAACCCATTACAAAGTATGTAATTATAGCCTAGCTACCCTGGACCTGGCGAACATCTTTTTACACCTTTATATATACAGTAGTAGGATACTAGGAGCCTTTATTATTACTTTAAATGTGTTTACACTATTTTGCGGAGTATACAATTAACTAGTGCTGTTATTCATCAATAAAAACATAAGTGGCAACTGGTCCACTGTGCATGACACGAGAAGAATATTCAGTCGCTTTCCAATGTCTTTCTATTTATTGCCGCAATCTTTCGTCGTTCTGGTCGGCGTGGAACCGTCAACGCTTAATTGGATGTGAAGCTATTTGAAGAGTGTGGCATCCGCCAGCATATAACCGGCCGGCGTGTCGACAAGCGTATTCATTAAACACCAACTGCGTAGCACAGCCACAATCAACGGAGAAATTTTACCACCAAAACGGTGTCATGTGTTACCTTCACTTGAAAAAACCTCTATTCAGGCTTGCAGAACGTAAATTATGCAACGTTCATGTTATCTTAGATGTATTACACATAATTGGGCATTTAGTACATTTGATACATTATGACTATGTGCGTGTGGGGAGGGGGTAATATATAGGGACCGTCTTACCCTACATGAATGGGGACCGTCTTGCCGTACACACACCGTGTGTCTTAACACGATGTAGACACTATCACCTATTTTGTATTGTATGACATGTTAACTAAAATTAAGTTTTACCATTGGCGAAATAATAGAACATTAGACATAATAGAGTATATACAAGTTAACAAAACACACTGATTTCATTACGTCTGTCTCGAGTTCCTGAGCTTTCGTGGTGGGTATCCGATAGATGTTGACATCATTTTGCACAAGGTTCGGGGATGTGCGAAGTTTTATATTTTGCGTACTTAGTGGGGGGCGTCTTACCTCGTGGGTGGGCGTGTTGCCCCAGGTTACCCTACTTTTTGTTAGTTCAGTAAGCCTGTGTGTACACATATTAAATGTACTGTGGTAAACTATACATAACAATTATGGCATCCTACTCAATACAGGTATTTATTGAATGGCCTTCGCCAAAAAATCCCTGTAACATGGAAGCAAATTAACACACGTTTTATAGACAACATTCGGGTATTGCATTGGAAAATCACTCCTAATTGATTAATACCAACTTTGGCTAATTATATTTATATAACAGCGACTTTACAGCTATTTATATTCTTTTGCTGTTGGACACGATGTCTGGAAACCACTATACTCTATTCAGTGTTGTACTGCATGCTCAGTATAGTAATATATTCCTTGACTTGTTCTGGTGAAATGTTGTACAATGTTCCATATACATATGTTTACAGTAACGGGATGTGGTGGTGTCTTTATATTTATTGTTATTGTAAAATTGCAACAGATGTTTAATTCATTTGTTCACAGCTGATGAAATTCATAAAACATTAACAAATCATCGTAGTCAATACAGCCGGCATCTAAAAGCGCGTGTAGTTCCAAAATAAAACGCCCCGATCTCGACGGTGCGCACACGAGTTACGCCTACTTTTGTAGTGCAGTGAATGCTGTCAAATAGAGTCGTGGAATGCGCGCCGCCTGCCTTCCGGGTGTACACGGGATCATTTGTCTTAAATTAGTTCCTGTGCATCACGCCTGCACGGAACCCTCATTGACCGTATCCACTGAGTAAACAGATCAGCCACGCTGTCACTCGGGCGTCGTCATCGATGTGACAAATTCATTTGCATCCGGACCTTGAAAAGCGAGTGTTTTTTTTCAGAATGTCACTAGTTTTACTTCAATTCTATTTTCATGAAAGCTGATCTTCCTTGTGGTGACCGGAAGACAGAGAGCGCCACGAGTGGTGCTCAGGCATAAATAACACCAAGCTGTCATTCAACACATTGACTTTGAACTGTTGACATTATTCCCAACGTTTGTCGGTCCGGGTACGCTCCTAAAATTAGTTGAAGGTTTTCAAAGTAGCATTAGCCTAACCACCAAGTCACCGAACACTGCAACATCATGTACAGTAAGACTAAACCATCATCCCCCTCCAATGACTTTGGAACAGTCTCTTATTGTTCGCCTGATGGCAACAACTACGCAGTTACTGAGCTCTTAAATAATATTTACGTTCATCTGTAAAAAGTAAAGCGCGGAAAAAACTCTTTCCTGTTTGTATTCATATATTCGTAACATCCTGGGTGATGACGCATGGGTTAATCAGTGTGTAGAGAGCAGAAGAGAGACAACGCCCGGGGAGATAGCGCTGTCAAAAACTACGTCGAAAAGTCGAAACAAATGTCTTGTCTATCTTTTTTTGCGTATTTTAAAAGTTCATTTGTACGTAACACAAATGTGTATGTCAGAATGACATGAATTCTAAATTCGGAAAACGTCCAACTGAACGATATGATTAACTTCCGTTTGTGGTCGCATCGTCACCTTTCCGCATTGCAACACTATTACAATGGAATGCCATGCAAAAAAAAGTATTCATTCATTCCTGTCCAGCCCCCAGTACAGGATGGGCCGTGTTACGCATGCAACGTGACTGCTCGTCACGCCTGGCTAGGCAGAGCCTCCCACTGCTTTCTTTGTATGAAAGGAATTCTGAGTGAAACGGTTCACGGCGGCGCAGGAAGTTTTCTAGTGATTTGTGGCCGAAAAAAAGGATGGGTGGAATGTGTGATGCATGTCCCTCGTCGAAAAGCCGTGGTCAGTCGGAGTGTTAGAATGTCTATTCTGATCGCCCACTAAAATAATTGGGAATATTGACTCCAGTAATAGCAATTATAAGCACTGCATTCGCACTCGAAATTATCGCTTTAGAGAGTCTCTCGGATGCATTCACTAGATGGCAGCACTGATTTAGTTGAACACGCTGGAAGCAAAACCACAACTTCGGATTGGAATAACAATTACAAACAATTATTTTAATGGTATCGGCCATATTAGTTTTTGTTTCCCCGTATTGCCCATTAGAAGTGCTATTTAAAGACTGTGCCCCAGTGAACATCAATAAAAACGCCCTGGCTTACTATGTGAACGTATCTGCATAGCGTGCCTAAAGACATCGGTACGCGGAGTAAGACTTAAACCCAATATTTACATACGAACATATCCAGGCTTACCTGTCAGTTGCCAAATTTGCTCGATTGTCACAGACAGCGAATAGTAATCTTCTATGAACAGCACACATATATAGCGACGTCGCGTATACTGCACATTTTGTCAGCGATATTATTAATAATAAACAGCTATAATTAGCTGCTGGTCACATAAATTGGCCCACTTAAGTTATGGTCTTTGACATTAATTTTGCAGCTTCAATACGGCACGGTTGTTGCCCATTTCGGTTAGAATATCTACGTCTAACTGTTCAAGTCGAACTGCTGAATTCCTCGGTACAACTGACAGGTAAGGACACTTAACAATCAATCCAGGTATGATTAGTCCCGAGGGTTCACACCGGTGGGGTATTTAGGGGGAGGCCACTGGGTCATGCCCCCTTTCGCTTAACTGTTTTAATTTTCGTTTTTTTCGTTGCGCCGCTACATGGTAGCATGGTGAACTAATGATTGACTAGGCTTGCACCCTTGCCCCCCCCGCCCCCCTTGCCTCTCCCCGGCCTCCCCTTTACGAGATCCTAGATACGCCACTGGTTCACACATTTAACCCGTTGTATAAAGTTATGTTTCAACTGACCTCATCCCTCAAAAATCTATATAAATCTTACTTCACCCTGATTGCATTAACAAATAGAAATTGCATCCCTCAATTAAAATGCAACATATGTTTATTGCATCTAATTTTGATTTATGACGATTGTAGAACTGACACGTGTGCTCCATGTGGAGTATCGAGGATCTCGCAAAGTTGGAGGCTAAGGGGGAACAAAGTGGGAGGCCAAGGGGAACAAAATGGGAGGCCAAGGGGGAACTAAGCCTAGTCACCCCTTATTTTATTATGCTGCCGTGTAAGCCAAAGGGTGCACGGGCCAATGCCCTCAAATACGTCACTGCACACGTTCTCTATATGGAGTCTGTTCTAACATTTAATAAATCACCCTAGGTTTAGTAAACTACCGTGGTCGACACTTTGTCAAACCCCGTATGACCAGCTGATCGCACAACTGTCCCATCAGTCGTCACACACAGTAACAAAACTAACTGTAATAAATCATGTGATGCATAAGAAATTCACTTTGACTGATATTGAAACTGTGGTAACTCAGGTACAACACAGCGGTCGTGGCGCGCAGTCGATCCGTGGCTAGAATATCGCACTCTCAACCGCAACGGTCGCAGTTCGAGTCCTCTTGCTGCCGTTTCGAATATTGGACAATTTCGTTCACACCACGCTGCCTCAGTTCACTCAACTGTATAAATGAGTACCTGGCTAATAACAGTTATATATATATATATATATATATATATATATATATATATATATATATATATATATATATATATATATATATATATATATATATATATATATATATATATATATATATATATATATATATATATAGTAATTATAATGAAGAAGTCAACATGAATAGTCTTCGCGCAGTAATTGCAGAATGGCATGGAAGCCCAGTTGGTATTGGTCTGCCTGGGGTGTAGTGCAACACGCTTTGAATGGTCCAAGGACCGGATACAGAGCTATATAATAAAATATTATTACCAGAACATACCTGTTACGTGAGTCCTCGCGTGTGAACATGCCAAGCCCAGAGTTAGCACGCGACCTATATTTTGCGCGTGCGCATTGTTTGTCCAGACACTGATTTTATGTAATGCCGACATGTTCATAATGACTAGCGTTCCGTTTGATTGATAAGTAATGTCTGGTAATAAGACCCACTGAAACAGCAATAGGCGCGGTGGTGTGTTGAACTACTTGTTCTCAATTGCTGGCATTAAGTCGACAATGAACAGAAATATAATGTTTCATTCTCGGCACACCCTGCATTGTTCCAATAGGCAACTAATTTCAAGGTTTCGTGATTCAGTTGATGCTTCGGCTTAGTATTAGGCCGCAGGATGATTAATTGTTATTTCTGATTGTTTGATTACTGTTGCGAAGTTACACAGATGTAAACAAGGATATTTATTGTAAAATCAAACCAAATTTACATTTTTAATGTTAGAGGTATCAACGTCTACATTTACTGCTAACACAAGTTGTCATAAAATCTCATAATTTTTTTATTCATATGTCAACAGTATTTTTCAATGTGCAGGTGTATTGCATTTTCGGTAACAAACGCGGCCCTAAGCTGATCGCCAGATGGCGCTCCGACGAGAATGGCCCAGTATTGTCATAATCGGATTTATGATTTCACCTTGAAATCAATGGTTTTTCACTACAGTACAGCTGAGACATTGTGGTGTAAGCCGTCAATGTTGACATAAGGCACCCAAGAAGTTTGTACAATCCTGTCTGTTGTATTGTAGCGATCAAAGGAACAGTAGCTTTAGCGCGTCGAGTGACTTCTCGGGGAAATCCAATAATTATTGATGTTCACAATAACGTCTTCTGTGGGTAAAGTGGTCCGGGCTTGTGAATACAGTAATCTTGAATACGTGACGCTTCATAAATGTTCACGTACTTTTCTTTTATACACTGGACTTTAATGGAACTCCACAAGAGGTTTACCAACATGCATCTGAGCTAAGAACTACAACAATATGTTTGCGATATGCTACGTAAGGTTATTACTCTGTCGTAATTCGTTAGGTAAAGAAACGCCCCCACATAACTCATATCATCATCGTGTTATATCTTTTAACATTAGTAACATGTTGATTATGCTGAAGTGATTTGCATTTGCGAATGCCCATGGTAACAAGATGTTAATTATAGTTCATTAATTGTTTTGTTTGAAATATTTTTTTGACTTTCTTGTGGCACTGAACCTAACAATGGGGGCCTACCAACGCAGATTAAACAAAGCGTAGTTTTCTATATAGGCTTTTTGTGCAGAATTGTTTTGTGTTTCTGTTGTCACACTGAGTTCACCTGTTGTGCATACTGGAGTGATCAAGGGTGGAGTCAAGACTTGGCCGCTCGAGCTTAGATTATTTTACGGTCGTGGGCGCAATTGTTAGATCCACAAAATGACTATACGCCTAGCAACCACAACAACAGGTCGGTCAATCTAACAACACGCATGTCCCCCGCAAATGTGAAGCTGTAGTTATTTATGAAACAATTCTGTCGATTGCTAATTCCATGTTTAAGTATGTCAGGGATCTGTTGTCTCCCTGTACTTCACTAAGTACTTCACTATGTACTTCACTGTGTACTTCACCATGTACGTCACCGTGTACTTCACCATGTACTTCACCGTGTACTTCACCGTGTACTTCACTGTGTATTTCACAGTGTACTTCACCGTGTACTTCACCGTGTACTTCACCGTGTATTTCACCGTGTACTTCACCATGTACTTCACCGTGTACTTCACAGTGTACTTCACCGTGTACTTCACCGTGTACTTCACCGTGTACTTCACCATGTACTTCACTGTGTACTTCACAGTGTACTTCACAGTGTATTTCACCATGTACTTCACCATGTACTTCACCATGTACTTCACCGTGTACTTCACCATGTACTTCACTGTGTACTTCACCGTGTACTTCACAGTGTACTTCACCGTGTACTTCACAGTGTACTTCACCACGTACTTCACCGTGTACTTCACCGTGTACTTCACCACGTACTTCACCATGTACTTCACCGTGTACTTCACCATGTACTTCACCGTGTACTTCACAGCGTACTTCACCATGTACTTCACCGTGTACTTCACCATTTTCAAACTCTGTCATAGCGTCTTTCAATATGTAAACGTGGCTGCTAAGGCGAAGCTTGATGGAATTCAAGTCAAGTCAAGTTTTATTCTCTAATACCATACAATGGTGTGTGAGGTAAACATACGACAGTACTTGCATGTACTCGTAACATTTTAAAGTAGTAAGAACAGTCAATGTTATTTAAGTTTACCAATTGTGATTTTGATCAATTTACAAATTCTTATTAATTTATTTAAACTATGAATGTTAAACAACACAGAAAACTTTAAAGTATCAGCGTGATTAATTAAATATATAGGCAGAAATATATTTGAAAAGATAACTATAAAGGTACGTTCTTATATAACGCGGTATCTAGTCCTTGGGACTGCTCAAAGCACTTTACACTTCACCCCTGGCAGACCTGTTCATTTCAACGCCATTTCGACTTTTCTGGGAAGCATTCAGTCACGCTGCCATTACTGCGCGAAGACTATTCGTTCCGATATCCATATTTGTCTGTTGCCAGGTATCGATTTATACAGCTGAGTAAACTATGGCAACGTGGTATGAACGAAATTGCCAAAGCTTCGAAACAGCAACAAGGATTCGAACCCGGGTTCTCTCGATTGAGAGTCCGACGTTCTGACCGCGACACCACCGCACCCCACGAATGTGTCCCATATCTCTTTGTTCCCTGAAAGTGTCACATTAAAACAATAGATGAAATTAATTCCCAATCTAATTCCTATTACACAGAGTACATTACCTTTCATTTCTATCAATATTGAAACATCTGCCTGTTTCAATAGGCAGTTTTGTGTTACCCAACCTAAACTGAGTAAAAACTAATTCTTAATCCGCAATGTCAAGTATGATTCAAACTCGAATACTACTCAAAATATTCTATGGATAACACATTTCTCATTGTAAAATACATTATTTTAATATATTCGTCATGAAGTCTGATTTTAAGACAATTATTTAGCCATTTGTGATTGACGACATTAGGAAAGTGCCAAACGTTAGAAAGACCACTTTCATATAAAATATTTTGAAAAGTTTTTATCCAAGGTGATTCATAATCAGTGTTATTATTTAAGTTTAGTAATAGTTTGTACATTATCACTGATAACTTTGAATATTTTCCTGTTGTTAGCTTAATCCAGAAATTAACCATTCTTTGCTTAATTTTTTATCACTGGTGGTGGTCTGCCTAGTTCACCATATATCAAACATTTAGAAGTAGATTTGTTGACATGTAATACCATTCTACAAAATTCCAAGTGAAGCTTTTTAATGATGCCACACTGTTCATACCACTACATACCAGTAGGGGCCTACGTACGAGAACGCTTCATCACAGACTATAGCACCCGAGACAAAAGCGCACACTCATTTGTCATAAGTAGGATTTTGACGTCAGATTGGATCTGACAATTTTTTGTGCCGCCCTGTTACAAATGTTGCATTGTGAACCGAGTTGGGTGGGCGTCCCTTAAACTGTGCCTGAACATTTTACCTTTACCTGCGTGTTACGTTTTCAGTGATAGATGGTTGGTGTTTTATGTAGCAAAGTTATGTTAAAGATGGATGTTCAAGATACTAAAAATCCCTCCTTTTCCTTTGCCATGTATTTCTTTATTTAAGAGAAACGCTTCATTTAGACAATAACAGTAAGTGGTGTCTGTTATGCTATGATTTATGAGTGTATCAATTGAAGTCTGTATTTTCAGTAACCAAAACATTGCAGTGGGTAAGATCGTAGAACGACTATTTCTCGTGCATCATTGGTAGAATAAGACATAGTTTGGCCGCCGAGTATTATAATTGACAAGCTCCCAACCTCGGGACTAAAATACCATTACCTTGAGCTGTGCAACAACCTGAATTTTAGTAGTGGCGGATGACATGCACGCCATCTAGTGTTACATGTTGCAGCCCCCCCCCCACAAACACACGCACTTACACTGAGACGTGCGGCTGGGTTTCACAGCGGTAACAATTTAAATAATATCAAGAATGATATCAAGAATGATATCAAGAATAATATCAAGAGGTACCTGAATGTAAAGAAACATAACCGATCTACGACATATAACTACTACCCGTTAACGAGCACCCTGTACACATTTGGGCGTTTCTCTTAAAGATTTTTATCGACGCTAATCTAGTAATTATGGAGAGCGTTCGACACTACATTTGATCCATTGAACGGAAAACGTAATCTGAATAATGACCCCCCTCTCCGGAATAAAGAATGTGTCCGCAGCATTTAGCATACGATAAGATCTCCACACTGTAGAAGCACCATGTTTACTGACGTGTTGTCGTACGTAGTCCCCTGTAGCGTGCGCTGACGAACTCAATTGTACAACAGAGACCAAACAATGGCTATGAAACCCAAACTCCATCCTTTGTATCGAAGAAGGTTCTATGAACAACATATTGTTACATGTAGGGAGCTGTATTCTCGTTGACCTGGAGCCTTTGTATAGCGAACACAGGACCCGCCTAGAAACAGCGAAGTCCGGTCACGTCCGTAGACACCGTACACATAGCCAACGAAGTGGACAAAACACAGCGAACCGGTGATTGAATGTGAAGTTCTTGGCACCACAGAATGTCCCTTTGTATCGACCATGCTGATGAATGAATTATTCATGACTTATACTAGAGTGTTTGCTTATGAATTGTCTTCGAGCTAGGTGTCATCAAAGACGCATTCGCACAGACGCATACACGGTTTGTTTGAGCAAAATCGACAATGCATTCGAAGTTATTATTTATACCAGTTGTTTTTATGACGTTCCTCTCGAGTGTCCTTGTTTAAATGAGTGTCTATTGACGTGACTCTAATGCACATCAACAATCAACGTGGGGCAAGCAGACAAATATCTACACCGTCCACTATTGTTATGCGGCGGGTTTAAGAGGTACAAACATACTGTACTCGATTAGCTAAAGTCAACAGCCACCGGTCAAGTTTATAGTAGCCGTACTAATGGCGATGGCAGAGGACATCTCCGGACAACGACGGTCCACTCAACCACGTGTAACGTTAACTACATTACGAAGTCAATGCCTGGTCACAGCACAATGCTGCTGATTTGACCACGAAATCGTGAGGTAGTATTCTGGAGGTGGGATTGTCGTTGACGTGTGTACTGTACTAGTTCACTTGTGCCATAATGAATTACTCATCCGTGAGAAGGTTATTGTCCTAGCGAGAGTCGGCACACAACACAGTGTCATGTCTAAATATATGTTGTATTCTTACGTAATATCCATATCCTTATCTCCCGATTATTCCCGTCGTCTCCTCGTCCTAGTCCTACTACTGGCTGTATTGCTACCCTGTTTTCCCATCTCTACTCCCTCTAACGTAATCAGCCCTACCCACATCTCTCGCTACCACTCATTTGCTCCGTCCCTATATTCCCCTTTCTGCCTGCCTGGGGTCTGTTAGTTTGGAATAGGATATTCTGGGGTCTGTTAGTTTGGAATAGGATATTCTGGAGTCTGTTAGTTTGGAATATGATATTATGGGGTCTGTTAGTTTGGAATAGGATATTCTGGGGTCTGTTAGTTTGGAATAGGATATTCTGGGGTCTGTTAATTTAGAAGGATAGTCTGGGGTCCGTCCGTGTTTGTCACAACAAGGGGAAATAAAAAATAAAAATTCTATATCCGAGAGAAACTAGGTGTAGGTCAAAAACACATGTACAATTTGAAAATTAATGGCATTATGCTTTGCGAAATATTGTAATTGTATTGATGTGTGTTAAAATCATCACGTTGTCAGGTGGATAATAAGTGGAGCCATTTCGTACGGATTTCGAGAACTTCGCGAAATACGACTTCTGCGCGGTATCAAACGGTCAACGTCGTGGAATTTCTCCGAAAGAGAGTTGTGTCGCGTACCATTTCCACCGACGATTGTATTATTTCGGCAACTAATAAACTGATGAATGACCACAAAGTCTTCGCATATAAAAGAACACCAAGACAAACCTCTCTGAGTGTTACACTATTTCATCCAGTGTTTAATTCACGTTGAAGTGCGTGCTTGGAAAGTACTATGTTCATATTGCCCAAATGCGTCCGTTAGCTCATTCATCGACATACGCAACATCGCATGTCCATGCAAATCTGTATAAGTGCACAACATACAGAAGCACACTATAGCAAAGAGAAGCATAATATGACCAAGAGAAGCATACAATAACCAAGAGAGGCATACTGTAACCAAGAAACTTATGGTCCTCCTTGTTTGCAGAGCGCGACGCGCAACTCGCCCGTTATTGGATTTCATGAAAGGCCAACGAGACGATGCCAAACACGACATTCGCCCAAGCAGTATTAAGTTATCACGTGTAGGCAGACGACTTATACACGAGCGAGCCGTATTCAGTTCTGGCGAGCCTAGAGCGGCAAACACACCTGTCCGTTTCCGACATTCAACTCGTCACTCCCAGACCGATTTGTAAGGACGCGGGCGACATTCGACTCGTCTGTGTAAAAAAAAAAACGGACGACGGGTGGAAATGACGGTAGCGGATGTGTGTGTTCATCGCTTTAGCCCAACAGTGTTTACAAACATAAAAGAAACGCGCGCAATTTATGAGAGATAACGCATTCAATCGGGAGGTGACACGGTCGACCGCGCGAGTCGCGACACGGCTGTACATAACCTGCACGTGCAGTCTAGTCTAGCGCTTAAGAGAAACTGAAATATGAACCGGTAACTGCGTTCATATTGGTCAAGCTGCTGGTGAATGTTCACGACCCAGCGACAAGGCGTCGGGCAGGGGTAGGTGTAGGGTGGACGGAGTAGTCGTGTCGAACACGGACTCTAAATAAGGAATCTTCGAATGTGGGGATGGGATTGGCTCGATGCAACTTGTCAGAAGTCACGTCACCTGGTCAGCGTGACAAAGCCACTCCTGCGATTCCGATGCCATGAAACGCCATACCACGACGGCGTGACTACGAGAACAAACACCGCTTTGATGCCACCCTCGAGGAAGCCGGACACTCCAGTTCAACTAGTTTCATCACTGCTACTTCTCCGCTACGACTGTCCGAGAGATATCCACTATAATTCCTGTAAAACTAATATCCTCACCGCTACCTCTCCGCTATGACTCATAATGTCCTCACACTACTTCTCCGCTACAACTGTCCGATATACATCCTCTTAATGGCAATCCATCGTGAGAGAGATGTCTGTAATATGGATAGACTCCTTTTAAGATTGCATGGATGTTAATGAGACTGCTCAGCATGATACGATAAAGCTCACATGTATAAAACACCACTCACAAAATATGATTGCACTCTTCAACGCGGTGTCCATAATGTCCTAACTTATTAATTTTCGAAAAATATATCAATATCCTGAGTGTCTTCTTGAAAATACCAGTTTCTCCTACACGGAACACCAAATTCGCCAACCTTATGAAAACACATCTCGGTTTTTAATAATGAGCGGTAGAACACGCGCTCACCTTACAATAATCACACAGTTATGATAAGTCGGAAAGTAACCGGGAACAAATCCGCGACTTACCTTCAAGCTGTTTGGTAAATCCAATCGATAAACACAGCCGCGTTTCGAAAATGTGCCGCTTCAATGTGTTTTTTTTTCAACGCGACGTTTCCGAAGGACAAACCGCTCAGGTGGCGAAATATAACTGATACTGTCTCAGTGGAGCGATTGCGACTGTTTAGGAGGTAGCAGGAGGTAGGAGGAGTTTGTTCCGCTACGCCAGCTCTATTGTTGCCACACGTCGATCGCCGGTAGGCGGCATTCTAAACTTGAATCTTAAGGTCACGTGTAATCGTCAGCGTCGGGTTAATGACAGGCTGCAGTGAGATTGACTTCATGTAATTCTCTTGCGGAACACGATATCCACATAACACCTAGGTTGAACTGGTCATACAACATATAAGTTCGTCCATGCACGCAATGGGGACGCCTCGCCTGATAATAACGCGCATTGAATACGACACACAATATCCATGTGTATAAATGTCCGCTGTGTGTAAATAATCATCCAATGTGTATAAATGTCCGCTGTGTGTAAATAATCATCCAATGTGTGTAAATGTCCGCTGTATGTAAATAACCACCCAATGTGTGTAAATGTCCGCTGTGTGTAAATAATCATTCAATGTGTGCAAATGTCCGCTGTGTGTAAATAACCATAAATAATCGTCCAATGTGTGTAAATGTCAGGTGTGTCTAATTGTTCAGTGCGTGTAAATGTCCGCGGTGTGCTAATGTCCCGTGTTTCTAAGTAGTCCGGACCGTGTCTCAATGCCAAGTGTAAATAAATCTCCATTGTATTTAAATGCCCCTTGTATATAAATGCCCAAAATATCTAAATACCCAAGGCATCTAAATATTCAGTGTATCTAAACGTACAGTCTACATGTGCAGTACTACATCTAAATGTTCAACACTACATCTAAATGTGCAATGCTACATCTAAGTGTCCAGTACTACATCGAAATGTCCAAAACTACATCTAAATGTCCAGTTCTACATCTAAGTGTCCAGTACTACATCGAAATGTCCAAAACTGCATCGAAATGTCCAATAATACATCTACATGTCCAGTACTACATATAACTGTCAATACTACATCTAGATGTCCAGTACTACATCTAAGTGTCCAGTTCTACATCTACATGTCCAGTACTACATCTAACTGTCCAATACTACATCTACATGTCCAGTACTACATCTAAATATCCAGTACTCCACCAATCAGTCCAGTACTACATCTAAATGTCCAGTACTACATCTAAATGTCCAGTACGACTTCTAAATGTCCAGTACGACATCTAAATGTCCAGTACGACATCTAAATGTCCAGTACTACATCTGAATGTCAAGTACGACATCTAAATGTCCATTACGACACCTAAATGTCCAGTACGACATCTATATGTCCAGTACGACATCTATATGTCCAGTACGACATCCAAATGTCCAGTACGACATCTATATGTCCAGTTCGACATCTAAATGTTCAGTACGACATCTAAATGTCCAGTACGACATCTAAATGTCCAGTACTACATCTAAATGTCCAGTACGACATCTAAATGTCCAGTTCGACATCTAAATGTCCAGTACGACATCTAAATGTCCAGTTCGACATCTAAATGTCACGTGACACCGCATGGCAGCCCAACCTAGCCTTTCGACTTTCGTTACGTTCTGTATGTTTACACAGGCTTTTGTGGTGGACGATGGAGTAGACCCTGGAGAACTGTCTCGGGGCTGCATGAAGTAGCTCGTTGAAGGTTGTCGACCCCAATACTAAATACTGTTTTGTGTCTGCCGCAATACAAATACATTTTCGGAGACCCCCGTGCTGTTTACTCTTGCTGATTAATCACCGAGCCCGTCATGTTTCTGAAACAAAATTACATCTATTTTATGTTAGCACGCGTGCCTGCGTGCATGCGTGCGTGCGTACGTGAGTGTTTCTGCTTCCGTTAAGTACAACGGGAATATGGAATGATTACGTCTCATCCATTTTATTCTACTAATCGGCTGATTATGTTATCCGTGATTATGTTAAGCGGAGTCCACCGTATAATATTATCATGATTTTATGATAGAGTCGGTCCAACTGTACATATGGTTAATGCTACGTTCAAACCATTTGGTAATTGGAAGTCAAACGGAATCGTTGTGAGACGCGTGTGTCGTATTTCGTGCATATATGTAGATAGTGGCCTCTGTAAAGTTTGTTTGCAAGGGGAAATACCACAGTTAGTTTATCTTTGGAGTATTGTAGCGCTTTGTGATTGTTTGGGATTTGTATGCGCTGTTATTTAAACAGGCACCTTAATCAAGATTAACTTCGGCACGGACTCCATGAAAATTAACTGCATTTTTCTATTAGAAATAAACATATTGTATTACGGACTGAATATGCGTGGGCGGATTAATGGCGGATGCGTCAATGATGACGAACTAAATGAGGCTCATTGATTCATCGTTGAAGTATTTGTAACGAACACCAATGTACGTTGTTAATTATCCAATATAGTAAACAGGTGGTCGACGCCACATCGTAGCATTAGTCTTATAACTGAACGTTAATGTATAAATAAGCCGCGACATGCATTAACGCCACTGAACATACTTAAAGGACGCTCTTTGTCAACACGAGAGTTATAATCCCTCAGTGAATGGCGATTGAAGGCGTCTGTGCACAACGCCCAAATGTCAACAAATCATACATAGAACAAACGTTCGCAGAGTTCCTACACTATTACCGGTCTCGGTAGCGGATGTTCCCATGCATTGTTATCTTGTCTAGCGACCCTGTTCCAGTTACTGCGACAAGGACGCGAGGATCGGTTGTAACTTTTTGACTGCAGCGAGAAATGTTTATCAGCCGTTCTGTAGCGCGAGGTGTTGCTATTCTATAAAGTAGCTTGTGACTCTGTATATATGTCCGTCCGTCCGTCCCCTCCCTCCCTCCCTCCCTCCCTCCCCTCCCTCCCTCCCTCCCTCCCTCCCTCCCTCCCTCCCTCCCTCCCTCCCTCCCTCCATCCCTCCCTCCCTCCCCCTCCCCTCCCCTCCCCTCCCCTCCCCCTCCCTCCGTCCTCCCCTCCCATTTGCACATGTTCATTTGCTGACGAATCGAGAGTCAGGTAGGTGTAGCTGTCTTCTTCTGTGACAGGAATAGACAGTTTGGGTCTCGGGCTACTGTTCTCTGTGAGTCCCCGCCAGTCAACGTAAAAGTGACACCACAGGCGTCGAAGATCAAAGTTATCATTGTGCAGTAGGTGAGACCGGGGCTGGTTGTAGGGGAGACCGGGGCGAGTTGTAGGGGAGACCGGGGCTGGTTGTAGGAGAGACCGGGGCGAGTTGTAGGGGAGACCGGGGCTGGTTGTAGGAGAGACCGGGGCGAGTTGTAGGGGAGACCGGGGCTGGTTGTAGGGGAGACCGGGGCGAGTTGTAGCGGAGACCGGGGCTGGTTGTAGGGGAGACCGGGGCTGGTTGTAGGGGAGACCGGGGCTGGTTGTAGGGGAGACAGGGGCGAGTTGTAGGGGAGACCGGGGCTGGTTGTAGGGGAGACCGGGGCTGGTTGTAGGGGAGACCGGGGCGAGTTGTAGGGGAGACCGGGGCTGGTTGTAGGGGAGACCGGGGCGAGTTGTAGGGGAGACCGGGGCGAGTTGTAGGGGAGACCGGGGCTGGTTGTAGGGGAGACCGGGGCTGGTTGTAGGCGAGACCGGGGCGAGTTGTAGGGGAGACCGGGGCTGGTTGTAGGGGAGACCGGGGCGAGTTGTAGGGGAGACCGGGGCGAGTTGTAGGGGAGACCGGGGCAGGTTGTAGGGGAGACCGGGGCTGGTTGTAGGGGAGACCGGGGCTATGCGTATTCCCTTTTGTAATGATTCATGTTTATATTATTAAAATCGCATAGCTTATGTAAGTCACAATCTACCCAACCCTAGCTTTCACGAAAAGATAAATTGCAACTTTTTGCAAACATTTCTGAACTTTTACTAGATATTTTTACAAAGAACTAACGCCGTAACATTAACATTCGAGAAAAATTAAAAAAAGAAAATCTACCGAGTCACGCCTCGCTAAGAGTATGGAATGCCGCAACACTTGATATTATTACTTTTTATGATAGCAGATAGCTGTCAAACACATCTTTATTAATATTACGAACTTCAAGAGTATCTTCTATTTCAACTTAACAAGATTTAACAAGATTTAACAAGATTGCCATCCCAAACAACAAGTTCCAGATGACAAGTGGACAAGGAAGCCATTGGCTTGTCGATAGTCCAACAATGTTCTCATCTATGTGTAGCCCGCCCTTATCAGATATATGTCAACGACATTTTCTACCTGTTCCCAGCACCTGCTCCTTTTATAATAAAGATAATTCGTGATGCGTCTGACAAGTACACTTTCCCGGCGACGGAATGGACGTCTACTTTCCGGAAAAGTGAAACGACACCTGTTCATTTGCATACGAATGGCAACAAGGAAGTCGTCAGCTGAAGAATCGCGAGTCAGGTAGGTGTGGCTGTCTTTTCTGTGACAGGAATAGACAGTTTGGGTCTCGGGCTATTGTTCTCTGAGAGTCTCCGCCAGTCAACGTAAAAGTGACGCCACAGGCATCGACGATCAATGTTATTTGACTAGAGCATCAACTGCGTTGGGGCCAATCATGCGTGACTGCAACCTTGTTCATCGTTTCGCAATCCATGCGACGCCGAGTTGGCAAAATCAACGTTATCATTGTGCATTAGGGGAGACCGAGGCTAGTTGTAGGGGAGACCGGGGCTGGTTGTTACAATTTTCAGTTAAAGTAACTTTTTGTGAACAGTATGTTAAATGCCTTATTTCTGTTAACATATACATTAAGTTTATTATTCGTGTTAATAAACCGTCCCATACCATTGATAGTCCATATTGTAGTTAGATATGTGAAGTTCCCAGGCGCGGTCGACTGTAACAACTATCCCGTACGCTGGGCAAGTTGTTACATGATACGGGGCAAGTTGTTACAGCAAAGAACGTGTTTCGCAAAGCATGTGTCACTCGTACATGTTACTGTTATTACATTAATTGGATTATACACACTTATATATCTTATACGCAGTGTGTATAACAATGTAGGTGTTCACAACTTCATATATTAAGCTTTTAATTTTTGGTTATCGAAAGGAGCTAAATCCACGGGTTCTTACATAACAAACAATTGAGAATGGAATATGAATTACTGAATGGAGTAGGAAATAGTGATTGGAAATATTATTGTGTAAAGTGACTTATATTTGATTGAATGATACACGCACGTACTCACTCATGCGCATGCGCACAAACATCCACATTTCAATTAAACGTGCATTATTTATTAAGTGCTCAAATAGGGCTATGCCCACAAATTAAAATAAGATTTATCAAGATTGTCATCCAAGACAAAACGCCCAGATGAAAAAATTCTTTTTTGCAGTTGAACGCACATGGACGATAAAAAAGAATTCGGTTTAACTTCTACTTGGCACAACCCCTCATACCACAAGTAGACATGTTTAACTTCTACTTGGCACAACTCCTCATACCACAAGTAGACATGTTTAACTTCTACTTGGCACAACCCCTCATACCACAAGTAGACATGTTTCAAGTTTCATTCACGAAACATAGAAGTGGCTGCCTGAGATAAAAAATATGTGGGCAAACCCAAAACGTTTTAAAGGTTAAAAAGTCGTTTTTGTCCATACCTCGTTAATTTCATCTTTTTAGCTCCATATTTTTTAACAGTGCGTCTGCTGGTGGACTTCTACCAACTACTATCGACTATATCTCTATGTTTATGCTATGTTTTCGTAAAACGGCTCTGTAACAACTTGCCCCTGTATACAACTAGCCCCGCTCTCCCCTAATCGTCACAGTATTATTAGTATGGTGTTACTGGCGATGGTGTTAATGGCGTTGATGTTACTGGCGATGGCATTACTGGCGGTCATGTTACTGCGGCTGTTTTGGAGTGTGTAAGTAATGTATTAAGGCGAACTCATAGAAAAAACATGTTCTACGTGCATGACGACACTAAACGCACGGATTAAATCAGGCAACCAAGACGATTTAACCTTTTTCTTTGGGACATGAAATACAACAAATGTCATAATTAAAGTGTTTATTGTTAGTATGTCCGCCCAAGTATTGCACGGTCGACGCAGCTAGTGTCGCCGCCTACAGTCTGTGATCGCAGCCGCACCCTCTCAACACTTGCGCAAAACAGGAAATCTGCGATGCGTGCACCATTTCAAAACACGACCATCTTGTGCAGCAAGCAATGTCTATTAGGCAACTCTCTACGAATGGTCGGTTTGTGTTTGGCGTGCCTATCATCCAAATGTCACCATATTTATTTACTGTGTGTTATTCCCTTTTGACCAATGACAATATTGGTAAATTCCTTTTTGAACGTCCGTATGTAATCCGCTTTGTAACGAGTCATGGTTATATTATTAAAATCGCATAGCTTATATAAGTCACAATCGGCATAACGGTAACTTTAACGAAAAGCAAAATTACAACTTTCTGAAAATTTTCTGAAATTTTAACACATCATTTTTACAAAGAACTAACGCCGTAACATTAGCGCTCGAAAAAAATATACTTTAACGGTTCAGTTAAACCAACTCGGGGTTCCCGAAAGAAGGTCAGAAGCACGACACCGCATGTGGCTGCCTTTGTGCAGTTTTGCCGCAACACTTACGTGTCCAGCGCCTAACAATTTGACTGAAGGACGGAAACCTAGCATCAGGCTGTTGACAAGAGTGACATTGATGGCACAGTTCACGGCTCAGGCTCGTACCATTGTAGGATCCCGACAGTCGACACACGGGTCTTACTGACTACATATCGGCATACACATTATTATGCAAATTATGCCAAGGCGAACCATGATCATTCTCGAGAGATACGACACGCTGATGCACGTAGTGGCGCGTCATCGTCGATTAGTTTGACAAGAACATCGTGGCGATGCGATCAACTTAACTTTGTTATTCAAAAGTGTGAGAAAGAAATGTTTACAATGAGCGTGTTTCGTGCAAATAAAATCGATGTTTATTGAGTTGGGAAAACGTTACTTGAATGCAATCGTTGCTTTGTCTGCCTGGAATGAGTGGGTAGTGTTCCAACAAGATGAGCGCGCTAGGTGTGGCTGTCCAACCTCGTGAATGTGGCACGGCACGTACGGCGAAGACCACGACTGAGGCAGGAGGACTGTGTGAACAGAGATTTGGTGTGGTTGGGAGGGGAGTGGAGAACGAGAGAGAGAGAGAGGGAGAGAGAGAGAGAGAGAGAGATGAGAGAGAGAGGAGAGAGAGAGAGAGAGAGAGAGAGAGAGAGAGAGAGAGAGAGAGAGAGAGAGTGATAGGTGAGAGAGAGAGGAGAGAGAAAGGAGAGAGAGAAAGAGAGAGAGAGGAGAGAGAGGAGAGAGAGAGAGAGAGAGGAGAGAGAGAGAAAGAGAGAGAGAGGAGAGAGAGAGAGAGAGCTAGGGGGTGGGTGGAGGTGGAGAGAGGTTGCGGAGACGGCAGTGAAGCGGGAACAGTGGTGGAAGGAGACAAATATCGAGGGGCACTGCCGATGCCAGCCTCATCCGGAATTTCAGGGAAAAGAGGATATCAACAATGGCGTCGTCGTTAGGCTCTCCCGCGTGTGACTTTGGATTAAACGTAAAATATGTAACGCTCTGACGACGCCGATTGTGTCGTGGTCAGCGCTTCAGTGGTTACCTTGCATTACTAGCCAAATTATCACAAGAATCACGTTCCACACCACAGGACCCCAGGAGCTGTCACGCACCTTGTTAACACTAACCGCCGTCCACTTGGACGATTGCTGACGGTCAAGATCAGCTTACTGCTGGTGGTCATGGTTGAGTGCACTCGAGCTGGAGAAATAGGATACCGCTGATAGACAATGCACGACGACGACGACGACGACGACGGCGACGGCGACGGCGACGGCGACGGCGACGACGACGACGACGCACCCACGCACACACCCACCCACCCACCCACCCACTCATTGAAACGACGGAAATGTCGTTGAGGGTTCCAATATTATAGCTACAGAAATTCCGCAACTTGTAAAGAGAATTAGCCACAGCTGAGGCTAAATTGATGAATGCAGTCTAATCAATCAGTTACCGAATATTGGAGAACATAAATCAGATTTACGACTTAAGTTTACGAACGTGAATGCGCGTCGCCACCAGAACTGCATGGTACATGCCAACAGTTACGTGTGTCGAAATGCAGGCGTCGTTGTGGGCGTCGATTTGGCTAAACGTATACTTAAGCGAACCACTCGAGATTATTCGATAAAACATTCGCAGATATAGGCACTGATTTACTCTGGCGCAGTGTTAGGATTTCGGTGCACGAGATAGCATTGTGTTGAGACTGAATACGGGGGCTGACGACCTCGCCCTCTGTTGCAGGGTAGTCGTTAACAGCACAGAGGATTGTGAAGCTGAATGTTTCAACGGATTACGTAGAAACATAAATAAGCGCTAACGACGACATCACTAACAGCATGACGCTATACAACTGGGACAACGGCAGTTACTGAATGCGGCAGCGGCGTTGTGGGCCAGGTGGCTCGATGGTAGACGCACGACTGAGAATCCAGAGCACCGGGGTACAAAACACGCAGCTGCAGTTTAGAAATTTGGGCAAATTCGTTCACTCGACTTGGCCTCAGTTCATTCGGCTGTATAAATAAATACATGGCTGTAAAAATAAATATAGAGTGATGATATTCCAGTGAGAACGAACAGCTTTCGCGCAGCAATTGCAGCGTGGCTGATGCTTCGATAGAAGCAGGAAAGGTATGCGTGAGATCAGATAAAGCGTAGCGTGCTCCGAGCATCGAGTGTTGGCCGTGGTGTATCTGGGCTCTCGCAAGGGGGGAGGGGCAGCGGGGGCAGCGGGGGCAAGCCTAGTCACCGTACTGCCGTGTAGCAAACCGTCGGCTTACCGCATCCGGCACCAGCGACCATATACCACTCCGTAGGAAATGTATTGAATACTACAAATTGAACTAATAAATAAAACATTATTACTGCAGTAATTTAAATAAAGAAACGAGTCAAGTGATTTTACGACCTACTTGGTGCACATTTCGCCTGTCCCGAGCGCCTATACATAATTATAATGTTGTTCATAAAACATGACTGGCTGTAACGGAAAATAACACGTGACCTGCCGGGTGTGTCGTAAGTAAGCTTAGATGAGCGAGCAATCCAACAGCCGTAGTGGTAAACGGATCCTCGTGCCACAGCAGTGAACGAATTGACAAATGGTTTATGATTGTCCCCTTGTAATGCTAAAATCAACGCAGACATGCGCGTACAATGCTTGGAAAAAAATAAACGGAGAGCTGCGGCTATTAACGCCCAACCGCTCTACCGACCGCGTCACCTCTGTGAAACTTCGACACACGATAGATAGCGCCAAGTGTAAAAAGTTAACTTTCAATCCACACACCGCCACACGCTATTCAATCCGTCAGAGATAGCGAGGACAACAGCAACAAGGCGTACGACAGACTGAGTGTGTCACGCACCAGTCATGTCTTTTTCCTTGGATCACAACAAGGTAACAGAACGCCCAGATGATTCATTTTTGCTGTAAACACTCCTGGTTTGTGAACAATGGTGAATACGTGTTGACGGTGACTGCATTGTTTTCGTGTCGGTAAATGGGGTTTCGTTAATTGCTCTACGGGACAATGTTACTGTTAAACATTGTATTGTCCGTTGAAAGCGATATCTGCACCAACTCAGCCGGCGACCTTCACCTGCAGCAAGTGCGGCAGAGACTGCCATGCCAGAGTGGGTCTATTAAGTCACACCAGGCGATGTGCACAACAGAACTGACAGCCAGGACGGCACAAACCATTGTCTGCTCAAGACAGAAGGATCCATTAGTAGCCTGTTGAAAGCGATACGTAACTTGCAACGTCAGAATGTACAAAACGTTCAACGCCAGAATGTACAGAACGTTCAACGCCAGAATGTACAGAACGTTCAACGCTAGAATGTACAGAACGTTCAACGCTAGAATGCACAGAACGTTCAACGCCATAATGTACAGAACGTTCAACGCTAGAATGTACAGAACGTTCAACGCTAGAATGTATAGAACGTTCAAAACCAAAATGTACAGAACGTTCAACGCTAGAATGTACAAAACGTTCAACGCAAGAATGTACAGAACGTACAGGGCGTTCAAATATATATATATATATATATATATATATATATATATATATATATATATATATATATATATATATATATATATATACAAAAACAGCCTTATTCAAGGCTAACGTAGCAAACTAATTAAAACTAAATTGTATGATGGCGCCGTGCAAACGGCAGTTAAAGGCCACAAGACACCTAATTTGTGGCAGTTGCAGTAACTGGGTGGACTTCGTCAAGTCTGGGTGCGAGAATTCCTGGGCTGAGGTCCAGGCAGATAGTTTTAGTTTTGAGTGTAGGGGATGCGCGAAGATGAAGGAACTAGAGGTGGAGTTGGAAGGGCTGAGGCTGCTCGTTGTGGCGATGGTGGGAAGGGAACAGGGGAGTTGTGCCAGTAGTTCCGGTGGGGGAACAGTAGACGATAAAGTGGGGAAAGACACAAGAGATGTTAGGGAGAGCTCACCTCAGCCTGGGAGGAAGCTGAGAGGAGGGAAGGTGACAGGTCATAGGGAGACAGGACGTAAGGAGACGGGAAGGAAAGGAACGGGAGGGAAGACAACCGGAGTGAAGGAGAGGGGAGTAGGGGAGACAGGAGGGAAGGAGAAGGGAGTGGGGGAGACGGGAGGGAAGACAACCGGGGTGAAGGAGAGGGGAGTAGCGGAGACAGGAGGGAAGGAGAAGGGAGTGGGGGAGACGGGAGGGAAAACAACCGGAGTGAAGGAGAGGGGAGTGGGAGAGACAAGAGCAAAGGAGTGGGAAGTGGGGGAGACAGGAGGGAAGGGGTCAGGACAGAATGTGATGGAGGGGATCGAAAGGAAGAGTTATTCTGCAGCAGTGATAGAGGGGGTGAGGAAGAGAGCGAGGGTGTTTGTGGGGGATTCGATAGTTAGGAAGACCGACAGAGTCTTAAACAAGGGAGATGATGTGGTGGTCTGCTTGCCTAGAGCCAAAATAGAGGCGATAACTGAGATGGTAAAAAACATCGTAGGCTCGGGTAAGGGTGGATCTGTTTTAGTACACGTAGGGACAAATAACGTAGAGAGGGAGGGTACAACTGCCATAGTTAGGAAATATAGGCAGTTGGTCAGAACACTAAAACAGACGCGGGTTGAGCAGGTACTACTGTCAGGGAGTTTACCTGTAATGGCCAGGAGGGGTCACAAATATCGAAATTGTCGGGGGATGGCAATTAACATGTTAGTACAGAGGCTTGTAGGGAAGAGGAATTTGGATTTGTGGATTTATGTGGAAGTTTTGTTGGGAGGGCTGATATGTACATGAAGGATGGGCTTCATTTAAGTGGAAAGGGGGCGGCAGTATTCGCGGACAAACTTTCAGCAGCAGTAGATAGCGACTTGGGTACAATGACAAATATTTTTGGAAGTAAACATTCTTTAAACTAGAAGTGCAGGGGGGTTACCTAGAGGTGTCTCAAGCAGAACAAGAGGCCACTAGCACAGATAAACCAATATCAAATCATCCGAAAAACATCTCTGAAAAAGGTTATAGATGCGTATGTTTAAATGCAAGGAGCATAGTAAATAAGAAAAACGAATTAAACATTATGGTAGAAGATATTGACCCTCACATAATTGGTATAACTGAATCATGGACCAACAGAGATATAACAGATGCTGAATTAGGACTGACAGGATACGTAATGTTTAGGAAAGATCGAATAGGAAGAAGGGGCGGGGGAGTTATTTTATATGTTAAAGAATCTATTCAGGCTTATGAAATAAAACTAGAAAGGGAAGCAGATTGCGATGAAGCTGTTTGGTGCAAAATTGTTTCAGGAAATTCAAAATTAACTATTGGATTAGTTTACCGAAGTCCAAACATAAACGCAGAGGACAACACAAAAATAAAAAACGCTATAAAGGAAGTTAGTAAAGGGGAATGTATCATAATGGGAGATTTTAACCATGGACACATACAATGGAATTCTCTAGAGAGCACAGGGATTGAGGATCAACAATTTCTATGTTTAATCCAGGATAGCTTTCTTACTCAGCACGTACTAGAACCAACCAGGGGAGAAAATGTATTAGATATAGTTTTGTCATCACAAAAAGAATTAGTGGACAATGTAAAAATATTTGAACCGTTGGGTAATAGTGACCATAATCAAATACATTTTGACATCAATGTAAAATCAGAAAGTAAAAATAAGAAAACGTACAAGAGAAACTTCCACAAAAGTAACTACAAAGATATGAGAAAATACTTAGCAAAGCTAGATTGGAATAACATGCTGATGAACAAGACCGCAATTGAATGTTGGAATATTCTAAAATATGAAATTGAGAGTATCATCGATACATTTGTTCCCTTCCAAAAACAAGGAAAACGGTGTAGAAAGAAACACTTGTCAAAAGAGGCAATTAGAAAAATAATGCTAAAACAAACTATGTGGATGGTTTATAGGCGTACCAAAACGGAAGAAGACTATGCAAAATACAAAGAGGCACTTAATGCCGCTACAACTGAAATCTGACAATCTAAAAGAAGCTATGAGCAAAAACTGGCATGTAACATAAAAAGTGACAGCAAGAGTTTTTATGCATATGTCAGGAGTAAACAAAGCGTACAAGACAAGGTTGGACCTCTAGAAGACAGTGCTGGAAATATAATATCACGGGGGTTTTTAATGGCGGAAGACCTAAATGGTTACTTCAGTTCAGTGTTTACAAAAGAAGATATTAGTTCATTACCAGTTGCTGATGCTAAATTTCAGGGGGCTAAATCTGACTATTTAGGACCGTTAGTTGTAACTCCAGAATTGGTAGCTAGGAAAATAAAGGCAATGAAGGATAACAAATCACCGGGAGTGGATGGGATTCCTCCAAAATTACTAATGGAAACAGTAGATCAAATCAGTATACCACTTGCAAGAGTATTCAACTTGTCATTAAAAGAGGGAGTTGTTCCGTTTGAATGGAAAGAAGCAAACATCATACCATTATTTAAAAAGGGTTCGAGAAATAAGTCAGAGAATTACAGACCAGTGAGTTTAACGTCAGTGATTTGTAAATTATTAGAAAGGTTAATTAAAGACCATATGGTGGACTTCCTCGTTAAGCATAAATTATTAAATTCATCTCAACATGGATTCCTTAAAGCGAGGTCATGCTTAACAAATATGTTATGTTTTTTGGAAGAAATCACTAAGTGGATAGACGTGGGATCGCCAGTAGATATTATCTACTTAGATTTTCAGAAAGCTTTTGACAAAGTGCCACATCAAAGATTGCTACTTAAATTAAAAGCCCATGGTATCGGGGATAGCATAACTGACTGGATAGAACAATGGCTGACTGACAGAAGACAACGAGTTGTAGTAGATGGCGAAGTTTCAAATTGGAAATCGGTTTTGAGTGGGGTACCTCAAGGATCAGTATTAGGACCTATATTATTCTTAATTTATATCAATGACTTGGACGAGAGTATAACAAGTAACGTACTGAAATTTGCGGACGACACAAAACTGTTTAGAAAGGTTAATACTGATGGTGATAAACAACATTTACAAAACGATCTAGACAGATTAGTGAAATGGTCTGAGAAATGGCAGATGCTCTTCAATTTTGGGAAATGTAAATGCCTACATACAGGACATGGGAACTTGGCATGTAACATAAAAAATGACAGCAAGAGTTTTTATGCATATGTCAGGAGTAAACAAAACGTACAAGACAAGGTTGGACCTCTAGAAGACAGTGCTGGAAATATAATATCACAAGGGTTTTTAATGGCGGAAGACCTAAATGGTTACTTCAGTTCAGTGTTTACCAAAGAAGATATTAGTTCATTACCAGTTGCTGATGCTAAATTTCAGGGGGTTAAATCTGACTATTTAGGACCGTTAGTTGTAACCCCAGAATTGGTAGCTAAGAAAATAAAGGCAATGAAGGATAACAAATCCCGGGAGTGGATGGGATTCCTCCAAAATTACTAATGGAAACAGTAGATCAAATCAGTATACCACTTGCAAGAGTATTCAACTTGTCATTAAAAGAGGGAGTTGTTCCGTTTGAATGGAAAGAAGCAAACATCATACCATTATTTAAAAAAAAGGGTTCGAGAAATAAGTCAGAGAATTACAGACCAGTGAGTTTAACGTCAGTGATTTGTAAATTATTAGAAAGGTTAATTAAATACCATATGGTGGACTTCCTCGTTAAGCATAAATTATTAAATTCATCTCAACATGGATTCCTTAAAGCGAGATCATGCTTAACAAATATGTTATGTTTTTTGGAAGAAATCACTAAGTGGATAGACGTGGGATCGCCAGTAGATATTATCTACTTAGATTTTCAGAAAGCTTTTGACATAAATAGTTATAAGTAGGTGAACATTGTTGGACTCTCGATAAGCCAATGGCTTCCTTGTCCACTTGCCATCTGGGCCTTTGGCTTCGATGGCAAATCTTGTTAAATCTTGTTAAATCCATCTCTAAAATGAGTTAGCCCGCGACACGTTACACATTTACCCTCCGGGTGGGATCTTTGACTTCCCCTGGCATAGACACCAGGTAGAAGGGACTTACGGCTTTTAGTGCCTCATCCGAAACGACCCCGACAACGTACAACGTACGACGTATGACGTACAACGTACATGGAGTGAACGAATTTGCACAAGTTTCGAAGTGTCAGCGGTTGTCTCGACCCCCGCCTCTCGACCTACAGACAAAAGCGCCTACACACCTGTTGCCATTGTCGGCTACGAGCAATCTAACAGCCGTAGCTGAGAACGGATATACTGACGCCGTAGGGGTGAACGGATCCTGATGTCTTAGTGGTGAAGCGATCCTGACTCCATAGCGGTGAACGCACCCTGACGCCGTAGCAGTGAACGCATCCTGACGCCGTTGCGCTGAACGGACTCTGACGTCGTAGCGGTGAACGGATCCTAATGTCTTAGAGGTGAACCGATCCTGACGCCGTAGTGTGAACGGATGCTGACGCCGTATATATGAACGTTATTACTGTGTTCGGCGGGAGAGTGGATTTGTTTCAACACCTGCTTTCCTTTCATGGGTCACGTTTCTTAGAAAATCAACTCATTTTCCAAGCTTTGGAAATTACGTAACGAAAAATCGTAGAAAACACATATGACGTTGTCAACAATTGTACATAACTGTACGCATCGCGTTGCGGACATGTGTACGTAATAACTATAAAGGGCATTCATATTGTTCGTTGAAAGGGTAACAGCGGGGAGAATTTCGGAAAAATAAACTGCGACGACCCGACCGTGGGGTTATTAATGAACCCCCGAAAGTTTGGCGCCCGAGATACAAAGCGTCTATGAAGAGTAGGATAACATACAACTGGATGATAGTAAGATCATCACCCCAATACCAAGACCCGTGTTCTCGAGTGAAACGGCGCCGCCGGTGTATCACTGTAATGCTGGTATTTCCTCGAGACATTCCCTCGATGTCTGCGCGTCCGACACCCCCGCCCGGACAGGTCTCGTCTCCCGGCTGTGTGATTGCCATCAGACGGCTCAGACTTGGTCCCTGGTCTTCGTTCCCGGCCTGAAAGAATCGTGTGTGGAAATCGGGTCGTCACCGGAGCGGATGAAAACGAACATAAGTTGAGACACACGCACGCATGCACGCACGCACGCACGCACGCACGCACGCACGCACGCACGCACGCACGCACGCACGCACGCACCTGTCATTTGTTGTCACGCACGCTCATCCAATTGTCGACGGATACCACTTTTACCAAGTTATCACATCTCGTCACGTAAGACTTGTCGTTGAGCTCGATGAGTCACACTTGCTTTGTTCTTTGGATAGGCCACACATTACGGGCGTTTGCTGGTCGTAGAGTCATTGTTGTTCGCTGCGTCACCGACACGGCCTTCTATTCTTGGAGACTGGATACAATCGCACATATTGTCGGCGTCCAACAAATGGTAGAGAAAAGAGAATCGGGACCACAAAGGAGACGTTTCGTAATTACCAACTAAAACCTCTTTGATACTGTATACGTTCAACAGGTCAACATTTTGAGTGTCCAAGTGTCTGACATGTATATATGACTATAAGAAAACGTGGTCCGTTCAAGAACAGAACTGTTACTAACTGTGTACATCTGCATACAAAAATGATGCACAGCAGAGTGTCGCCATAGTATCACAGTGTGTCGTCATAGTATCACATAGTATCACAGCGTATCGCCATAGTAGCACAGCATGTCATCAAAGTATCACAGCGTGTCGTCATACTATCACTAACTCTATTTAGCAACTTGAAAATGGTATATTTTTGACATATTTAAAAAAGTTGTTTACGGGGTCCGAGCACAACGTCGTCACTCTCCGGTACCCTGGCGGCGATGTGTCACACTAGGTATGTCTTATTGTTTCTGTTGAATTATATTGCCGATAAGAACGCAGAATTCTGGCTTTTACAGAACTTGTCGAAGCTATTCTGGTCCATGTATTGCATAATAATTCACATGGTTTAACTTGAACTGCATGCAAAAAAATTAGCTACGAATTTACAAATGGTTTATGATTGTCCCATTATAATGCTAGTGTCAACGCAGACACGCGCGTACAATGCTTGGAGTAACATAAACGGAGAGCTGCGGCTATTAACGCCCAACCGCTCTACCCACCGCGTCACCTCTGTGAAACTTCGACACGCCGGGTGTAAAAAGTGACGATAGAATATATACACCTCCACACGCTATCCGATCCGTCAGAGATAGCGAGGACAACAACAACAAGGCGAACGACAGACTGAGTGTGTCACGCACCAGTCATGTCGTTTTCCTTGGATCACAACAAGGTAACAGAACGCCCAGATGAATAATTTTTGATGTAAACACTCCTGGTTTGTGAACAATGGTGAATACGTGTTGACGGTGACTGCATTGTTTTCGTGTTGGCAAATGGGGAATATATATATATATATATATATATATATATATATATATATATATATATATATATATATATATATATATATATATATATATATATATAATACATATACCTGTAGACACATACAGATATGCAATGACGAAACTAAAAATAAAATTCTTAATATATATATATATATATATATATATATATATATATATATATATATATATATATATATATATATATATATATATATATATGGATCTTGATATTGCATCTTGTATATATATATACATTTTTTGTGTGTATGACTTGTATATATATATATATATATATATATATATATAATATATATATTTATATATATATATATATATACATATACATATACATATATATGCGTGTATATATATATATATATATATATATATATACAGGTCATACACACAAAAATGTATATATATATATATATATACAAGGTGCAATATCAAGATCCAATATATATATATATATATATATATATATATATATATATATATATATATATATATATATATATATATATATATATATATATATATGTATATATATATATATATATTAAGAATTTTATTTTTAGTTTCGTCATTGCATATCTGTATTTATCTACAGGTATATGTTCTTCCATCTCTAAAATGAGTGAGCCCGCGACAGGTTACACATTTACCCTCCGGGTGGGAACTTTGATTTCCCCTGGCACAGAAACGTAATTTAGAAGGGACTTACGGCTTTTAGTGTCTCGTCGGAAAGGCCCCCAGCAACGTATGTGGGGTGATCGTATTTGCCAAAATTTCGAAGTGTTGTTTTTCTTATGCCTTCTCATGGTGTTGTTTTTCTTATGCCTTCCCATGGTGTTGTTTTTCTTATGCCTTCCCATGGTGTTATTTTTCTTATGCCTTCCCATGATGTTGTTTTTCTTATGCCTTCCCATTATGTTGTTTTTCTTATGCCATCCCATGGTGTTGTTTTTCTGATGCCATCCCATTGTGTTGTTTTTCTTATGCCTTCCCATGGTCTTGTTTTTCTTATGCCTTCCTATGGTCTTATTTTTCTTATGCCATCCCATGGTGTTGTTTTTCTTATGCCTTCCCATGATGTTGTTTTTCTTATGCCATCCCATGGTGTTGTTTTTCTTATGACTTCCCACGGTGTTGTTTTTCTTATACCATCCCATGGTGTTGTTTTTCTTATGCCTTCTCATGGTATTGTTTTTCTTATGCCTTCCCGTGATGTTGTTTTTCTTATGCCTTCCCATGTTGTTGTGTTTCTTATGCCTTCCCAGGGTTCGGCATTTCTTATGCCTCTCCAGGGTTGTTTTTATGCCTTCCAACGGCTCGGTTTTTTTATACATTCCCACGGTTTGCATGTTGTCAGTAATGCTATTAAAACTCCACACACATCAGACAGCCGAATTTCTTAGACACCCTGTTAATACGGTCTTGAATGCGTGGGCTTGTGATAATAGTATGGGTTGTGAAAAAGCTATGTATGGTATGAACACTATGTAGGTATGAAAAGCGGCTTTGCTAACAAAGGGCTCCCAACAAGTACACCGGCACGGGCATTGTACAGGTGGGACAGAGGTGGGAAAACGAAAGCTCCCGTATTCACCCGAATAGCTTATGTGCGCCAATGTGGCCGTGGCCACAAATGTGACCGTGCCGAAACCTTCCTCTCGCTGTAACTTATCAACGAATGGAATCGGTGTTGATATCCGCTATG
>BSQZ01000049.1:4005000-4117500 GCA_033239005.1 Lamellibrachia satsuma | reverse complement strand
AGTGCATACATATTTAAATACTAGTGTATAATCGGAAACCTAATGAGTTAGTATAAAACACTGCATAAATAACAACTTGGTGCATAGAAGTGATGTATATAATTGCCCGGTTTTGTTAATTTGGTGGTTGAATATAGGAGGAAACTCCACACACTGTAAATATTGCTTTGTTTCATCTCGAGCAGGAGAATCTTCTTTAACTCGGCACCTCGCCTACGGTCTGTTCTACGGTCTGTTCTACGGTCTGTTCTACGGTCTGTCCTACGGTCTGTCCTACGGTCTGTTCTACGGTCTGTTCTACGGTCTGTTCTACGGTCTGTTCTACGGTCTGTTCTACGCGTGCATTTCAACAACTTTCTCAATTGAAAATCGAGCTGAGCATTAACTGCTTACTTCCGAGATTCTCGTTGTTTGCTGGGCAGGCCTATGTCGAGGACCAACTGTACACTTTATCATTTGCATAAATAGATAGCGCAGTGTTATCACCTGTGACATTTCACCACCTGTGCTGGTTGTCAATCACTACAATCAACAAACGACTCATGTTTCAACGAGACAGCGTTGACTGCGCCCTCTGTCCTTGTGTATACATCTCTGCGCAACGAGTGCGTCCTCTGGTGCTATTGTCTTTGCGTCGTGACGCATGCGGTTTATCAGGAAATACAATGCATGGATATCTCCCCCACCCTGTATATCTTTCCACCCTCCCAATACCCAAGTTGATTGACTCCAAACTATTTTCCTCCACAACTTACATGAAGTACACTGTGCAATTAAACCAATATATAATAATACCACACTGTTAAATGTTTATTTCATTTTGTGAATTGATTCATTGTAAATCAAGTTTATGATTATTTTGTACGCATTGTACACGTGTAAACAATGTTACTCATAATTAATGAGTTAGAATTAAAGTACCCGGATGTATGCCTAGATGGCTAGCTAACTGTTGTGCGCGTTTGTTCCGTAATCTGACGACACTGGGAAGAAATAACTCTTGTATGTTTCGACACGGATGTAGGCTGTGTCTGGTAGTGTCGATAAACGCTGCATACCTTTTGGCCTTCTTTGTTTGCTGGTGATGTGGTCATTGAAGTTTAGTTTTCTGTCGATGGTTACGCCTAGGTACTTGGCCCTTTGATCTCCTTCGGTGTTTTTCCGTGGATCAAGTATCAGCTGACCACTTTCTTCTTCCTTCTGTTGGTGATTGTCATGATCTCGTATTTATCCGGGTTGAACTCCATCAAACAGTCCATCTCCCACTTCTGCAACCAGTCGACAGTTTCTGAAATTCTACCCCTTTTAATGACCTAGCTTCCCTGGAGTGTGCCCCTTTAGTACACGTGAAATACAGAAGAACCCTTCTATAGCAGACACCCACGTTTCCGCGGGAATAAATCGGCGTCTCACTTACTGCGTCTTGTGTCCTACAGTTGAGGTTTTCGTTGCACCCCATTTTATCGGCGATACGATACTTCGCCCAAAAAATGTCCTGAATGACCCCTGGGTGCCTTGCCCAACGTGCAGATCGTTTTGATTAATTGTTTTCTTAATTTTTTACTACATAAAAGTAATCACTACTTTTTCCAATACTTTTGACCGAAAACTGAGATTGGAGATACGACGTGCACGGTGAATTACAACTCGCGGCCTACGACAGTTCGTGGAATGTATTTAATCACAAACAATATATAATTCGATATGAGAATGAATACTGGGCGGTGACACAAGTCGACACATAATTATATATCGCAGGTATACCGCTATAGTTGACTGTAAACAGCATGTGTTGGTGTCGATATTCGCACCGATAAGATCGACAAGGGGTAATGATTACGGATTAGGCGCTACAACAGTTCGTCGTACTACAAAACACTATAGTTTATAGCTGCACAATTTTGTGTCGGTCGATTAGAGTATTAAGCCCGCCATACGCATAACCAATCTTCAGTTGCCAACATGTTGGCGACTACTTTTTTTTAGTTTGTAACTCAATGTAGTCGTCATGTGTATGTTCTCCACCAACAGTTGGCAACACTTTTTGTGGACATCTGGAAAAAAATCGGTCGACAGTCGGTCGACAGTCGGTCGACGGTCGGTCGACGGTCGGTCGACGGTCGGTCGATGGGTAGTTGTTGGCGAACGAACTGTTGCCGACTACAAGTCGGTATATGTATGGCGGTGTATATGTTTGGCGGTGTATATAATTCGATCTGAGAATGAATACTGGGCGGTGACACAACTCGACACATAATTATATATCGCAGGTATACCACTAGTTGACCGTAAACAGCATGTGTTGGTGGCGATATTCGCACCTATAAGATCGACAAGGAGTAATGACACGTGGAGCGACAATTTGTTAATCGGAGTTAGTCACCTTAACTCCAATCATTGCTGTCGGAGTGTCAAGATCGCTTACTTCATTACATTGTGCCGTGCACAACAATATCTTTATATGTGTTACTGCTGAATAACTACACACTTAACAATATTTTAGAACCGTGTCAAGCATTTTACAAAGCACCCTTTACTTGTGGTTATTGCACGTTCGTTTCCATCATTCAGAAGCAGTGTGACAAAACAGCTAGAAATTACATCATTTTTCAAACCAATGCTCTTGTCTGTTCTTCATAAATGACTTGCTGGTGCACAGTAACCTCGTTCTTTGTACCTGCATGTATGCAGCGGCCACATGACTACCAAATCTTAAATAAATAATAAATCTTAAATATATTTTTTTGATACGTGAGGTCACATATTCGCCTGACCCATCATGACAGCACAGACGTCACTCAAGTGCTCCAATCGCCGAACACACTAGTCTTCGTCGACGCGGAAGGTGTGTGACTGTGTGCGTGCGTGCGGGGGTACGTGCCTGCGTACGTGTGTGTTGTATGTCTTTATTTATGTTGTGTGTTGCACGTACACACGCACACACGTAGGCGAGAAGCATTAGACATGAATGTTTTAATAAGACGTTGAGTCTATGCGTATCTGTCTCCACTCATTTGAATAAAATATATGCCTTTGTGATGCTATTTCATTGTTGATTACTTTTTTACTTGCTTAATAAGAGGGAAAACTTGACGAAAATAATAAATAGTTAACACAAATCGTTCAGCAAGGTTGAGGTTTTCATGCAATCACGCACGCACGCACGCACGCACGCACGCACGCACGCACGCGGGCGGGCGGGCGGGCGGGCGGGCGGGCGGGCGGGCGGGCGGGCGGGCGACCGACAGACAGACAGACCGACAGACAGACCGACATACAGACATATGTACAGAGAGAAAAACACACACAGACAGACATACACACACGCAGACATGCACACATACATACAAACATACATACACACAGACATATACAGGCACACACACACACGCACACACGCACACACGCATACAAGCACACACGCACACACGCACACACGCACACACGCACCCACGCACACACCTGAGTACTGACAGACTTCGTAATTTAAAGCTATTTTTATTAACACCGTGATGTTAATTACTTGCTGGAAACGTGGAGCGCCAAGTATCCTACGGCACCGATGACTGATTGCACTGGAATGTTTTCACACAGGAACCATCGAACCTGACTGCCGATGGGATTGAGCCAATGCATTACTACACTCGCCACTCTTTATTTACAGGCACGCACACACGCACGCACGCACGCACGCACGCACGCACGCACGCACGCCCCCGTGCGCGAATTCTGTTTTTCCAAACAGTATACATACATACATACATATATACATATATACATACATACATACATACATACATACATACATACATACATACATACATACATACACACATACATACATAAATACATACATACATACATACATACATACATACATACATACATACATACATACAGACAGAAACACAGACATATACTCACGCAAACAACAGACATACATATATAGAGACAATTATACAAACGCCGAAAACGAAACAACATTCAGCATACATGCACGCACGCACGCACGCCCGCCCGCACGCACGCACGCACGCACATTCACATGTATTCAACTGTTAACCAGTTTAGATCATACGAAAACGAGAAATGTTACGACAAACTTTGAGAAAAATACGTCATACCAGTGATCGCTGATTCTAGCAGCACTTCGGCTGTTTATCTTCGTGCGAAAATATTCGCTTCAGCAACAGACAATCAACATTGTAAGTCACCTACGAAACATGCGCATGGCTGCCTTCAAATCTAGTAGAATAACTTCAAGTTTTGCTGTTTTGTAGCTGGTTTTTTTTTCAGCGCCAATTTGAAATCACCTACGTGTCTAACAAAACGTCAACTAGCAGATGTTTCGGAGTCGCTCAACCGTGCCAACTTGTTACTACCTACCGACGAGACGAACCGGTTTAATCCTTCGATCTGACTCGACAAATTTTCTTATGAAGCAGATAACATCAAATCTTGAAGAAAAGGAACAAAAACAATTTACCGCAAGAATATCATTTGTTCAGCCGCATGCCATGCAGAATATAAATTGTATCATATCGTTGGTGTGGTCGTTTCAATGTCATTCAAGTCACGATGATAAATGTCGGGGCTTTGTGTATAGTGTCTACACGATTTCCTTATTGAGGTACAATGCCCAGCAACAAAGCAGAAAAGGAGCTTAGGCTATTTTCTCTCCACTCCTGGTGATTTCGATTAAGATAACGTGTCTTATTACAGTTTCCACTGGGGCAAAATCTCTAAAGGGCATTTTCAGTGGCAAAAAATGTACAAAAATGGCAATTTCCTTAATGCTCATATTAATAGGTAATTTTGTGATAATAAATAATCTAATTTAGCACAAACACGCAAAACTGCACAATTAAGGATACACATAATGATCTTTTGTATTTTTAATTCATGTTATTTGGTGTAAACTATTATCCACCAATCCTAGCGGATGCCACTATTTATTCGAGCAATCTTCCAACAAAACCATCAAACATGATGCACAACCAATTTGGTTACGTTCGATTTTAGGAGAAACAACCACGAAAGTTACACCAGTTTTTACCCATGTAATTTTCTATGAAAAGTTCAACAGCCCTAAGCGGTCTCATAGCACAGGGTGGACCAACTCCAACGAAACAGACACGTGACACAGCTATAGCTTGGTAGAATGTAGGTGGCATACGTTATTCTGGCAATTTCAACGACCAGGTTTAGCTGTTTCGCAGATGTTTTATTTTCCAGCGATAATTTCAAATAAACAAACAAACAAACAAACACACAAACAAACAAACAAACAAACACACAAACAAACAAACAAACACACAAACAAACAAACACACAAACAAACACACAAACAAACACACAAACACACAAACAAACAAACAAACACACAAACAAACAAACAAACAAACAAACACACAAACAAACACACAAACAAACAAACAAACAAACACACAAGCAATCAAACAAACAAAAAACACAAACAAACACACAAACAAACACACACGCACACAAACAAACAAGCAGACACGCAAACGTTGACCAGAAGTTGCTTTGAAATCATCCAACCGTGCCAACTTTATGTATTCGATTACCTATTTACAAGAACAACGAGCCATCTGAACCCCTTCGATGTGATAAGAACAAACGGCCAAAACCAAATCCTGGTACGTACCCGGTAGTTGTGCTTTTAATGTGGGCGAGGAATAACGCTGACGGGATCATGCCTCAGTTAGACTTCCTGGTGTGTTACAGACGAATGTAGGGCACAGTAATTTTGGATATGTGTTATTTAAAAAAAATCATATCATCTGACATAACTGTATTTGAGCCAGGAACATTGGCAAGTTTGCCGGTAGAACATGTTGGCAATGTAACTGTGGATTTTTAGATGATTTCAATAGGCGGAAGGATTTTTGGCAGTTTTTTTGCAACAAGGCACGTGTGCGTAGTAATTCATGCAGAAATTGGTAAAAATTGACGGGTATGGCACGTTCAGGCATTTTAAATGAGTTACAAGTACGAGACTTTGACTAAACTCGATCAGCATGTCAATGAGATGATAGCAATAGCAGGAAAGAAGTTTCAGAATTTTTGATGGTCCCGTTTTCTTATAATCGTGCCAAACGTTAACATGGTCGCCAATGGGAAACGTAACAGGAGGCTGAACCCAAATAGGCACCATGGCAACGGAAATGCGGTAGCCATCTAAAAGACATGGAGGAGGGTTTTTTTATCAAAAATATACTGATTAAATGCATGAAAACGTTTGTCTGTCACCAAACAACGAGTGTGTACTGTGGACAGGCTGCACAAAGGGAAGAATTGTTAAATATGGAGCTATTAATTGCCAACTCAGATGTGGCTACAGTCGTGCAGTGACAGTGTATAGGCTCAGTTACATGGTCCAACATAGAATCACACGAATAAATTAAAACGGCTGCTAACTTGCCTCGTGTAGCGTGCGTTTACTTAGAACATTGTCTGTGTCAGGCTAGTTAATATTATATTATTATATATATATTTTATTGATTCCATTTAGTCAACAAGAGCATTACTTGTTAAGCGCCGCTATTATTTAAATTTCGTAACCGTCTCTTTTAGGAGGTATCCTATAACTGATCTACTATATATCAAAAATGTCAAACAAATGTACATTTTAATGTTGCACTATAACGTTTGATGGGCATCAGCTGATATGTTATGCTATTTGATGATTAATAAGATATATAGTTGTCAATAAATAAAAAAAAATTCATCTGTTCAAATTGCCCGAAAGAGTTTATGGTAAGCTAAAAGCTTAACATAAACACATTTTTATATTGGGAAATCAACGGTAATTTTCATAAATGTCTATTCACCACGTTTCAGTACACATTTCATGTTGAGTGCAGTTCTTTGTAAGTGTACGGACACAAGGAGATGAAGGTATGGAAGCCTAACCGCAGCTAACCCCATCTCTAGCTAACCCCACCCCTAGCTAACCCCATATCTAGCTAACCCCTTCCCTAGCTAACCCTAACCACGAAGTGGTTTACAGAAGATATAACCATTCCCAAAGGCATAGGTTCACGGGAAAAGTGAACAGTTTGCTTGCAAAGACAGACAGCCGTAGCAATCACAAATAGCATGTCACTGACCGGCTGCCAAAATGGAAATTTTGTCAAAATTAGGGGGTATGGCACCAGTTTGTGAGGGAGAAGGTAGCTATTTTGCACTAGAACAGTCATTGGTGATATTTGTTATGTGGCCCAATACATTGGTGATATTGTGTAGCAAACTTTGACAGAACATTCGTATTTTGGTTGTGTCACAGCCACTGGAAGCATTGCGTATATCAACATTTTCAAATGTGGCCGCAATGGGTATCTGGTCATGTGATACCCCTTTATGATGGCGTATCCAAATCAAGCAGTACGCCATGTACCCGATCAAGTAGAAGCATGAAAGCAATCACATAAACAATAAAATTTAGAAAGTCTGACACAATGGAAATCACCCAAAATCCTGTTAAATGTGACAAATTGTCACTTTTCTGACAAAGTTGCGCCATATTTGGTTAAAAATCAAGCAATTATATAAATATTAATTTGAAAATAAGTAGGTGGTATATTTAAAGAGACAGTAAGTAGATTTCATTGGTTCGCAATACTCTAGAAATCTAGTGTACATGATTAATGATTTATCAAGTGTCAAAATTGACCTATATTTAAATTATGTGACTGGTTTTCAGCTAATATTATGGGCAGGGCATTGTTTTGATTTGGCTGTGAAACAAATAATAATGACGTGACAAGCAGGAGTGTTCCATATCGGGTTTACATATACATTGTGCTGCAACTTGATATAAAATTGGACACTTTCTCCAAAAAAAACTTCACTATTTGGGATCATGCCTCAGTTAGACTTCCTGGTGTGTTACAGACGAATGTAGGGCACAGTAATTTTGGATATGTGTTATTTAAAAAAAATCATATCATCTGACATAACTGTATTTGAGCCAGGAACATTGGCAAGTTTGCCGGTAGAACATGTTGGCAATGTAACTGTGGATTTTTAGATGATTTCAATAGGCGGAAGGATTTTTGGCAGTTTTTTTGCAACAAGGCACGTGTGCGTAGTAATTCATGCAGAAATTGGTAAAAATTGACGGGTATGGCACGTTCAGGCATTTTAAATGAGTTACAAGTACGAGACTTTGACTAAACTCGATCAGCATGTCAATGAGATGATAGCAATAGCAGGAAAGAAGTTTCAGATTTTTGATGGTCCCGTTTTCTTATAATCGTGCCAAACGTTAACATGGTCGCCAATGGGAAACGTAACAGGAGGCTGAACCCTGACTGTTCAGTCAATCTATGCCAAAAAGGCGGTCAACCTCTAATAAATTGCAATAGTAGTTATTATAGTTGTTTTTATTGGTACTATTCTCTATGTCTACATTATCAGAACAAACTTCAACCGAAATCAATAATATTATTGATTATGGATTATATTCATTTCTGAAAGAAATGTGCATTTCATACATACCATGTTGATCGTCGTCGCTACTATGCACGAGGGGACAGATCATTGATCTACTTTCAGGTTAGTGCTACACAAATCCAGTAACGGATGATTAGAAGACGGTACTCCTTTCTGGCGTCTTTGTTCCTTGAGTTAATTGATGAGTCGTGTATTGTGCATTTGCTTAAATTGCGGTTGGTTGATAACATAGGCACTAGTGCCCTGCCCGGCCGGCAGTCCGCTGACCGGGCCGGGCCGGGCAGGGCCTGGTCTTACATATTGCGGGCCCGGGCCGGGCCTGGGCTGAACAAAATATTAAACACATCGGGCTTGGGCCGAGCCTGGGCTTCATGTAAGCGGGCCGAGCCGGGCCTGGGCTGGGCTGGGTCCGGACCTAATAAAAATATTAATGCAAAACCCAGATGTTTAATATTAATAAAAACTGATTATAAATTGTATTTCCGGTTAATGAATGTTGAAAATTATTTCCTTAGTATTACATAGTTGCAAATTGAGAACTTGCATGGAATTATGAATGACACTAGTGCTTTATATATTGGAATGTAGTTTGACCCCTTTTCAACAATGCTACTTCCAATGGTTTAATTTTAATAATATTCATTCTTTTAATAGAGACATTTCATATAATAGCAATGCATAGTATTGCATACACAGTACACACATTACACAGTACATATTACTACTACATAGTATATACAGAATACAGATGTTACAGATGCATATTTTTCGCATGAATGTAACCTTTTGCATAGATCGGATGACCCCATAAGTTCACTTGGCTGGAAGTAGCCAGCCCCAAATGTTTACTCTAGACATGTTTGCAGAGGCAATGAAGCCATGATTAACCATCAATATATCACCCTTTGACCCTACTAGTGGACATTCTATTGTCTTCCCACCAAGATATGCGATCACAACTTAGTTCTGATCTCATTTTGTTGCGCCATCTGACATACACGTCAAGAACACCTCGACCGTCGACATTGTCGTGTAATGACGCAGAAAACAAGAAGCTTATTTATTCACGTCGGTGCTTTGTCAGTTGATTTAGTATTGCTTGTTCAGTTGTTGTCGTTTGCTGGACGGGCAGTTGACGGACGGTCAAGTGATGCCGCCTGGCGCATGTCCGTTCGTGCGAAACGAGGCCGAGGCGAAGGTCTACTCCTCGACTGTGGCGCCGACATGCGAATGCCGGTGGAGATATTATGCGGATCGAACACAGTGTTAAATATTTATTTGATTTTGTGAATTGATTCATTGTAAATCAAGTTTATGATTATTTTGTAAGCATTGTCCACGTGTATACAATGTTGCTCATAATTAATGAGTTCGAATTAAAGTACCCGGATGTATACCCTGATGGCTAGCTAACTGTTGTGCGCGTTTGTTCCGTAATCTGACGACGCTTGGAAGAAATAACTCTTGTATGTTTCGACGCGGGTGTAGGCTGTGTCTGGTAGTGTCGATAAACGCTGCATGCCTTTTGGCCTTCTTTGTTTTCTGTCGTTGGTTACGCCTAGGTACTTGGCGCTTTTGATCTCCTCACAAACGTGATGTTAGCAGAGAGGTACCCGGATGTCCGACATCCAGAATTTTTGACAAACAATCGTCGTCACTGCTGCTTGAATTGTTCATTTATTTACTTTAAAACTTTATATAACTATTACTTATAGTTACTTACTTATAGGTGATTTTCTTTTTTTGTCTACACAGCAGTGTTTTTTTAATGACTTGTTGAAATAGTTTCCCTTTGTTATGTAAACGTCTGCATGAACTACTATTTATATTATTGTTTCAGTTTTCATTTAGAAATGGAGAATATAAGAAATAACCAGTTACACACGCTCAATGTGCTCCGCCTCCAGTCGAAACTATATATATATATATATATATATATATATATATATATATATATATATATATATATATATATGTATATGTATATGTATATGTATATGTATATGTATATGTATATATGTATATATGTATATATATATATTATATATATATATATATATATATATATATATATATATATATATATATATATATATATATGTATATATGTATATATGTATATATGTGTATATATGTATATATGTATATATGTATATATTATATATATATATATATATATATATATATATATATATATATATATGTATATATTATATATATATATATATATATATATATATATATATATATATATATATATATATATATATATATATATATATATATATATATATATATATATATATATATATATATATATATAATATTGACAGTGTCGTCCATATGTTTGGTGGAGAAAAGTTTCCACATAATTTTAGGGCCCTGCGACTTGTGACTGAGGAGGTTTGTCGTTAAGACTTGGCGCAAATAAAGACCCAGGAAGAATTAATGAACACTATTGAGTCCAAAGAGCGGCAAAGAGCTCGACCAGAAAGCTATGGGTTGAGAACCTAGTGAAGCCGGTATTCTTCATAATAGTGTTCGTCCGGACTGAACGCGAAGGTGACTGGCCGTTGCAACTTTGGGCTGTGACAGAAATGCTCCCATACTTCTTCGCCGCCGGACGCCGCAACTACGCTAGATATGGGCTGTACAACCTTCGCTAGATGGAGAGGCTTCACGGCGACATTCGTGAAAGGTTCATGAAGGGAGAACATATAATGCGTCACATCAGGTTTATGGAACGGCGTCTAGTCGGATTTGTACATATAGAGTCAACTTTCGCTACGGTCATGGCCCCATGGAATCGTTCGAATTACGATGAAACCATCTGCACAGAAAATAATGGGCCTACAGTAGGCACACGCGTAGTCAGGTTGTCCATGACCTTACATATATGTCGGAGGGTCACACGGTAACATGTGACCACTCACAAGGAAGAGAAGCCGTCGCATATACGATCAGATGAGGAGGACAGAGAAATAATAAAGGAAAAGCTCCAATCCTGCATCGATCCTCTCAGTCCGGTCGATCAACTGGATAGGGTCATCAACATTGTCACTGGCAGAATTGGGTCAGAGAAGGGTGAACGCGCCAAATGCGGTTGAAACAGGAAGAAAACAGATGCGTTCCTATGAAGGAAGCTGGCCAGAAGGATTCAATGCTACGTTGTCTACAGAGGTCGTGACCTTGGCAGTGACACGGAACGTCTTGCGAGTGGGAGCTACTGCAGTATGCGATGTAAATAATACTCTATTCTAGGGTAATAGGAATGCAACAATCTCGCGACATACAGTCTGAGTTTGCACCGGCCCCGGCATCAATGTTCGCAGAGAATGGAGAGATGAGAATAGCAACGAAAAAGGCGACACTAAAGAAGACTCTCCAGGTAGAAACCCCATCAAGACTGGCTCCCCAGCCTGATGTTACCACCTCTGATGGCTGTGCGACCCTCTGGGTCATTCACTGGCCTAACAGGGGAACTGTGCGAGACTTTGTGGACAGTTTCACTAGCTTCATCTTTGGGGAGGTTTAAAGGTGTGACATATACTTGGTATTGGACAGATACCACTATTTTAGCATTCAGAACGGAACACGATTAGCTAGAGCTGGCCAACAGGCTAGCCGACGCCAAGACCTGAGTCTGCAGACCCCGCTACCACCACAGAAGGTTGTTCTTACTGTGACCGAAAAAAAGGTTTAGCTGATTTAAATAATTTTTCATAATTTGATCGCGGCGAGTCAACAGGGAAAGCCGACCAACCACAAGCTCGTCGTTACAAGCCAGGAATCTTCCCCGACGGAGATTCATCGAGGGTTGCAAAGGCGTCGTGAAGATCTGACGACGACATTCGAGGAGGCAGATGTCATCATGATTCAGCAAGTGGCCAAAGTTGCCAACGACGGAGTAGAAAGCATCAAAGTCCTTTGTGATGATACATTTGTATTTATCTTGCTTGTGAACTTCAACTTCAGTCCAGTCTGACAATGAAAAGCACCAGTTCAGGGCGAGCTGTGATAGATACTGGGGCCACTGCAAGAAAACATGAAGGAATCGTCAGACAACTACCAGCTGCACACTCTCTCTCCGGATGCGACACCGTTGTGCAGTTGGGGGGCAGATGGAAAGGAACCGCTATAAAGGCGCTAGAAGCTGGCCGCTCTCTTCGCAAACTTGGTGCGTTTAATGCGTGTATCGACGAGGTGGTTGCTGATGCCACTGGGTTTATCCCTGCGTGTTATGGAAACAAGGAAAGAAACAGTATGTCTGATATTCGCAATGACGTATGGGCTACAGAGATGGGAGAGCCAAAGGTCACAACAACGGTTCTGCCATATACCACCGAAGCCTTTGAACAAAAACGTACGACGCGATCACATTCAGACGGCAGTATGGAAGTCAGCTGTCCATTCGGAGCCGCCAACTTTGGATCCAACAACGTACGGCTGGTCACGCGATAAAGCATCGGGGTCACTAAGTCCGACTAAGCTGCCGCCAAATGTCGCCCTTGTACCATCTGAAGTCTTAGAGATGATTCCTCGGACAAGCCATGCTACAGAGTGCAGTGTCGGTGTACAGCAGCCAAATTACCATACACAGTTGTCTGTGCTCGTCGTGGAGAAACGGGCTGCAGGAACGAACAAACACAGGCAGCTGCAGCATTTGCCGATGACGAAGACTGGTGATAATGGTCAGAACTAATTTGCCTATTCATGCGACAAATTTGCATATTGTAATTTGTTCATTGAGTGTAAGAATAACCAGAGACAATGAAAACATTCCTTTGGACGTTTACTATAGAAGTATTTAAAATAGTGAATGGTTATGAGGATGTTGATAGGAATATGTTCTTCAAACTTAAAGAAGGCAGTAGAACCAGAGGACACAAAGCAGCATTAGTTAAGGAGCAGTGTAGGTTGGACATGAGAAAGTACTCTTTCTCACAGAGGGTGATAAATGAATGGAACAAACAGCCAAATGATTGTGTTAATGACAGTAGTGTGAATATGTTTAAAAATAGAATTGACAGGTATTTGATAAGGGTGGGCTACACATAGATGAGACAATTGTTGGACTCTCGATAAGCCAATGGCTTCCTTGTCCACTTTGCCATCTGGAACTTGTTGTTTGGGATGGCAATCTTGTTAAATCTTGTTAAATCTATTCGATATATTCAGGAATGTAGTATTCATTTTAATGAAAATAAATAATTTGCATATTAATTGGTTTATGCAAAAATGCTCAAGGGTGCCAGGGTGGCGTCCGTCGGATTATTGATTTCGAAGGTTTGAATGTCACAGAAATGCAAAAAAAAACATCGTGCAGACCCCAATGCACGCTTCACTGGCCAACACTCGGACTACTAATGTGTCTTGTGTCCTACAGTTAAGGCTTTCGTTGCACACCGTTTTATCGGCGATGCGATACTTCGTCCCAGAAACGTCATGAATGATCCCGGGCTGGCTTGCACAACGCGCAGATCGTATTCATTAGCGTTTTCTTAAATCTGGACTACGAAAAAGTAATCAAACTACTTTTTCGAATACTTTTGACAGAAAACTGAGATTAGAGATAGGACAATAATCCTTCAGGTAATTTTTGAACAGAGTTTTTTTAATAAGACGATTTACAAGAGCGTGTTGGTTATGTTTCCCGTGACCATGTAACACAAAATTGCTTCCTTTGCAAGGCTGAGGTCTCTCAGACAGGATGGTCTGGTGGCACATTGGTTAGGGCACCGTGAAGTACAATGCACGTCGTATGGCAAGTAGGCCCTACGAATTAGGTCCTACGGATTAGGCGCTACGGATTAGGCGCTACGGATTAGGTGTACGGATTAGGCCATACAGCGGTTTGTCGTATTACAAAACACTATAGTCTACAGCTGCATCATTTTGTGTCGGTCGATTAGTGTATTAAGATTCTTCCGTTGCAACATTTTGGCGACTACTTTTTCAGTTGGCAAGTAGTCGTTATATGTATGTTCTCCACCAACAGTTGGCAACACTTTTTGTGGACATCTGGCATCTGAAAAATCGGTCGGTCGACGGTCAGCCGATGCCAAATATTTGTCGGCAGACAAATTGTTGGCGAGCTTTACATTTGATGTATTATGCTAATATATAAATATGTTCATGTAATGTATTTAGTTATAGACAATATATCATTCGATCTGAGAATGAATACTGCGCGGTGACACAACTCGACACATAATTATATATCGCAGGTATATCGCTAGTTGACTGTAAGCAGCATGTGTAGTTGTCGATATTCGCACCGATAAGATCGACAAGGAATAAACCACGTAGAGTGCAATGTGTTAATTGGAGTAAATCACCATTAACTCTGTCAATGATTTTATAGAGCATCCTTTACTGGTGTCTCTGATCGCAGGAAGTGTTCGGTTTTATATCTTCCAATATGACAGCTAAAAAGGTGCTGGTCTATTGTTATGCGTCCAGAAAACCATGGCACAACGTTCAATTAAGAATACACCGCGGTATTCAAATGCTGACATATGTGTCGTTAACGTGACGAACGCCTTGTGTGTGCGGGTGTGAATTCGTGCGTGCAGGCGTGCAATCGCGATCGCGAATGTTGAAATCCAGGGGCAGCTGATGGGCTGCGTCGAAACAAGAAAGTTTTCGAACGCATCTCTGAAGAAATGGCGGCGCGTGATTTCAATCGTTCTTTCAAGCAGTGCAGAAATAAAATGGTTGAAGCACGAATACAAGCGAGTCATTGACAACAATAACAGGTCAACGATGTCTCGCTCCCTTTGTGTCCATGTTGTGCAGATCACGTGATTGCCTGATGACGCGTAGCAAAGCTGTAACTTGACTCGTATCAAGTTGAGGCTAACGGATAGCCGCTGACACTTTGGTGCTACACTTGCAATAAGCGGTTAGGATCCATCCGATAGACAATTTCCGTCCTGCTCGCGAGCAGGACGTAGTGGTGGAACGGATGGAACCGATAGGGCCAAAAAGTTGGAGACACACTAGACATCTCTATCGGTTGTAACCGGTTGCAACCGATAGAGATGTCTATTGTGTCAACGATATAAGTGACGAACTGCATTACAGATGGCTGGAACAGTTACGAAAGAACAATGGCAAGACTTGGTTCGAATTACCATGCACGGCACATGGTAATTACAGCGGTTCGTTTTCTTACCGAACACTGCAATATATCGCAGCCCGATATTTTGTCGGTCAGTGTTACACTCACGGCGTGTTTAGCTAATATAGGGGAGACCGGGGCTAGTTGTTAAAATTTTTAGTTAAAGTAACTTTTTTGTGAAAAACATATTAAATGCATTATTTCTGTCAACGTATACATTATACATTGCATTAATTATTCGTGCTAATAAAATATACCATACCATTGATATTCCATATTGTAGTTAGGTATATATATATATATATATATATATATATATATATATATATATATATATTGTTATATTCGACCGCGCCTGTGAAACTTTATATATATATATATATATATATATATATATATATATATATATATATATATATATATATATATATATATATATATATATATATATATGAATTTCAGAGGTTCGGTCGAATGTAGCAATTAGCCCCGTAAGCGGGGCAATTTGTTACACCACACGGGGCACGTTGTTTTAGCAAATAACGTGTGCATCGCAAAGCATTTGTCACTCGTACATGTTACTGTTATTACATTAATTGGATTATGAAATTTATACATCTTAGACACAGGGTGAGTAGCAATGTAGGTGTTTACTACTTCACATATTAAGCTGTTCGTGTTTACTTACGAAAGGGAACTCATTCCCCGGATTCTTACATAACAATCAATTGTAAATGGTATATAAATTATTGAGCGGAGAATGAAATAGTGACTGGCAATATATATATATATATGTACCGCGACTTCTACTAGATTTAATGATATACATGCGTACGCACTCACGGACACGCGCACGAATATCCACATTTCAATGTATCGGGCAATAAAAAAGTAAAAGAAATTGACAGAATTGCCATCCAAGGCAAAACATCCAGAATGCAAGTGAGCAAGTAAGCCATTGGCTTATCGAGAGTCCAACAATTTGTCATCTATGGGCCTTTCTGAGATATTTGTCAATTTTGTTTGACGCTGCTAGCACTTACAGTAGCTGACACCGGTACGCTAGATTTCACAAATGAAATAAAGCATTCATACGTCGTGATTAAATAAGTTTTGTTCTTTCAGTCATTGTCAACATACAACTCGCTGGCTGAGTCATCATTACGAGCCGCCCGAGCGTGGTTACTGTTGTAACAACTTTCCCCAAACACAATGTTTACAGTTGAACGCACGTGGACGATAACAAATCCTGAATTTCAGTTTAACTTCTATTTGGCATAACCCCTTATACTATATAGTATTTGGCATAACCCCTTATACTATATAGTATTTGGCATAACCCCTTATACTATATAGTAGACATGTTTCAAGTTTCCTTCATCAAGCATAAATTGCGTTAGATGATATTATGTGGATATACCAAAAAAAGTGTTATGTGATTGAAAGGCCATTTTTGTCCACACCTCGTTAATTTCGTCTTATTAACTCATGATTTTTGGACAGTGTGTTTGCTGGTGGACTTCCAACCAATTACTGTCGATGGCATTTCTGTAAGTCTGCTATGTTTTCGTAAAACGACTATGTAACAATTGACACATTCCCCTATATACATTCTATGTAACAACTGACACATTCCCCTCTATGAGCGATTTTATATATAATAGACGACATCTCATTTGATCTCATGATGAATACTAGGCGGAGACCCAACTCGACACATAATTACATGGCACTGGGCGAACTGCTTGTTAACCATAGGCAGCATATGGTTAGCTGGCCATACCATATCCGCACCGATAACTTCAACAATGCAACGAGGGCAGCAGTACTAACCTGACTTACTGGACAACGTTTGACGCATGTGTCGCGCAAGCGTAGGCTGTCTGGTTGCGTGTGGGTGCCACTGTGCACAGATGTTCGTTAGCAAATGTTCTACCTCCGCGGTCTATACAACAAGGTGTATGATTTGTGTCATTAGGTCATCTACGGAGACAGTTAGTTGCCGATAATCACTTCCCTTGGCTTGGTAAATGGAATAACGGTGTTTGAACGTTATAGATGGGGGACTCCAGACCTCAAGTGGGATTGCGACTCGAGTCGAACTTCTACAAGACTTGAGACTTGCTTTAGGACTGACTTGGGGCTTGTCAGCCAAAGACTTGATAATTCATTCCGATACTTTATTATTGCTATTATCATTGTGCGTGTACGTGCGTGCGTGTGTGCGTGCGTGCGTGCGTATAATTGAGATTTGAGCAAAACCCTGCTGTCTTTACACTTACCCTAAACTTCGACCGATGAAGATTCTGCGAATGAAAGACACTGACACTGATCTCGGAGTCGATGCCAACCTGTATTAGATGTATGACACTGACAGTTAGCTTCGGGGTCGATGCCTACCTGTATTAGATGTATGACACTGACAGTTAGCCTCGGGGTCGATGCCTACCTGTATTAGATGTATGACACTGACAGTTAGCCTCGGGGTCGATGCCTACCTGTATTAGATGTATAACACTGACACTTAGCCTCGGGGTCGATGCCTACCTGTATTAGATGCATGACACTGACACTTAGCCTCGTAGTAGATGCCTACCTGTATTAGATGTATAACACTGACACTTAACCTCTGGGTCGATGCCTACCTGTATTAGATGCATGACACTGACACTTAACTTCGGGGTCGATGCCTACCTGTATTAGATGTATAACACTGACACTTAGCCTCGGGGTCGATGCCAACCTGTATTAGATGTATGACACTGACAGTTAGCCTCGGGGTCGATGCCTACCTGTATTAGATGTATAACACTGACACTTAGCCTCGGGGTCGATGCCTACCTGTATTAGATGCATGACACTGACGCTTAGCCTCCTAGTAGATGCCTACCTGTATTAGATGTATAACACTGACACTTAACCTCTGGGTCGATGCCTACCTGTATTAGATGCATGACACTGACACTTAACTTCGGGGTCGATGCCTACCTGTATTAGATGTGTGACACTGACACTTAGCCTCGGGGTCGATGCCTACCTGTATTAGATGTATAACACTGACACTTAGCCTCGGGGTCGATGCCTACCTGTATTAGGTATATGACACTGACACTTAGCCTCGGGGTCGATGCCTACCTGTATTAGATGTATAACACTGACACTTAGCCTCGGGGTCGATGCTTACCTGTATTAGGTAAATGACACTGACACTTAGCCTCGGAGTCGATGCCTACCTGTATTAGATGTGTGACACTGACACTTAGCCTCGGAGTCGATGCCTACCTGTATTAGATGTATGACACTGACCCTTAGCCTCGGAGTTAAAGCCTACTTGTATTAGATGGGCATGCACGACTGTAGCATGTTTTATTGCAGTGATAATTCACACGTAAACCAAAGAGTTCTTGACCACTTGGTACGGACAAAGAATTGATTCGGACTTGCGTCCTGATGACTTGGAACTTGACATATTGGTAAGGATACAGATTTTTGATACTTTCCTTAAGCTGACAACATCCACTTGGACTCGAAGAAAACTGTTTCCAACAGCACTGCTGAATGTTGTGGCAGAACGTAACGGTGTTGATATCTTGTAAAGCACTTTATCATTACATATGTCATAAAGTGCCGCGTCACTACGCTTACTGCAGGTTATTAAGATTACATTGAAACATAGGAGTGGTCCATGTGCCGAGCCTACTGATATAATCACCGTATTATCCGATGAACGTTTTAAACACCCAATCGTTGTTACTTGTAATCCTTGCACGAAGCTGTCTGTGACTCATCTGTGTATTTAACCGTTTAATAACAATCAGTAACTACTGGCCACACAAGGTACCATGGATCCCAGATGGCCCCTTTGCACGCTAGGTTTCACAAGATAGTCACACATGCACGCACGCACGCACGCTTGATTATAGTAAGATAGTTTTGTTCAGAATCGACTCCGCATTGTGTTATGCAGTTACTTCAGATTGTTTAAGCAGGCGCCCTGTACGGTTTGTTTAAGCAGACGCCCTGTACGGTTTCTTACGGAACGTGACACGGGAGTAGTTACACCGGGGTGAGCAACTGCGATAGAGAACACGTGAAACATGGTTATTAAACAGTCGTTACCTCGAACTTGGTCAACAATGCTGAATAGTGCCGCTGTTTTAAAAAGATGTACCAATTAACAATGGAACAGTGGAAAGGCGTTCTTGTCCAACGTTGCCCCAAAAAAGTGTATCCATGAAAATCACAAGAGTCATCTAAATCTACCTGGTAATATATTATATAAATTGAAGGAAACAAACTATGGTAGACACTTCTAAAATTACACATTTACATAAAAAGAAGTTCCACAACGTGCCCAGTAACGTGTACCTTATTGCAACTAGTGTTGTGTGGGTCTCGACGTCCATTTATTTGTGGTTCCTGTGTGGGAGACTGGGAGGTGGAGACTCTTGTAATGGGAAAGGGGAAATCTTTTTAAGACATCAACAGCGCCTACATAACAGAACAAGTTTTGTTGCAGGACCAGAAACTACTATTGCACTCAACACACGCAAATGGACAATGGACATTAGATACAGTTGAACTGAGAATACCAAGAATGTGGACTTTATCTCTGATAACAAGTGTTGTGATGGTTCCTGATCTAGAAGGGCTCCGCGGTTCCGGTCCCACAGCCGGAACCGTCACGCCGCTAACTGCAACAATGGAAATCACAGAGCGGAACAAACCTGTTTGGCTTACAACAGTCGCCATCCGTGGACCGAGACAGTGTCGCCGCGAGTCTCTCAGCGGAACTGTTCGTCCGCAGCAACTTTTCGTCGAGTAAAACAGTGGAAGCAAGACACCGTCGTGACGGTTAGCGCTTGAATTCGCCAGGCAGAGATGGTAAGTCACGGATTGTTATATTTCGTTTTGCTCTTTGTAATGGCGATGCATGTTATCTTAGTAAATTTCAGGTCAGTTTCCGCGGTACGGGTGTTGGCTTTGTTTGCCGTGGTTACCTTTCGCAGTGTTCGCATCGACTCGTACCATAACCAATACCATGTCAACACGATTTCTGCAGGTGGTTTCGCTTTACCCGCTGTGGGGCTTTCTATGAATTAAATTAGTTGCATTTAAGTATAATTAATTTATTAATTGCCTGCCATTCTTATTGATTTTCTGAAATGTGATGCTTTTACAAGGTATGCGCGTTGAACGAGGCGTTTTTGTATTACGGGATACGGTGCGTGTTTGTCAAATAGATTTCGAATGACCGAAAATCAGTCCAACACACATGTGGGTTAGCTTGCGGGTCTTACGGATTTATGTTGCCAGTCTCATACGTGGTCACCGCTCAGGGTTGACATGTTTGATATGAACAGTTGTGGTTGCGAGAAGATTCTCCGTAGAAATGTCCCACGGGGTGTCCCACGGGATGTCCTACGGGATGTCCCACGGGGTGTCCCACGGGATGTCCCACGGGGTGTCCCACGATACACCTAAGACCTGGGGTGGTTAGAAAGGGTTACCTGGGACGAACAGTTTAGTTCAGTGCCTGATCCCGTGAGCAGTATGCTCAATATAGAAAATCACCGACAAGAAATAAATCTGGGGTAATTCCCGAATCCGTCGCCCATATATGTTTACATCATATTTTGTAGTATTGCAGGCAGTGACGTATTTAGGAGGGGGGCATTGGATCGTGGGCCATTTGGCTTATACATTATATGGTTTTTCCGTATGTAACCTATTGCGGTGCTACGTGGTAGCATGGTAAAATAAATTGTAACTAAGCTTGACCCCCTCCTCCAAACCCCCCCCTCCTCCCACCCCTCCCACCCCCCCTCCCAACCCCCTCTCCCACCCCCTCACTCACCCCCCCACTTTGTCCTCCCTCTTTGTGCAAGGTCATAGATACGTCATTGATAGTACAGCCAAGTTCGTGAACACCCGATGTTTTTTTAAACAGCAGCTTTCGTACATCCTTGACAACTGTAGCTAATGTCTTTACACATAGCTGTGTGCTCGTGACTTCGTTATTATGACCTGGCCTTGAGTGTATTCACACCGGCACTCACGTCTACTGTACAGCTCCTGACAAAGGGTAATACCATCCCCCGTAGATACTAACAAAGGCGATCAATATCATTCCAAATACTCACGCTACTCAGAGACATGGCTGCTCATATAAAATGTTAAAAACACACTGTCTCGTCTGTCTCGTGTTGCTGAACTTTCGGGGTGGGTATTATATAGAAGTTCGCTTCATTTTGTACCAGATTTGAATACGTTCAGAGTTTTGTATTTTTAACAAGCAACTGGACAAGGAAGCCATTGGCTTATCGAGAGTCCAACAATGCTCATCTATGTGTAATCCGAGCTCCTGAGATATGTGTCAACCTTATGTTTAAATATATTCACGCTTCTAGAAATGATACAATATGAAGAATTTTTTTCCCATTCATTTATTTTCCTCTGTGAGAACAAGTACTTCCTGATTTCCGATATACACTGATCCTTTACTAATAGTACCTCATGTCCTCTAGTTCTACTATCTTTCTTGAGTGAGAAAAAATATTTCTATCAATATTTTCATACCCATTCAATATTCAATCAAAAACATCAATTTGACCTCCACTTAAACTCCTTGTCTCTGGGGTTGATAAACCACATTCTTTTAGGCGTTCCTCATAATTAAGCCGTCTTACCTCCAGGGGCCGTGTTGCCCCAGGTTACCCTACTGCATGACGACCTGGGCGTGAGCATCACGAAGCTGCTTGATGCGCCGCCGCCGGAACTGTCTCGGACACAGAAAGAAAGTGTCCCTGTCCGTAGCTTTTCTGTCTCCGTCCCCCGCAACCGCATTACACTTGATGGGGTATCTCACCTACCACTGTCGACAACGCAGACCATTGCCCAATATCGACCTGCAGGGTTTCGTTCGTTTATTGATGCACACCGGAATTTCAAGGAGAGAAAACAACAAAGAGACAAGATTTAACAAGATTTGCCATAAAAGCCACAGGCCCAGATGGCAAGTGGACAAGGAAGCCATTGGCTTATCGAGAGTCCAACAATGTTCATCTACTTATAGCCCGCCCTCCTGAGAGTTTTTAAACATATTCACGCTGCTAGCAGTTACACAATCTGTAGACAATTTGATCCATTCATTTATTGTCCTCTGTGAGAACGAGTGCTTCCTGATGTCCAATCTACATTGATCCTTTACTAATTTTACCTCATGTCCTCTAGTTCTGCTATCCTTCTTGAGTGAGAAAAACATATTTCTATCAATATTTTCATACCCATTCAATATCTTAAAAACTTCAATCTGATCCCCTCTTAACCTCCTTGTTTCTAGAGTTGTTAAACCACATTCTTTCAGGCGTTCTTCATAACTAAGGTCTCTCAGTTCTGGAATCATTTCAGTTGCTCTCCTTTGTATGCGTTCAAGCGTATCTATATCCTTCTTACGATATGGTCTCCATGCTTGTATACAGTATTCTAAATGAGGTCTAACTATTGCTTTATAAAGAGGTATAATTCACTTTTTTCCCTTGTATGTTATGTTTCTTCTAATCAATCCAAGAATTTGATTACCCTTTGAAGCTGCAATACCACACTGCTCTGAAACTTTCATATCAGCGCTTATTGTAACTCCTAAGTCCTTTTCTTTTACAGTAGTACCCAGAACAGTATCTCCCATTTTATAGTTTACATTCAAGTTCCCATGTCCTGTATGTAGACATTTACATTTCCCAAAATTGAACAACATCTGCCATTTCTCAGACCATTTCACTAATATGTCTAGATCGTTTTGTAAATGTATTAACCTTTCTAAACAGTTTTGTGTCATCCGCAAATTTCAGTGCGTTACTTGTTATACTGCCGTCAAAGTCATTGATATAAATTAAGAATAATATAGGTCCTAATACTGATCTTTGAGGTACTCCACTCAAAACCGATTTCCAATTTGAAACTTCTCCATCTACTACAACTCGTTGTCTTCTGTCAGTCAGCCATTGTTCTATCCAGTCAGTTATGCTATCCCCGATACCATGGGCTTTTAATTTAAGTAGTAATCTTTGATGTGGCACTTTGTCAAAAGCTTTCTGAAAATCTAAGTAGATAATATCTACTGGCGATCCCACGTCTATCCACTTAGTGATTTCTTCCAAAAAAACATAACATATTTGTTAAGCATGACCTCGCTTTAAGGAATCCATGTTGAGATGAATTTAATAATTTATGCTTAATGCTTAATGAGACGCAAGACTATTCTAAGCGAAAGCGCGGGTACAAAGAACCATTAACGCAAACCCACGATGTATCAACCTACTCACGACAAGCACTGCCGTGATTTTAAGGTTCAGTGCGAAATTTCATACGGGCACCTTTTTGACAGCTAATTCATCTTTACTGGGTAGACACGACACCATGTCATGGTCATATACGTAGATAGTGGCGTATATTATAGTAAGCCAAGCTGTGGGCCAGCGATTTTAAGATGGTCGCCAGTGATTGTGCTTTCAGTACAACAAGGATATCTCATTACATGATATGAAATTAATCACATTTTACAGAAAACTTTTAAACTTTACTTATGAATGAATCATGCTGTTAAACTAAAAAAATCAAGTAATGTTACATTTCACATTAAACAGACGTTTGTTAACGTGCATGACAACACATAAATAGCAATTTTCAATATGACTTGTAGTTGTGGCACCACGTGATGGTGAGGGATCACCTCAAGACACCGTTGTTCGACATTACACGAAACATGTGTCATAAAACCTCTCACACCTTCCCCCACCATCGCTACGTGGAACTTCGGAACATATATCGACTTGTAATGGTATGCAACTTCGTATCTGCCAGGCAACACTTCTGCCATTATAACGCAAAAATGGCGGTATCCGCTAGAAATCAGAAGTTATATGAGCGGTCTTTGTTCCTTCGTTCGGGCCCCGGCGGCGTCTGTGCCTGCCGCAGTAGGCTTCAAGACAAAGGCTTCTTCGTCGACAAAACCATAAAAGGCTTTGTCAGTCCAAGAACCGGAATAACCGATAAGCAAAGGTCTTTTCAGTGCACACTTAACTGTGCAATTATCGCACAGTAGTGTTTATGTCTTTATGAATGATGGATCTGAAAGGATGGATCTGATGTTCAATGTGCGTAGCGTTTATAGGGCCTACAAGCTAGATACGTAGGCGGTCGATACAAATAGTGTACTAAGTATAATATATATATATATATATATATATATATATATATATATATATATATATATATATATATATATATATATATATATATATATATATATATTGGAGTAATGGCTATGGCAATGATGGATACAACGTCATGCAACCAAAGATTATGTACAACTACTTCCTTCACGAAACGTTCGTACCGTACGAAGGAACTAATGTGAATGTTTGACGGAGATCACGTAATCGCGCACACGTCGCGAACAATTTTATGTAATTACGAAGTACTGCTATTGTTCCGCAATGTACGATCATCAACGCATTGCTTCTCCACTGGCATTCCACAATCATTACTGACATTATCTCTGCACGTTCTCTGGAAAGTATTAACGTCTACCGGTATTTCATTGAAACTAACGTGTCATTATGTGTTACGAGTTCATCCTCTGACGCATGACACACGTATAGTTCATCAGGAAACACGATGCATCAATTACATGCGGCCAAATAAAAAGGTTAGACGCTATTTGTCATAGAACAACCCAGTTTAACTGACGGCAGACTCGACCAGCGGTTTTCGCCGTTTCATCGCCCTTTTGTCGTAGACAGCGCGTTATCAGAAGCAAGTGCCCATGTAAGACGCCAGTTTGAGGAATGTTGATCTTAACTCTTCGTACAGCACGGGGTTTAACGAGTTCGTTAACTAAATAGTATGGAACAATTTATCTTTACGTAACACCATCGACACATAGTTCTTCTCGATCGCTCTCTTCTTTTTTATTCGCATATTTTCACGTGATATGCTCTTGCAGTTGGTAGATATGGGTGCATAATGACTTAGTGGTCAAACCAATGTAATCCTTGTTTTTCTGTGATACAAATCTTGTCTTCTTACCACAATATCTCAGTTATGCTCGTTTCTGATCATGTATCTTAAGTTCTTGTTCACAGTTGTTATCAAACACCTAATTTCACATGTGTCAATGTTCCGTTCATTGACTCTGCTCGTGGTCCAAGTTGGACAGTGGTAACACAGAGTTGGCACAATGATTGCATTGATTCGTATAATTTTCACAAGAATGTACCTAGTTGAAAACATTTCTGAAAATGTACATAAAGCCTAAATATAATATGCACCCCTTTTGGTACGTTCGATTAAATTAAACTTAATTGTATCCTCTGTATTTATTGATCATTTTAATAAGTAGTCACGCTAAAGCTGCCAGACTCGCACTTCTACGGGGCTGGCGGCGCACGATCATATGTTGCAGTCATGCGGATAAGGTTGTTACTTGTAGGGCCCACGTGTCAAGTAGAAAATGTTTGTCATCACTGATTGTTTACGATCGTCTCTGATGTAGTGATAGGGGTAAGACCACAATTAGGGTCTACACTTCTGGTGTGTTTCCGTCGAGTGTAATATCTCCGGGTTCCCTTTAGAGTTCAGGAAAGTTGTTACACTGTCAGTCTAGTCAGTCACGTTACTCTAGTAGATTGACAGTGGTTTTTCTTTCTTTTTTGCTTCACACAGACACAGCATAAGTCCTCCTCTTGGTTAGTGCTTGGTTCTACTTCACAGAGACACAGCCGAAGTCCTCCTCCTGGTTAGTGCTTTGTTCTGTGTCACACAAACACATCCCAAGTCCTCCGCTTGGATAGTGTTTGATTCTACTTCACACTGACACAACCTAACTCCTCCTTCTTGTTAGTGCTTGATTTTGCTTTACACAGACTCAGCCTAAGTCCTCCTCTTGGTTAGTGCTTGGTTTTCCTTCTCACAGACACAGCCTAAGTCCTCCTGGTTAGAGTCATTCTAGTTGTAGTTGGGGTTTATATCTTCCTACAACGTTTTAATGAGGCAGCTTCAGCATATTATTATTATAGTCGATTAGTAATATATTTCGTGGACACATCGAAACAACAGGTCGATTGGATTTTTGAACATGTTCTTTTCGTATTCCATCAGACCCAACAACCGACCCCAGCAATGGCCACATTACGAACTGAATCCGACCTCAATGCATTTCTTGCATGGGTGGTTAATATCTCGAGAGAATGCAAATAGTAACCCATGAAGACTTGTGAAACGTATTGAAATCTGTTGTGATCATCTCATGCCAGCTGATGTTGTCAACGTCTCTTACACTAGCCAGCACTACCCTGTTACGTGTTGGTGGAGCAATGGCTATGTCAATGGTGGATACAACGTCAAGCCCCCGAAGATCACGTACAACTACTTTTTTCATGAAACGTTCGTACCTTTCGAAGGAACTAATCTTAATGTTTGACGTAGATCACGTGATCGTGCACACGTCGCGAACAATTGTATGTAATTACGAAGTACTGCTGTTGTTCCACAGTATACGTCAAGAGTCAACATAGGTTCCTTCGTAAGATCTCCGCCTGCCGTTGGAATATCACAATCTGTTTATTAATGTACGAACCATCCCAATGGACACCTCCACGCACGCCTACATAAAGTCAGCCACACACCTGCCAAACTGACGAAGATATTAGGGAACAGACAGACAAGCAAACACAGACACAACATGTTTTATCGTACAGACAACAGGATATTCTGCCAATGCAGTGACAACTTCGTAACTTGAAAATCGATTTGAATATTAACAGCCTACTTCTGAGATTCTCTTTGTTTACTTGTCGTGTGTCGGGCCATCAACGCATTGTCTTCACCAGTGACATTTCTCGATCATTACGAACATTACCTCTGCACGCTCTCTGTCAAATACTAACATCTACCTGTATTTCTGTGAAAGAAACATGTCATTGTGTGTTACGAACGCATCCTCTAGTGCCGTTGGGTTTGCATGACACACGTATAGTTCATCAGGAAATACGATACATCATTTACAAGCGGCTAAATTGAAAAGATTAGACGCCATTCGTCATAGAACAACCCAGTTCAAACGACGGCGGACTCGATCGCTCTCGCAGATTCGACCTGTAAACGATGCTTTTTCAACAGGCTTTTCACAGGCTTTTGTTTTAGATTGCAATGTTGCGGTTGTGCACAGTGACTTATTTAGGATCTGTCAAAGGGCCAAGCTTATTCATATTACAATGTAGCGGCGCATCCGAAAAAATAAAACACTTAAATTAAGGGGGCACTGCGTGTCGAAGGGAGACGACCGAGTTCGTTAACTGAATAGACCTATGGCATAATTTATCTTTATCTTTACGTAACACCATCGACACTTCGTTTTTCTCGGTCGCTCTTTTGTTTTGTATCCGCATATTTTCACGTGATATACTCTTAGTGGTCAAACCAATGTATTCCTTGTTTTTGTTTATGATCAAAGTCTTGTCTTTTTACCACAATATCTCATTTATGCTTGTTTCTGATCATGTATCTTAAGGTCTTGTTCACAGTTGTTATCAAACACCTAATTTCACATGTGTCAATGTTCCGTTCATTGACTCTGTTCGTGGTCCAAGTTGTACAGTGGTAACACAGAGTTGGTACAATGATTGCATTGATTAGTATAATTTTCACACGAATGTAACTAGTTGAAAATATTTTTGAAAATGTGCATAAAGGCCTAAATATAATATGCACCCTTTTTGGTACATTCGATTAAATTCGACTAAATTGTATCCTCTGTATTTATTGAACATTTTAAAAAGTAGTCACGCAAAGCTGCCAGAATCGCTCTTCTACGGTGGGCTGCCGAAGCACGATCATATGTTGCAGTCGTGCGGATAAGGTTGTTACTCGTAGGGCCCACGTGTCCGGTAGAAATATCTCCAGTAATATCTCCAGGTTCCCACTTTAGCCGAGTTCAGGAAAGTTGTTCCACAGTCAGTCCAGTCAGTCACGTTAGTCTAGTAGGTAGACAGTGGATTTTCTTTATATAACTTGAGCTTCGCCTGGATCGTGTACTGTAATCAAGCAATTTGAGGAATCTTGATCTCAGCTATTGATAAAGCGCGGAAGATATTGAGCATATGTTATCTTGGGCTGGTTGGTTTAAGCTGCAATGCTTATAAATATTAATCACGCACAACCTCAGGATTGATTGAAATCGATAAACGTATATGTTATTTGGGTGGCACCCGCGTGACAAACAAGCCAAATATACACGGGTGCCACCCGCGTGACAAACAAGCCATCTATCCACGGGTGGCACCCGCGTGACAAACAAGCCACCTATCTCAGCTATTGATAAAGCATGACAATAACAGCGAGACACGCGAGACTAACACTAATCTAAGCGACAAGGTGGTTAAAAGAACCATTAACACAAAACCATGATGTGTCAGTCAATCTATAGCATAGCCAGGGTGTGTAAGGTTCAGTGCGAAATTTCATACGGGCACCTTTTTAACAACTAATTTATTTTCTTAGCTCTTTACCGGGAAAACACGATGTCATGTCACATAAATAACATTATATATTATAGTAAGCCCAGCTGTGGCCCAGCGATTTCAAGATGGTCGCCAATTGTGCTTTATGTCTCGCGTTGCTTTAATTAAAGTGGGGATATTGCATTACATGATATGAAATTAATGACATTTTACACAAAATGTTATTTATGAATGAACAGTGCTGTTATTTATTTGCAAAATTATTTAATTTTCAAATAATGAAGGAATTTTAGGGAATGTCAACGTAAAACATCGTCAACTTCACTGTGCTATATAGAAATGTAATTATCATTACTATCTTGGGAACTAATCATCCAACAAATAAAAGCATGTCCGTTAACTTAACTTCAACTCCACTAAGAAATAACATATACGTCATCAATATATATTGATCACTGGTGTGCCGATATGCCCCCTGGTACTGGGGCATATCAGCCACAAGTGTGAACGAACATGGATCGCGTATTTCGGGCCTTTGTTACAGAGCGGAATACGAAATGCGATGGTAAATTTCAAGCTGCCGAACATAGTTTGTTAGGTATACCCATAAGTTTTATTTAGGGGTAAAATGCGCCCATATAAATAATATAAACATAACCAGCTGTAGTTTGTACAATACAATGGCCTACATTTGGTGAAGTGGACGCGTGATATTGATCTGCCCAACTACAGCGCACGCCGAAAGCCACGCGACGAAGAAAACCAACATGACACAGAATAAAAACACCATTATCATTATACACTTTAATACATTTTAACTGTTTAACCAACATAAACTATCATGTTACAAGTTTTCTTCTTTAATACATCCAACCTCAAAATCCCACCTCCCATCTATTTTTAAGCCAACCTCCCACAATTTTGATGCGTGGGGGACAACTCACATTTTTAGTATATCTTGAGAAACATCACAAGTTTTTTGGGTATGTTTTCTGTGTAAAACGCACGTTGACGCACGCAACGCTGTTAGTATATTATACCATACTTATTCGGTAATTAATGCAGGTATGTAGTTTGACATCTAAGAGGTCCCACTGATTTGTGTTATCCAGTGGTGTATATTTCAATGCACTCCGTTAGAAAAGGTTATCATTTTGACAGAAGCCTAAAATGTGTTTAGGGAGGTTCAGTTAGAAAACAGTTCTCAAGAATTGTATACTGGCTTTTGTATACTGTTTTGACTACCCCTGGGTTCCTGTCACACCTCCTCCTTAATGGAGCATGGGTTAGCTGATGAGTGTCCACATAGGCGTGACGTCTACATGATGCCGCCATGTCATGTAAATTAACTTTCTGCACTGGAGCATGTCCGCACACGCCTAGGCCGCTGTGCCCCAAACGACCGCCGGGGCAAGATTGCCAATTTTCCCGCACACACGGTCTATGGCGGTAAAGTATATTATTTTATTCAACGAACCAACGACAACACTAATGACACACATTCCAGTAATGCATAGACACACCGATGTGCATATATTATTGTGAGTGTGAGTTACATTATTATGTATACAAATACATGATGTTATCCATAAAAACATTTAAGTTTATAATTTCTTACCAAAGCAAAGGAGTTCAATTCGCGGGTTCAAGGGTTCGATGCATAAATTATATGCTACCGTTAAATACTAGGCGGTTTGGCCAATAACGAAGTGTGCGGAAAGGCCTGTTACAACCAGTAATGTAATAATCGACCGGTAATGTAATAAATCGATTGGTAATGTAATAATCGACCGATAATGTAATAAATCGACCATAATGTAAACAAGTTATGATGATAATGATTACGATGGCGAAGATGGTGATGATGATGATGTTAATAATGACGATGTAGAAGATGATGATAAGGGTGATAAACGATTATGCTGATGATGACGTTTAAGGGGTCATCTTAGTGATGATGATAATGTTGATGATGATTATGACGATGACAATGATGATGATGATGATAACGATGGTAATGATGAGGGTGATAAATGGTTATGAAGATGAGGAAGATATTAAAGACAAATAAGCGGTCTTAGTGATGATGATGATGATTATGACGACGATGATGATGATGATAAGGATGATGATGGTAATGATGATGATGATAATGACGATAACGATGGTGATGATGAGGGTGGTAAATGGTTATGATGATGATGAGGAAGAAGATGAAAGCAATTAAGCGGTCTTAGTGTTAATGATGATGATGACGAAGATGATAACAATGAGGGTGATCATTATTACGATAATGAGGATGAAGACAACGACATCCTCGACCTCATCATCCTGCTCCTCCTCCTCCTCCTCCTCATTGTCATCATCATCCTCATGTTCACCCTTATAATGGCTAGCCATGCTGACACCCACTCGACGTTCACAAACGTATGATTAACAAAGGAATCTCAGAACGAGTGAGCCGCATGTTTTCTGGGAGGACATATGGAATGCCGTTCATATAACCTCCAAGGTAACGCTCGGTAGTAACTATATGTTGGCAAATAATAGGACTGAGTCAGACAGAATGGTAAGGAAGAAGGGGGGTCATTAAAAAGGGTCACTTCAACACGTGAAAGAGGTAACCTACACTCAATTAAGGGATCATCTCAAACAATTATTTAAGGGATCATTAAAAATGCTTAATAACTTATCATCACTTGATCAAATTAAGGGTTCATATCAAACAAGTTAGGGGAAATCTCAAAATGCAATGTGATATTATATTAGAAACTTAAGCTTAACCGCAAAAATAATAAAGTAAGGGACCAGCTGAAACAATTAAGGGGTTACCTAAATAATTTAGTTAAGGGTAATTTCAATCAAATAAAATGTTTACCTAAACGATTAAAGGGCACCCAAAGTATTTTAAAATATAAAAAAAATTAAGGGATTTTATCAAAAACAAGTTATAGGATAATTTAATTTAATTTGATGAAATGATGATCCCTTAAATAATTGTTTGAGATGATCCCTTAATTGAGTGTAGATTACCTTTTTCATATGTTGAGGTGACCCTTTTTAATGACCCCCCTTCTTTCTCTGTCTGACTCGGTCCGAACGATATGAACGGCATTCCATATGTCCTCCCAGAAAACATGCGGCTCACTCGTTCTGACGTTCCTTTGTTAATCGTACGTTTGTGAACGTCGAGTGGGTGTCAGCATGGCTAGCCATTATAAGTGAACACGCCGATGATGAGGAAGCGTAGGATGATGAGGCTGAGGGTGTCATTGTCTTCGTCCTCATAATCGTAATAATGATCACCCTCATTGTTATCATCTTCATCTTCGTCATCATCATCATCATCACTAAGACCGCTTAATTGTTTAATCTTCTTCCTCTCATCATCGTAACCATTTATCACCCTCTTCATCACCATCGTTATTATCATTATCATCATAATCATTATCATCATCATCATCGTCATAATCACCATTATCATCGTCACAAAGATCGCCCCTTAATTGTCATCATCATCGTAATCGTTTATCACCTTCACCATCACCTTCTACATCATCATTATTAACATTATCATCATCATCATAATTATCATCATCACTTTTATTACATTACTGGTCGATTTATTACATTACCGGTCGATTATTACATTGCCGGTCGATTGTTACATTACTGGTTGTACCAATCGACCGGTAATGTAATAAAAACGATGAAGATGATTATGATGACGATGATGATGAACATGATAAATGGTAATGATGATGATGAATAGGAGGAGAAAGATGAAGATAATTACGGGTTGATATTGGCGCTACCTAGGAGGTTATATGAACGGCATTCCATATGTCCTCCCAGAAAACATGCGGCTCACTTTTTCTGAGATGCCTATTTTAATCATACGTTTGTGAACGTCGAGTGGGTGTCCGCATAACTAGCCGTTATAAGGGTGAATATGAGGATGACGATGAAGAGGAGGAGCAGTGTGATGAGGCTGAAGGTGTCATTGTCTTCGTCCTTATAATCGTAATGATGATCACCCTCATTGTCATCATCTTTGTCATCATCATCATCATCATCATCACTAAGACCGCTTAATTGTCTTCATCTTCTTCCTCATCGTCATCATAACAATTTATCACCTTCATCATCACCATCGTTAGCATCTTCATCAATAATATCATCATCATAAGCTTTATCATCATCATCGTCATAATCATCATCATCATTATCATCGTCACTAAGATGACCCCTTAATCGTCATCATCAGCATAATCGTTTATCACCCTCATAATCATCTTCTACATCATCATTATTAACATCATTAGCATCGCGATCATTATGGTTATCATCATCATTTTTATTACATTACTGGTCGATTTATTACATTACCGGTCGATTATTATATTACCGGTCGATTTATTACATTACTGGTCGATTATTACATTACCGGTCGACTATGGGGCGTGTGTTACTGGTTGTACCACACGCCCCATACGAACAGTGGTCGACAAAATAAACAATGTTGTTTTCTTTATGTTGGAGCCGGATGCGTATCGTGTGCGGTGGCGTGTGTACCTGCCGCAGTAGGTCTGTAACATGATGTAGCTTCATGACAAAGGCGTTTTCACTGACAAAATCACAAAAGGTTTTGGCAGACTTAGAGCCGGATGAACCGATAGCAAAGGTCTTTTCAGTGCACACATAACTGTGCAATTGTTAACTGTGCACTTCGTTAGTGCTTTGTTCTACTTCACACAGACACAGCCTAAGTCCTCCTCCTGGTTAGTGTTTGGTTCTGTTTCACAGAGACTAAGTCATTGTAGTTGCATGTTAGGTCTATATCTTCCTACAATGTTTTAGTGAGGCAGCTTCAACATATTATTAATATAGTCGATAAGTAATATATTCCGTGGACACATCGAAACCACTGGTCAACTGCATTTTTAACACGCTCTTTTCGTGTTCCATCAGATCCAACAACCGACCCCAACATTGCGAACTGAATATAATAATAAGTTCCTTCGTAAAATCAGCGCCTCCAGTTGGAATTTCGAATTTTTTATTAATGTACGAACCATCCCAATGGACACCCCCGAGTACGCCGACCTTATGTCAGCCACATACCTGCCGAACTGACGGCGATATTAGGGAACAGACAGACAGGCAAACACAGGCACAACATGTTTTATCGTACACACAACAGGGTATTCTGTCGATGCAGTGACAACTTCATAACTTGAAAATCGAGTTGAATATTAACAGCCTAATTCTGAGATTCTCTCTGTTCGATGGTCGTGTGTCGGACTATCAACGCATTGTCTTCACCAGTGACATTTCTCGATCATTACGAACATTACCTCTGCACGCTCTCTGTCAAGTACTAACATCTACCTGTATTTCGTTGAAAGAAACATTTCATTGTGTGTTACGAATGCATCCTCTAGTGCCGTTGGGTTTGCCTGACACACGTATAGTTCATCAGGAAATACGATACATCATTTACAAGCGGCTAAATTGAAAAGATTAGACGCCATTCGTCATAGAACAACCCAGTTCAAACGACGGCGGACTCGATCGCTCTCGCAGATTCGACCTGTAAACGATGCTTTTTCAACAGGCTTTCACGCAAACTCGATCGTTCGCACAGACTTTTGTCCTCGACGGTGCCTCACAAATGCGAGCAGGGCAGTGGGTATTGCCATAGCGCGTTAGCAGTATCAATTACAAACGTAACACCAATTTGAGGAATGTTGATCTCATCTCTTTGTACAACACGGCCTTTATTGAGCAGATTCTGTGCTCGTTGTTTTATATTGCAATGTTGCGGTTGTGCACAGTGACTTATTTAGGATATGTCAAAGGGAGCGAGCTTATTCATGTTACAATGTAGCGGCGCAACGGAACAAGATTAATCTAAGGGGCATGACCTATTGCCCCCCTAAATATGCCACTGCACCCGCATGACTGACAAACCACCTGGCACTAGGCACGGTCGAATATGTACGGTACGCGGAATGCGGAAACGTCGTAAAGTGGAAGGAGACGACCGAGTTCGTTAACTGAATAGACCCCTATGCAATGTTCGACCGTGTGAAAGTATGAGACAATTTATCTTTATCTTAATGTCATACCATCGAAAAAAAATGTTATTGTTCGCTCTCTTGTTTTGTATCCGTATCTTAAGTTCTTGTTCACAGTTTTTGTCAAACGTTTCACATGTGTAAATTTTCCGTTCATTGCTTTTGTTCGTGGTCCAGGTTGCACAGTGGTAACACAATGATTGCATTGATTAGTATACTTTTCACAAGAATATACCTAGTTGCTGTTGAGTTCATGAATGCTTCCTTTGATATTGTTTTTTGAAATGTACATATTATAGCCTAAATGTAATATGCACCCAGGTTTGTACTTTTAGTATAATTTATTAAGTTCGACTTATTTGTAGTCTCTGTATTTATTGACCATTTTAATAAGTAGTCAATCTAAGGCTGCTAGAGTTGCAGAGCTACGGTGGGTTGACGTCATAAGGTCATAGGTTAGAATTAAACAGATAAGGTTGTTACTCGTAGGGTCCACGGGTCTAGTAAAAAAATTTTGTCATCACTGATTGTTTACTCTGTCTATGTGGTGCTCCAACCGTGCTAAGATACGATATCTGGATCTACATGTACGTGGTATTTAACATTGGTGACTTAGTCACATCACTCGATCGCAATTATCTTTTGAAGAGTGATAACATATTTCTAACATGGTAAAATTTTAATGGATTGCAGTAATACCTGGCTAGACAATATACAACAATGGACCCATCAAGACATACCGACCCTGCACAGCAGAGGACAGACAACAATGGCGAGGACTGTGTATGGATGGCACCCCTACGACCCGGTCAAGGGATGAAGGAAGAAGGAGGAGCAATAACCAGTTGTCCAGTTGATTGAGTTTACAAAGCTTCCGTTGTACCTTTTTTTCTTGCGGTTTTCTACATCAGATGTCGCTGTCTTGCGCCGCTCCTGGACGCCCTTCTCGAACAATCGGTTGTTTCATCGTTGGCCACCCGTCACTCCCCTAAATTCGGTCGGCCGCCCAACTGCCTATTTCTTGAAACTAGACATGCATGAGCCAGGAAAATCCCAAGTTATTTACAAAAAAAGTCACTGTTGAACTACTAGACTAGCGTGACTTGGTGGATTGACTGTGGAACAACTTTCCTGAAATCGGCAAAAACGGGAACCCGGAGATATTACACCCAACGGAAACACACCGGGAAGTGTAGACCCTAATTGTGGTCTGACCCCTATCACTACAACGGAGACGATCTTTTCTGTCAAATTTTACACAGCAATTTTGTTAGATCTCGTGCTTTTCCTTCTGCTTTTTAAATAATCTCCTACTTTTTGAACAAACTGTTTTCGTAATACATTTTACGTGGTTGCATTGTTTATGCAAACGGTGACCTAAGTGCATAAAATGGCACAAAGGAGACATTATTTTTAATGTGCTTCCTTTGTTTTATCTCGGCTACAGTTTCTTCTACGCGCGCACTGCAACAACTTCCTAACTTGAAAATCGAGTGTTATCACCTGTGACATCTTTGCTGATTGTCAACCACTACAGACAACAGACAACTCATGTATCAACGAGACAGCGTTGACTGCGCGCACTGTCCTTGGATATATATCTCTACTCAACGAGTGCCTCCACTGGGCCAAACTGTAGGTTAGCCGTGATAACATTCGCTTCTTCGAATGACGTTTGAAGTTGTCGGGTGAAGTTTGCCAACACAAAATAGCAACAGGGATATATTATTTTTTTTAATGTGCGCCGCAATCCTTCCGTTGTTTTATCTCGGCTACAGTTTCTTCTACGCGCGCACTGCAACAACTTCCTAACTTGAAAATCGAGCTGAGCATTAACTGCTTACTTTACGAGATTCTCATAGCTTGCTGGGCATGTCCTGGACCAATTGTATGCAGCATAGGTTACAGAAATAGACAGCGCAGTGTTATCACCTATGACTTCTTTGCTGATTGTCAACCACTACAGACAACAAACAACTCATGTTTCAACGAGACAGGGTTGACTGCGCGCACTGTCCTTGTGTATACATGTCTACGCAACGCGTGCGTCCTCTGGTGGTATTGTCTTTGCGTCGTGACTCATGCGGTTTATCAGGAAATACAATACATCAATTATTATAAAGAGCCAAACTGTAGGTTAACCGTGATAACATTCGCTTCTTCGAATGACGTTTGAAGTTGTCAGGTGAAGTTTGCCAACACACGGTGGGCTTGTACGTACAATAGCCGTGTCACAAAGCCTAGTCACAGTTGTTCGTGCCCGTGTAACAACATATCTTAGTATCATCCCCCGACGAGAAGATGCCCTACGATATCTACCCCACCCTGGATATTTCCCGCTAGAGTATCTTCCCCCACCCCAGGAATCCATGATTTATCAAATTCATCAAGGCTCCTTGATATCCAAGAAGGCATTATTTTATAATAATCAAGTAAAAGAACACATATTAGACATACACAAATGTGCTTACATATTTTGTAAAGCCCGCTTGGAAGGTGTGAGGGCATTTCACATATGTTCTTGTCCACAAAGTATAACATGTGAAAAACAATTGATCAATATGATTATATATATATATATATATATATATATATATATATATATATATATATATATATATATATATATATATATATATATATATATATATATATATGTGTATATATATATGATACGGTGTAGGGTGGTCTTCATATAGGGGTAAAAATGTGAAAATCGAATCTTTCGGGACACCCGTGAATTCTTTTGCAACAAGTAAGTTTGATGTGCGTGTTTGTACGTGTGGTGATTGCAATCAGGCAATTTGAGGAAACTTTATCTCAGCTCTTGATAAAGTACTGAAAATATTGAGCATATACTTCTAAATCTTATCTAAATCTTATATCTTATCTAAATCATATGCTTCTAAATCTTTGCCACACAATACGAATATATTTATAATATGCGCTGATTAACTCTGACTTAATTGTGACGTCAGCGAGATATATTGCCTCAACCGAGATACGAGACACTGAGATACGATCTGTGGAACGACGCTTGTTTCCAATATTGGCGTCTTAGCCATATCAGACGATCAGCAATAGCCACTGCGGTTCTCAAGAGTGAAACTGCTGGTAGCAGCGAGTACGTAATCATGACTAATGGTCGCAGCCGGTCGCCACTCCTCAACATTCTTTCTCCACATAGACCAGGATTTTCGATATATATATATATATATATATATATATATATATATATATATATATATATATATATATATATATATATATATATATATATATATATATATATATATATATATATACACACACATATATGATACGATGTAGGGTGGTCCTCATATAGGGGTAAAAATGTGAAAATCGAAGTTCTTTTCGGGACACAAGTGAATTCTTTTGCAACAAGTAAGTTTGATGTGCGTGTTTGTACGTGTGGTGATTGCAATCAGGCAATTTGAGGAAACTTTATCTCAGCTCTTGTTAAAGCACGGAAGATATTGAGCATATACTTCTAAATCTGGTCTAAATCTTATATCTTATCTAAATATATGCTTCTAAATCTTTGCCACACAATACGAATATATTTACAATATGCGCTGATTAACTCTGACGTAATTATGACGTCAACATGCACTTGTTGATAACGGTCATTTTAATAAGAAAGCCGTGCGAAGTTGTTAGGCCGGCACGACACTTAATATTGAACTAATAAGTTGTTAGGCTGTCACGACACTTAATATTGAACTAATAAGTTGTTAGGCTGTCACGACACTTAATATTGAACTAATAAGTTGTTAGGATGTCACGACACTTAATATTGAACTAATAAGTTGTTAAGCTGTCACGACACTTAATATTGAACTAATAAGTTGTTAGGCTGTCACGACACTTAGGCTATATATATATATATATATATATATATATATATATATATATATATATATATATATATATATATATATATATATATATATATATATATATATATATATATATATATATATATATATATATATATATATATATATATATATATATGATACGGTTTAGGGTGGTCCTAATATAGGGGTAAAATGTGAAAGTCGTAGTTCCTTTCGGGGCACCCGTGATTTCTTTTGCAACAACTAAGGTTGATGTGTGTGTGTGGGTACGTGTGGTGATTGCAATCAGGCAATTTGAGGAAACTTGATCTCAGCTCTTGATAAAGCACGGCAAATATTGAGCATATACTTCTAAATCTAATCTAAATCATATGCTTCTAAATCTTTGCCACACAATACGAACATACGAACATATTTATAATATGCGCTGAGTCACAACACTTAATATTAAACTAATAAGAAGTGACTAATTCGGGTGCCGTAGAAAGTAAGTTAGTTATTACAGATTGTTTGCTAAGTTGCCTCAACCGAGATACGTGACACTGAGATACGATCTGTGGAACGACGCTTGTTTCCAATATTGGTGTCTTAGCCATATCAGACGATCAGCACTAGCCACTGCGGTTCTCAAGAGTGAAACTGTTGGTAGCAGCGAGTACGTAATCATGACTAATGTTCGCAGCCGGTCGCCACTCCTCAACATTTTTTTCGCCACATAAACCCGGATTTCCGACCGACCACCCACCCACTTACACTCGCAGCATAAAAAAGACATTACTTCTGGTGGTAAACGTAAATATTATGTTCTTAGAATAAGAGAGAATATACCCTCCCCGTAATACCGCTGTGTGACATTTCAAGAACAAAATCAATGTGATCCGGTCTACTTTTCCAGATCCTACTTCCTGTAGAAGTGGACTCTCCGAAAGTAAATTATCTAGTTATTTTTTTACACCTGCTACAGTTGATTATGTAATGAAAATTATCATGTCCGCTCCAAATAAGTCTTGTAATCTTGATCCATAACCGACTACATTGCTGAAAGCGTAGTACTTTACCTAATAAAAAATATTGTAAATGCATCACTGTGCTCTGGCTTTTTTCCTGACGATTTCACCAAACAAGCTTAAGTCAACCCATTTCTTAAGAAGTCAACGTTGCCTAAAGAAAGACCTATTTCTAATATAAGCTTTATTTCCAAGGTTGTGGAAAACGTTGTAGCAAGCCATCTAAGGTCTCACATTGAGTCAAATTGTATGTCTAATGTATTGCAATCAGCTTACGGCTTACGGATCCCTTGGGCGCCATGTGTCGCACAGGACATGTACAATAGTCCGCCATTCCGCCCTGTCAGCCGCCCTCTGTGCCGCCTCTGCCCATGATTTCCACCCAAACGCATCTCCATCCACCATTCGCCGCCACGTCTTTTGGTCTTCCGGTCGATCTTTTTCCCACAAGTGTCCAATTGTTCTTGGCCAGAATATACGTAGAATTCAACGCAAACATCTATTGTGAAATGTATTGAGCCTTTGTCTATAATTTTGGTTTACCTTCCAGCATTCTGCTCCGTATAGTAGAACCGACATCACATTGCTCTTGTAGATTCTGAGTTTCGATTTCCTTCTGTATTGGCCTCATGCCCACACTTTCCGCAGTTTATAATAGGCTGCTCTCGCTTTCCTTAGGTATGCACTTATATATGCTGTTGAACCTTTGTCTACATCCATAACTGAGCCTAGATAAGTGAAACTATCAACATTTTCTACATCGTCTATGCCTATTACAATAGGTTGGTTATCATCAGTCTTGATCTTCATCACTTTCGTTTTGGCAGTGTTTATGTGTTATCCAGTTCTCTTTGCTTGCACTTCTAGCTCGTTTGTCTTCTGTTGTAAGTTTCTTCTTGATGTTGATAACAAAGCTAAATCGTCTGCACAATCTAGGTCCTCCATCGTATATAATCCCCATTGAATTCCTCTTTTCCTTCTAGTTGTTTTCCGCATAATCCAGTATATCACCAATAAAAAACAAAAACCCTGACATCACACATCCTTGGCTCACTCCCGACATCACATGAAACCATTTTGACAATTTGCCTTTATGCTCAACTGCACATCTGAAGTTTTTGTAAGACTTTTTCACAAGATTAATAATTTTGGATGGAATTCCATAGTATTTAATAATTCTCCATAAACTCTCTCTGTGAATACTATCAAAAGCTTTCCACATAGTTGAGGAAGAGTGGGCTATTCCATTCGAGGCACTGGTCGATAATATTCCTTAATATGAAAATTTGCTGCATACATCCTTTCCCCCTTCTGAATCCTGCTTGTTCTTTCCTCAATTTGTTATCGAGCGCATCTCTTATCCTGACTATAATCACCCTACCTACTGACAACAACGTAACACTTCTCCAATTATTACAGTGCTCAAGTTTTCGTGCTACCATATTACTCAGTGTTTTCAACATTTCGGCCTGTATGTTATCAACTCCTGGTGAATTACCCTTTCTCAACGCTTTTGTACTTTTTCGGATTAGTGTCAATTTCTATGTCGAATAATTCATTGTTCGGAACATCATCAGGATCGTCGCGTGCATCTGAGCTTTCATTAGTTGCTCCTTACGCCAACTCAGGGATTGTCTCCATGATATATTCCACTGGATGATCGACAGCAAATTAAAGTTAAATGCAAATAAAACAGAGTTTCTTATTACTAGTACATAAAAGCACTGATTGTTTTTTCCGACGCCTCAGCTAAGCCAGAATTTCACATCGGCTGTCTCAGCACGGAAATTCTGAGTCACCTTTGATAATAATAAAAAAATTAGACAGCATATTACATAAACTTGTCGTTATTACATAAACTTGTCGTTATCATATTCGTGACGTTCGTCGTATTCGCCGGTATATGTCTTTTGCTGTCACCAAAACTATTGCAACTGCTGTTGTTAGCAGTAAACTTGACTATTGTAATTCCATTTATCATAATATTGCTCTCAATGATATATTGAAACTTCAACGTGTGCAAAATTGTTTGGCAAGGGTAGCTACCCGGTTTCCTCGTTTCTCTCACTCAGTAACACTTCTTAAACCATTCATATCGCATTCTTTTAAAGATCTGCACAATTACCTATCAATCACTTTCATCCAAGCAACCAGCATATTTACATTCGCTGTTCACTCCTGGAAGACGGCCCAGACAGCCTCCATCATTTAATTCTAATCTACTTTTTGTTCCCAGTGACAAATGTCGGAACTAGAACTAGAACTTTTTCAGTTGCTGCATCATGGAACTCACTCCCTGTTAGTGTTAAGTCTGTAGAACTCACTCCCTGTTAGTGTTAAGTCTGTAGAACTCACTCCCTGTTAGTGTTAAGTCTGTAGAACTCACTCCCTGTTAGTGTTAAGTCTGTAGAACTCACTCCCTGTTAGTGTTAAGTCTGTAGGACTCACTCCCTGTTAGTGTTAAGTCTGTAGGACTCACTCCCTGTTAGTGTTAAGTCTGTAGGAAATATAATAACATTTTGCCTTAAACTAAAATCCCACCTGTTTGAACCTGCTTATCCTCCATAGCTCCCCATCGTACCAGTCCAACTGTGTACAACTGGAACTGGTTATCAATTATGAACTGCTTAACCCCTTTTGTTTTGGTGCACTGCCAAGCTTGGGTCTCCAGAGGATTTTACCACAACATAACAGTATTTTATATAATATTATTATTATATTATTTATTACCTGGTAGATTATAATTGAACGTAAATATTCGGGTAACAGAACCACCGGCCCACACATTAAGCAGCGTTACGTTCCCGGTTTTACAAGAATATTTAAGTTCCATTATAATCCACCGTGTGGCGTGGTAGTAATGGGAAGGAACTGCTGATAGTTGCGAACCGAAATAATCGGTGGCGCCTCTGGTGGATAATATAACACTACACGTTACGACTCCCATTTTGTACACTGAATTAAAATAATGTGAACAATCGTGTATAGACGACGACGCGTACCAGACACCGGGATGCAATGATTTCACAAATTATCATGTCAGCAAGAACACCAACATTCATGCATACTGATATTTAACCGCAAAATCACAACGCTGTTCCGTCACATTAGTGAACGAACAGTGTAGATTAGATATTATGAAGTACTCATTCCCACAATTAATTAATTAATCATTTAATGGAACAAATTATCTGAAGATTGTGTAAATGCTAGCAGAATGAATGTTTAAACACAAAATAAAAAAATATATCACAAGAGCGGGTTATACGCAACACAGATGAAGAACTACTGGACTTAACCCAAAGGCTTCCTTGGCCACTTGTTATGTTCAACTGTTTGTTTGTCTTGGGTGGCAATCGTGTTAATATACAGCTATTTTGGACTGGGTTCGACTGAATTGAAGCATCAGTCCGCGGGTTGGTTTGGCCGACTTGAGGACTAAATGATTTTAAGACAACGTAAATGTTAAATCTTTTTTATCTTGTTAAATCAGAAATTCAACAATCGGTCGATCTGACGATTAGATAATTTCGAAAGCGATCGCTCAAGCATTGGCACAGGTACGCAATCTTTGGGTACATCGTAAAACAATCCAGGGCTTTTCGGGGTGCTTAATCGTTTATTTTTTAGCAAACGTTGTCAGCCACGTATTAATATACATATTATATACCACAACGCTAAATCTTAACAGACGCACAGTCTGCTACACCTCGATAAAACCTCATGATATTACTCAGAGTTTCTAAAACATCAGGCCATTACAATGTACATTATTTTATATAGCCTGAATTACGTTGTCTTAAAATCACATTGGAATTCATTTCCCAACAGAGTGAAACAAACAGTAGCAGAAACGAGTAGACCATATACATTGAACATAAAGCGGAAACTGACCTAACAATCCTGCAAGTGACACATTTTACAAGACGCTTCCAGTGCCTTGCATTGCGTCCAGTTATTTTACATCAGGCGATTAAAATACGCCGATTCACACAGGTTCTACTATGTCGCTGCCAAATCACACTGGAAGTCTTTCCCAACCAGAGTGAAACAAACAGTAGCCCTAACGAGACTACCATCAAGACTGAAAATAACACTTAAACTGAACTAACATAATGATGCCTCAAATGTCTTCGTGCAGCAGTATTAGTGTATATTCTGTGGTAAGCAGCTGCTACATATTAGACAAAGAATCGCAATCCAACTACTAATAAAGGATTTAACCAATTCAAGCAATCTACAATAATTACGACGAAAAGGTTCTACTAGGCACATGTAAAGAGTGGCGTTGATACATTAATTAAATCACTCACGTTGTAGATTATCATCATACAAATTTGCAAAAAACTACAGAACCTCGTCATCTTCAAATTTAAATAAGCGTCACATGTCATCAGAACTACACAAATGTGTATCGCTTATTACTTTCAGCAAGGAACGAAATTCAAGATGAGATACAAATGGCCAAAGCTGTTTGTGAGATACTACATTTTCTTCGTGGTCATGGCAGTAGTAGCACCAACTGAAGCTAATACAACCACAATTGAAACATCCGCAACTGGAGCTGATACAACAACAGAAACTGAAACTGATACAACAACTTATACAAACATGACAGAAGTAACATATGAACAAACAACTACTATTTCAACAAATGAAGCTCCTACGATCACAACAACTAAAACACATACAAACACAGCAACAGAAACTGAAACTCCTACAACCACAACAACTGAAAACCCTACAACTTCAACAACTGAAACTCCTAAAACTTCAACAATTGAAACTCCTACAACTTCAACAATTGATACTCCTACAACCACAACAACTGAAGCTTCTACAATTACAACAACTGAAACTCCTACAACCACAACAACTGAAACTCATACAACTACAACAACTGAAACTCCTACAATTACAACAACTGAAATTCTTACAACTACATCAACTGAAACTCCTACAATTACAACAACTGAAACTCCTACAACCACAACAACTGAAGCTCCTACAACTTCAACAATTGAAGCTCCTACAACCACAACTGAAGCTTCTACAACAACAACAACTGAAACTCCTACAACCACAACAACTGAAACTCATACAACTACAACAACTGAAACTCCTACAACTTCAACAACTGAAACTCCTACAACTTCAACAATGGAAACTCCTACAACCACAACAACTGAAATTCCTACAACTTCAATAACTGAAACTCTTACAACTTCAACAACTGAAGCTCCTACAACCACAACAAATGAAACTCCTACAATTTCAGCAACTGAAACTCCTACAACCACAACAACTGAAACTCCTACAAATGCAACAATTGAAACTCCTACAACTTCAACAAATGAAAATCCTACAACCATAGCAACTGAAACTCCTACAACCACAGCAACTGAAATTCGTATAATTACAACAACTGAAACTCCTACATCTTCAACAACTGAAGCTCCAACAACCACAACAACTGAAATTCCTACAACCACAACAACTGAAGCTCCTACAACTACAACAACTGAAACTCCTACAACTACAACAATTGAAACTTCCACAACTTCAACAACTGAAGCTCCAACAACCACAACAATTGAAACTCCTACAACTTCAACAACTGAAACTCCTACAATTTCAACAATTGAAACTCTTACAACTTCAGCAACTGAAACTCCTACAACTTCAACAACTGTAGCCCCAATAACAAGAACAACTGAAACTCCTACAACCACAACAACTGAGACTCCTACAATTTCAACAACTGAAGCTCCAATAACCACAACAATTGAAATTCCTACAACCACAACAACTGAAACTAATACAACTACAACAACTGAAACTCCTACAACTTCAACAACTGAAACTCCTACAAATTCAACAACTGAAACTCCTACAACCACAACAACTGAAACTCCTACAACCACAACAACTGAAATTCATACAACTTCAATAAATGAAACTCTTACAACTGAAGCTCCTACAACCACAACAAATGAAACTCCTACAACAACAACAACTGAAACTCCTACAACTTCAATAACTGAAGCCACAACAACCATAACAACTGAAACACCTACAACCACAACAACTGAAGCTCCTACAACTACAACAACTGAAACTCCTACAACTTCAAAAACTGAGACCCATAAAACTTCAATAACGGAAGCTCCTACAACCACAACAATAACTGAAACTCCTACAGCTTCAACAACTGAAACTCCTACAACTTCAACAACTGAAACTCCTACAATTTCAACAACTGAAACTCCTACAACTTCAACAACTGAAGCTCCTACAACCACAACAACTGAAACTCCTACAAATGCAACAACTGAAACTCCTACAATTTCAACAACTGAAGCTCCAATAACCACAACAACTGAAACCCCTACAACCACAACAACTGAAGCTCCAATAACTACAACAACTGAAACTCCTACAACCAAAACAACTGAAGCTCCTACAACTTCAACAACTGAAGCTCCTACAACCACAATAACTGAAGATTCTACAACTACAACAACTGAAACTCCTACAACCACAACAACTGAAACTCATTTAACAACAACAACTGAAACTCCTACAACTTCAACAAATGAAAATCCTACAACCATAGCAAATGAAACTCCTACAACCACAACAACTGAAACTCGAATAATTACAACAAATGAAACTCCTACATCTTCAACAACTGAAGCTCCAACAACCACAAATGAAACTCCTACAACAATAACAACTGAAGCTCCTACAACTACAACAAATGAAGCTCCAAAAACCACAACATCTGAAACTCCTACAACCACAACAACTGAAACTCCTACAACTACAACACCTGAAGCTCCTACATCTTCCACAACTGAAACTCCTAAAACCACAACAGCTGAAACTACTACAACTTCAACAACTGAAACTCCTACAACTTCCGCAACCGAAACTCCTACAACTTCAACAACTAAAGCTCCTACAACCACAACAACTGAAACTCCTACAACTACAACAACTGAAACTCCTTCAACTTCAACAACTGAAACTCCTACAACAACTGAAACTCCTACAACTACAACACCTGACGCTCCTACAACTTCAACAACTGAAACTCCTACAACTTCAACAATTAAAGCTCCTACAACCACAACAACTGAAACTCCTACAACTACAACAACTGAAACTCCTACAATTTCAACAACTGAAACTCCTACAACTTCAACAACTGAAACACCTACAACTTCAACAACTGTAGCCCCAACAAGAACAACAAATGAAGCTCCTACAACTACAACAATTGAAACTCCCACAACTTCAACAACTGAAGGTCCAACAACTTCAACAACTGAAACTTCTACAACTTCCGCAACCGGAACTCCTACAACTTCAACAACTAAAGCTCCTACAATCACAACAACTGAAACTCCTACAACTGCAACAACTGAAGTTCCTACAACCACAACAACTGAAACACCTACAACTACAACAACTGAAACTCCTACAATTTCAAAAACTGAAGCTTCAACAACCACAACAACTGAAACTCCTACAACCGGAACAACTGAAGCTCCTACAACTACAACAACTGAACCTCCTACAACCACAACAACTGAAACTCCTACAACCACAACAACTGAAGCTCCTACAACCGCAACAACTGAAACTCCTACAATTACAACAACTGAAACTCCTACAACCACAGCAACTGAAACCCTACAACTACAACAACTGAAACTCCTACAACTTCAGCAACTGAAACTACTACAACTTCAACAACTGAAACTCCTACAACCACAAAAACTGATACTCCTACCACCACAACAACTGAAACACCTACAACCACAACAACTGAAGCTCCTACAACCACAACAACTGAAATTCCTACAATTACATCAAAGGAAACTCCTACAACTTCAACAACTGAAACACCTACAACCACAACAACTGAAACTCCTACAACTTCAACAGCTGAAACTCCTACAACTTCAACAACTGAAACTCCTAAAACTTCAACAACTGAAGCTCCTACAACCACAGCAACTGAAACTCCTACAAATGCTACAACTGAAACTCCTACAATTTCAACAACTGAAGCTCCAAAAACCACAACAACTGAAACTCCTACAACCACAACAACTGAAGCTCCTACAACTACAAAAACTGAAACTCCTACAATTTCAACAACTGAAACTCCTACAACTACAACAACTGAAACTCCTACAACCACAACAACTGAAGCTCCTACAACTTCAACAATTGAAGCTCCTACAACCACAATAACTGAAGCTTCTACAACTACAACAACTGAAACTCCTACAACTACAACAATTGAAACTCCCACAACTTCAACTACTGCAGCTCCAACAACCACAACAACTGAAACTCCTACAACTTCAACAACTGAAACTCCTACAACTTCCGCAACCGAAACACCTACAACTTCAACAATTATAGCTCCTACAACCACAACAACTGAAACTCCTACAACTACAACAACTGAAACTCCTTCAACTTCAACAACTGAAACTCCTACAACCACAACAACTGAAACTCCTACAACTACAACACCTGACGCTCCTACAACTTCAACAAATGAAACTCCTACAACTTCAACAACTGAAGCTCCAAAAACCACAACAACTGAAATTCCTACAACTACTACAACTGAAACTCCTACAATTTCAACAACTGAAACTCCTACAACTTCAACAACTGAAACACCTTCAACTTCAACAACTGTCGCCCCAACAACAACAACAACTGAAGCTCCTACAACTACAACAATTGAAACTCCCACAACTTCAACAACTGAAGGTCCAACAACTTCAACAACTGAAACTCCTACAACTTCCGCAACCGGAACTCCTACAACTTCAGCAACTGAAACTACTACAACTTCAACAACTGAAACTCCTACAACTTCAACAACTGAAACTCCTACAACCACAAAAACTGATACTCCTACAACCACAACAACTGAAACACCTACAACCACAACAACTGAAGCTCCTACAACCACAACAACTGAAATTCCTACAATTACATCAAATGAATCTCCTACAACTTCAACAACTGAAACACCTACAACCACAACAACTGACACTCCTACATCTTCAACAACTGAAACTCCTACAACTTCAACAACTGAAACTCCTACAACTTCAACAACTGAAGCTCCTACAACCACAGCAACTGAAACTCCTACAAATGCAACAACTGAAACTCCTACAATTTTAACAACTGAAGCTCCAATAACCACAACAACTGAAACACCTACAACCACAACAACTGAAGCTCCTACAACTACAAAAACTGAAACTTCTACAACCACAACAACTGAAACTCCTACAACCACAAAAACTGAAGCTCCTACAACTTCAATAACTGAATCTCCTACAACTTCAACAAATGAAAAACCTACAACCATAGCAACTGAAACTCCTACAACCACAACAAGTGAAACTCCTATAATTACAACAACTGAAACTCCTACAACTTCAACAGCTGAAACTCTTACAACTTCAACAACTGAAACTCCTAAAACTTCAACAACTGAAGCTCCTACAACCACAGCAACTGAAACTCCTACAAATGCTACAACTGAAACTCCTACAATTTCAACAACTGAAGCTCCAAAAACCACAACAACTGAAACTCCTACAACCACAACAACTGAAGCTCCCACAACTACAAAAACTAAAACTCCTACAATTTCAACAACTGAAACTCCTACAACTACAACAACTGAAACTCCTACAACCACAACAACTGAAGCTCCTACAACTTCAACAACTGAAGCTCCTACAACCACAATAACTGAAGCTTCTACAACTACAACAACTGAAACTCCTACAACTACAACAATAGAAACTCCCACAACTTCAACTACTGCAGCTCCAACAACCACAACAACTGAAACTCCTACAACTTCAACAACTGAAACTCCTACAACTTCCGCAACCGAAACACCTACAACTTCAACAATTATAGCTCCTACAACCACAACAACTGAAACTCCTACAACTACAACACCTGAAACTCCTTCAACTTCAACAACTGAAACTCCTACAACCACAACAACTGAAACTCCTACAACTACAACACCTGACGCTCCTACAACTTCAACAACTGAAACTCCTACAACTTCAACAACTGAAGCTCCAAAAACCACAACAACTGAAATTCCTACAACTACTACAACTGAAACTCCTACAATTTCAACAACTGAAACTCCTACAACTTCAACAACTGAAACACCTACAACTTCAAAAACTGTCGCCCCAACAACAACAACAACTGAAGCTCCTACAACTACAACAATTGAAACTCCCACAACTTCAACAACTGAAGGTCCAACAACTTCAACAACTGAAACTCCTACAACTTCCGCAACCGGAACTCCTACAACTTCAGCAACTGAAACTACTACAACTTCAACAACTGAAACTCCTACAACTTCAACAACTGAAACTCCTACAACCACAAAAACTGATACTCCTACAACCACAACAACTGAAACACCTACAACCACAACAACTGAAGCTCCTACAACCACAACAACTGAAATTCCTACAATTACATCAAATGAATCTCCTACAACTTCAACAACTGAAACACCTACAACCACAACAACTGACACTCCTACATCTTCAACAACTGAAACTCCTACAACCACAGCAAATGAAACTCCTAAAAATGCAACAACTGAAACTCCTACAATTTTAACAACTGAAGCTCCAATAACCACAACAACTGAAACACCTACAACCACAACAACTGAAGCTCCTACAACTACAAAAACTGAAACTTCTACAACCACAACAACTGAAACTCCTACAACCACAAAAACTGAAACTCCTACAACTTCAATAACTGAATCTCCTACAACTTCAACAAATGAAAAACCTACAACCATAGCAACTGAAACTCCTACAACAACAACAAGTGAAACTCCTATAATTACAACAACTGAAACTCCTACAATTTCAACAGCTGAAACTCCTACAACTTCAACAACTGAAACTCCTAAAACTTCAACAACTGAAGCTCCTACAACCACAGCAACTGAAACTCCTACAAATGCTACAACTGAAACTCCTACAATTTCAACAACTGAAGCTCCAAAAACCACAACAACTGAAACTCCTACAACCACAACAACTGAAGCTCCTACAACTACAAAAACTGAAACTCCTACAATTTCAACAACTGAAACTCCTACAACTACAACAACTGAAACTCCTACAACCACAACAACTGAAGCTCCTACAACTTCAACAACTGAAGCTCCTACAACCACAATAACTGAAGCTTCTACAACAACAGCAACTGAAACTCCTACAACTACAACAATTGAAACTCCCACAACTTCAACTACTGCAGCTCCAACAACCACAACAACTGAAACTCCTACAACTTCAACAACTGAAACTCCTACAACTTCCGCAACCGAAACACCTACAACTTCAACAATTATAGCTCCTACAACCACAACAACTGAAACTCCTACAACTACAACAACTGAAACTCCTTCAACTTCAACAACTGAAACTCCTACAACCACAACAACTGAAACTCCTACAACTACAACACCTGACGCTCCTACAACTTCAACAACTGAAACTCCTACAACTTCAACAACTGAAGCTCCAAAAACCACAACAACTGAAATTCCTACAACTACTACAACTGAAACTCCTACAATTTCAACAACTGAAACTCCTACAACTTCAACAACTGAAACACCTTCAACTTCAACAACTGTCGCCCCAACAACAACAACAACTGAAGCTCCTACAACTACAACAATTGAAACTCCCACAACTTCAACAACTGAAGGTCCAACAACTTCAACAACTGAAACTCCTACAACTTCCGCAACCGGAACTCCTACAACTTCAACAACTAAAGCTCCTACAACCACAACAACTGAAACACCTACAACCTCAGCAACTGAAACTCCTACAACTACAACAACTGAAACTCCTACAACTTCAGCAACTGAAACTACTACAACTTCAACAACTGAAACTCCTACAACTTCAACAACTGAAACTCCTACAACCACAAAAACTGATACTCCTACAACCACAACAACTGAAACACCTATAACCACAACAACTGAAGCTCCTACAACCACAACAACTGAAATTCCTACAATTACATCAAATGAATCTCCTACAACTTCAACAACTGAAACACCTACAACCACAACAACTGACACCCCTACATCTTCAACAACTGAAACTCCTACAACTTCAACAACTGAAACTCCTACAACTTCAACAACTGAAGCTCCTACAACCACAGCAACTGAAACTCCTACAAATGCAACAACTGAAACTCCTACAATTTTAACAACTGAAGCTCCAATAACCACAACAACTGAAACACCTACAACCACAACAACTGAAGCTCCTACAACTACAAAAACTGAAACTTCTACAACCACAACAACTGAAACTCCTACAACCACAAAAACTGAAGCTCCTACAACTTCAATAACTGAATCTCCTACAACTTCAACAAATGAAAAAACTACAACCATAGCAACTGAAACTCCTACAACCACAACAAGTGAAACTCCTATAATTACAACAACTGAAACTCCTACATCTTCAACAACTGAAGCTCCAACAACCACAACAACTGAAACTCCTACAACCACAACAACTGAAGCTCCTACAACTACAACAAATGAAGCTCCAACAACATCAACAACTGAAACCCCTACAACCACAACAACTGAAACCCCTACAACTACAACACCTGACGCTCCTACAACTTCAACAACTGAAACTCCTACAACCACAACAACTGAAACTCCTACAACTTCAACAACTGAAACTCCTACAACTTCCGCAACCGAAACTCCTACAACTTCAACAATTAAAGCTCCTACAACCACAACAACTGAAACTCCTACAACTACAACAACTGAAACTCCTACAAATTCAACAACTGAAAATCCTACAACTTCAACAACTGAAACACCTACAACTTCAACAACTGTAGCCCCAATAACAAGAACAACTGAAACTCCTACAACCACAACAACTGAAGCTCAAACAACCACAACAACTGAAACTCCTACAACTTCAACATCTGAAACTCCTACAACCACAACAACTGAAACTCCTACAACCACAACATCTGAAACTCCTACAACTTCAACAAATGAAACTCCTACAACTTCAACAACTGAAGCTCCAACAACCACAACAACTGAAACTCCTACAACGACAACAACTGAAACTCCTACAACTTCAACAACTGACGCTCCTACAACTTCAACAACTGAAACTCCTACAACCACAACAATTGAAACTCCTACAACTTCAACAACTGAAACTCCTACAACTTCCGCAACCGAAACTCCTACAACTTCAACAACTAAAGCTCCTACAACCACAACAACTGAAACTCCTACAACTGCAACAACTGAAGTTCCTACAACCACAACAACTGAAACACCTACAAATACAATAACTGAAACTCCTACAATTTCAAAAACTGAAGCTCCAACAACCACAACAACTGAAACTCCTACAACTGCAACAACTGAAACTCCTACAATTACAACAACTGAGACTCCTACAACCACATCAACTGAAACTCCTACAACTACAACAACTGAAACTCCTACAACTTCAACAACTGAAACTACTACAACTTCAACAACTGAAACTCCTACAACTTCAACAACTGAAACTCCTACAACTTCAACAACTGAAACTCCTACATCTTCAACAACTGAAATTCCTACAACCACAACAACTGAAGCTCCTACAACTTCAACAATTGAAGCTCCTATAACTACAACAACTGAAACTCCTAAAACTACAACAACTGAAACTCCTACAACTTCAACAACTGAAATTCCTACAATTTCAGCAACTGAAACTCCTACAACTTCAAAAACTGATACTCCTACAACCACAACAACTGAAACACCTACAACCACAACAACTGAAACTCCTACAACTACAACAACTGAAACTCCTACATCTTCAACAACTAAAATTCCTAAAACTTCAAAAACTGAAACTGCAACAACTGAAGCTCCAACAACCACAACAACTGAAACTCCTACAACTTCAACAACTGAAACTACAACAACTTCAACAACTGAAACTCCTACAACCACAACAACCGAAACTCCTACAACTTCAACAATTGAAGCTCCTACAACCACAACAACTGAAACTCCTACAACTACTTCAACAACTGAAGACCCAACAACAACAACAACAACAACAACTGAAACTCCTACAACTTCAACAACTGAAACTACTACAACTTCAACAACTGAAACTCCTACAACTTCAACAACTGTAGCCCCAACAACAACAACAACAACTGAAACTCCTACAACCACAACAACTGAAGCTCCTACAACTACAACAACTGAAACTCCTACATCTTCAACAACTGAAATTCCTAAAACGTCAACAACTGAAACTCCTACAACTTCAACAACTGAAGCCCCAACAATAACAACAACAACTGAAATTCCTACAACCACAACAACTGAAGCACCTACAACTACAACAACTGAAACTCCTACAACCACAACAACTGAAGCTCCTACAACTTCAACAACTGAAACTCCTACAGCCACAACAACTGAAGCTTCTACAACTACAACAACTGAAACTCCTACAACTTCAACAACTGAAACTCCTACAACTTTAACAACTGTAGCCCCTACAACAACAACAACAACTGAAACTCCTACAACCACAACAACTGAAAACCCTACAACTACAACAACTGAAACTCCTACAACTTCAACAACTGATACTCCTACAATCATAACAACTAAAACTCCTACAACCACAACAACTGAAACTCCTACAACGTCATCAACTGAAACTCCTACAACTTCAGCAACTGAAGCTCCTACAACTTCAACAACTGAAGCTCCTACATCCAAATCAACTGAAACTCCTACAACTACAACAACTGAAACTCCCACAACTTCAACAACTGAAGCTCCAACAACCACAACAACTGAAACTCCTACAACTACAACAACTGAAACTCCTACAATTTCAACAACTGAAACTCCTACAACTTCAACAACTGAAACACCTACAACTTCAACAACTGTAGCCCCAACAACAACAACAACAACTGACGCTCCTACAACTACAACAATTGAAACTCCCACAACTTCAACAACTGAAGCTCCAACAACCACAACAACTGAAACTCCTACAACCACAACAACTGAAACTCCTACAACTACAACAACTGAAACTCCTACAACCACAACAACTGAAGCTCCTACAACTTCAACAACTGAAACTCCTACAGCCACAATAACTGAAGCTTCTACACCTACAACTGAAACTCCTACAACCACAACAACTGAAGCTTCTACAACTACAACAACTGAAACTCCTACAACTTCAACAACTGAAACTCCTACAACTTTAACAACTGTAGCCCCTACAACAACAACAACAACTGAAACTCCTACAACCACAACAACTGAAAACCCTACAACTACAACAACTGAAACTCCTACAACTTCAACAACTGATACTCCTACAATCATAACAACTGAAACTCCTACAACCACAACAACTGAAACTCCTACAACGTCATCAACTGAAACTCCTACAACTTCAGCAACTGAAGCTCCTACAACTTCAACAACTGAAGCTCCTACATCCAAATCAACTGAAACTCCTACAACTACAACAACTGAAACTCCCACAACTTCAACAACTGAAGCTCCAACAACCACAACAACTGAAACTCCTACAACTACAACAACTGAAACTCCTACAACTTCAACAACTGAAACTCCTACAACTTCAACAACTGAAACACCTACAACTTTAACAACTGTAGCCCCAACAACAACAACAACAACTGAAGCTCCTACAACTACAACAATTGAAACTCCCACAACATCAACAACTGAAGCTCCAACAACCACAACAACTGAAACTCCTACAACCACAACAACTGAAACTCCTACAACTTCAACATCTGAAACTCCTACAACCACAACAACTGAAATTCCTACAACCACAACAACTGAAACTCCTACAACTACAACAACTGAAACTCCCACAACTTCAACAACTGAAGCTCCAACAACCACAACAACTGAAACTCCTACAACTACAACAACTGAAACTCCTACAACTTCAACAACTGAAACTCCTACAACTTCAACAACTGAAACTCCTACAGCCACAATAACTGAAGCTTCTACACCTACAACTGAAACTCCTACAACCACAACAACTGAAGCTTCTACAACTACAACAACTGAAACTCCTACAACTTCAACAACTGAAACTCCTACAACTTTAACAACTGTAGCCCCTACAACAACAACAACAACTGAAACTCCTACAACCACAACAACTGAAAACCCTACAACTACAACAACTGAAACTCCTACAACTTCAACAACTGATACTCCTACAATCATAACAACTGAAACTCCTACAACCACAACAACTGAAACTCCTACAACGTCATCAACTGAAACTCCTACAACTTCAGCAACTGAAGCTCCTACAACTTCAACAACTGAAGCTCCTACATCCAAATCAACTGAAACTCCTACAACCACAACAACTGAAACTCCTACAACTTCAACATCTGGAACTCCTACAACAACAACATCTGAAACTCCTACAACCACAACAACTGAAACTCCTACAACTACAACAACTGAAACTCCCACAACTTCAACAACTGAAGCTCCAACAACCACAACAACTGAAACTCCTACAACTACAACAACTGAAACTCCTACAACTTCAACAACTGAAACTCCTACAACTTCAACAACTGAAACACCTACAACTTTAACAACTGTAGCCCCAACAACAACAACAACAACTGAAGCTCCTACAACTACAACAATTGAAACTCCCACAACTTCAACAACTGAAGCTCCAACAACCACAACAACTGAAACTCCTACAACCACAACAACTGAAACTCCTACAACTTCAACATCTGAAACTCCTACAACCACAACAACTGAAATTCCTACAACCACAACATCTGAAACTCCTACAACTTCAACAACTGAAACTCCTACATCTTCAACAACTGAAATTCCTACAACCACAACAACAGAAGCTCCTATAACTTCAACAACTGACGCTCCTACTACCACAACAACTGAAACTCCTACAACTTCAACAACTGAAACACCTTCAACCACAACAATTGAAGCTCCTACAACCACAACAACTGAAACTCCTACAACCACAACAACTGAAGCTCCTACAACCGCAACAACTGAAACTCCTACAGCTACAACAACTGAAACTCCTACAATCACAACAACTGAAGCTCCTACAACTTCAACAACTGAAGCTCCTACTACCACAACAACTGAAACTCCTACAACTACAAGAACTGAAACTCCTACAACCACAACAACTGAAGCTCCAACAACCACAACAACTGAAACTCCTTCAACTACAACAACTGAAACTCCTACAACTTCAACAACTGAAACTCCTACAACTTCAACAACTGAAACTCATGCAACCACAACAACTGAAACTCCTATAACCACAACAACTGAAACTCCTACAACTACAACAACTGAAACTCCTACAACCACAACAATTGAAGCTTCTACAACTATAACAACTGAAACTGCTACAACTTCAACAACTGAAACTCCTTCAACCACAACAACTGAAGCTTCTACAACTTCAACAACTGAAACTCCTACAATCATAGCAACTGAAACTCCTACAACTACAACAACTGAAACTCCTGCAACTTCAACAACTGAAACTCCTACAACCACAACAACTGAAGCTTCTACATCTACAACAACTGAAACACCTACAACTTCAACAACTGGAACTCCTACAACCACGACAACTGAAACTCCTACAACTACAACAACTGAAGCTCCTACAACCGCAACAACTGAAACTCCTACAGCTACAACAACTGAAACTCCTACAACCACAACAACTGAAAACCCTACAACTACAACAACTGAAACTCCTACAACTTCAACAACTGATACTCCTACAATCATAACAACTGAAACTCCTACAACCACAACAACTGAAACTCCTACAACGTCAACAACTGAAATTCCTACAACCACAACAACAGAAGCTCCTATAACTTCAACAACTGACGCTCCTACTACCACAACAACTGAAACTCCTACAACTTCAACAACTGAAACACCTTCAACCACAACAATTGAAGCTCCTACAACCACAACAACTGAAACTCCTACAACTACAACAACTGACGCTCCTACAACTTCAACAACTGAAACTCCGACAACTTCAACAACTGAAACTCCTACAACCACAACAACTGAAGCTCCTACAACCGCAACAACTGAAACTCCTACAGCTACAACAACTGAAACTCCTACAATCACAACAACTGAAGCTCCTACAACTTCAACAACTGACGCTCCTACTACCACAACAACTGAAACTCCTACAACTACAAGAACTGAAACTCCTACAACCACAACAACTGAAGCTCCAACAACCACAACAACTGAAACTCCTTCAACTACAACAACTGAAACTCCTACAACTTCAACAACTGAAACTCCTACAACTTCAACAACTGAAACTCATGCAACCACAACAACTGAAACTCCTATAACCACAACAACTGAAACTCCTACAACTACAACAACTGAAACTCCTACAACAACAACAATTGAAGCTTCTACAACTATAACAACTGGAACTGCTACAACTTCAACAACTGAAACTCCTTCAACCACAACAACTGAAGCTTCTACAACTTCAACAACTGAAACTCCTACAACCATAGCAACTGAAACTCCTACAACTACAACAACTGAAACTCCTGCAACTTCAACAACTGAAACTCCTACAACCACAACAACTGAAGCTTCTACATCTACAACAACTGAAACTCCTACAACTTCAACAAGTGGAACTCCTACAACCACGACAACTGAAACTCCTACAACTACAACAACTGAAGCTCCTACAACCGCAACTACTGAAACTCCTACAGCTACAACAACTGAAACTCCTACAACCACAACAACTGAAGCTCCTACAACTTCAACAACTGAAGCTCCTACTACCACAACAACTGAAACTCCTACAACTACAAGAACTGAAACTCCTACAACCACAATAACTGAAGCTCCAACAACCACAACAACTGAAACTCCTACAACTACAACAACTGAAACTCCTACAACTTCAACAACTGAAACTCCTACAACTTCAACAACTGAAACTCGTGCAACCACAACAACTGAAACTCCTATAACCACAACAACTGAAACTCCTACAACTACAACAACTGAAACTCCTACAACCACAACAATTGAAGCTTCTACAACTATAACAACTGAAACTCCTACAACTTCAACAACTGAAACTCCTTCAACCACAACAACTGAAACTCCTACAACTACAACAACTGAAACTCCTGCAACTTCAACAACTGAAACTCCTACAACCACAACAACTGAAGCTTCTACATCTACAACAACTGAAACTCCTACAACTTCAACAACTGGAACTCCTACAACCACGACAACTGAAACTCCCACAACTACAACAACTGAAACTCCTACAACTTCAACAACTGAAACTCTTACAACCACAACAACTGAAACTCCTACAACTACAACAACTGACACTCCAACAACCACAACAACTGAAGCTCCTACAACAACAACAACTGAAGCTTCTACAACCACAACAACTGAAGCTTCTACAACCACAACAACTGAATCTTCTATAGCGATGACCACTGATGCATTTTGTCTGAGTGACCAGTGTCTGAATGGAGCCACGTGTTCGACCGATGGAGTAACTTTCACGTGCCTCTGTGTTCCGGGTTTTACGGGTATTCAGTGTGGTAGTGGTGAGTATATATTTTTTTATTAGTAATTTACTTTTGTAAACTGTATAATAGAGTTGTCCATAGCAATTTATTTCGTAGCTAAATTGTGATTCCTTTTTCGAACATTTTTAGCAGTTTGATGCACTTTTTGTTTTTGAAAACTAATCACGTGATCAAAACATCACTTACTTACTAAAAACGATCAGCGTTTTGAGGAACTACTCAAAACATGATTTTGCCGAGACTTCGCGATGCATAAGTTTGATTTGAATTCCTGTCGCGGTTCAAAAGTTACACAGTTTCACCAAGGAGGAAAATCGTGATTTTTAAGCATTTCGATTTTCTCTTCAATTAGTGCTTAAACAAGCATTAACTAATTTAATAGTTTGTTTGATGATTCCACAAAAATAAAACGACATACAATGTCGTAAAAACGAACTAGCATGTTGCAGTGGATATTAGGTAGGTTTGGTTTTTCGCAAAATGTATTTGAAATTAGACTAGTAAAACAATCGAATTGATTAAGCACCTTAAAGTTAGTGTAATTTTATGAACACGTGACGTGTGGATATGTGTGTTAGATACAGGAGGAGACGTTTGGCGGCTCTAAGCGTTTGTTTTGATCAGGCCAAATGTATATGTATATATATATATATATATATATATATATATATATATATATATATATATATATATATATATATATATATATATATATATATATATGGAAATTCACAAAGGAAAGGCGAGCGAGAATTACATCGGATAAGCGCGATCAACTTTGCAACATTTTTAAACAACTACAAATGTTTGTTTTATTTTCAGAAATACGTGAATGTGACAGCGATCCCTGCATGAATGGGGCGGCATGTGTCGACTCAGTTAATTACTACAGCTGCACCTGCATGCCTGGGTACACCGGCGACAGATGCGAGACTGGTACGATTGTGCATTAGCCATTAGTCCATTACTGTACAGCAGCTCACTACATAATGTATTATACATTATTATCATCATCACCACCGTCATCATCATCACCACCGTCATCATCATCACCACCGTCATCGTCATCACCACCGTCATCGTCATCACCACCGTTATCATCATCACCATCGTCATCATCATCACCACCGTTATCACCATCACCATGATAATATTGAACTCAATTATGAATACATTAACTGTAAACAAATGAGTTCGAAAAGCCAGAGTCTGATGAACATTATGTGTAGTATCAGAGGAAGTGCTTTGAAAGATACGTGTTTTTAATTGTTTTTTTTGGGATATTAAAATTGTCTGCGTGTAAACATCGTAGACGTGTGAGCCACGTGACCCACCGACAAAACATGTTGTCGGTGGGTCACGTGGCCTGTAGTATTTCTTATCACCTTTTAACCAGCCCGGCATGCCGTTATCATTCTACTGTTTGTAAGGTGTGTATTATCCTTTGTAGATATCAACAATTGTGCCAGTAATCCGTGCAAGAATGGAGCGACATGTTTCGATGATGTCAACGCATTTAGCTGCGCGTGCGTAGCAGGCTATACCGGCTACAGGTGTGAGACAGGTATGCTTGAACATCAATTTTGTCACAAAGTATAGAAAACGAGTTTACGGTAGTATGAAACAGGTAATACCTTCTGGCGTTGTAGCAAAAATGTCTTCAGTAATATCAGTGAACTTGCTTTTAACCTTGCCAGATTTTTGTAAATCTGTTTTGTCTCTTTTTTAAATGGTGGGCGCTTTTCTGTGAAACTGTCACACAACGTTACAGTTACAAAGACTTTGACGCAGGAACACGTGATCACTCTAATCAGGATAACTTTAGTAAATTGAATGATACTATGAATTCGTACCGTTGTTATTCTTGAATAATTGATTAGAAAAGAGAGCAGAGACTAAGGTAACTAAGACAACAGTGACAAACACACTAAATGTATGAAAATAATTTAACGCACTTGTTATAAAGAGCAGTTTTACGGAAAAGGTAACAACATTGTTGTAAAATTCGTGTTCTGTATTGTCATTTTTAGACGTAAATGAGTGTGCAAACAACCCCTGCACGAATGGCGCCAGTTGTGTCGACGAGGTAAATTCTTACAGCTGCTCCTGCAAGGCCGGATACACGGGCGACAGATGCGAGACAGGTGTGTCATCGCTTTATTGACGCCTTAAGATGTAATATGACGTTACCAAATCCACCAAGTTGCTCGTTGTAGTTGCAAGTAGTATTTTGTACTGCTGGTAGTATTGGTAGAATTTGTAGTATTGGTAGTATTGCGGATATTGTTCTCATGAATATGAACAATATCGGTATGGGAATGTTAAAATTGAGGGGTGTAACGAAAACTAGAACGAAAGCTCTCCGAGAAGGTCAAGGTAATCGGGATTAAATTAATAGAATTGCATTGAGCTAAGTTAGGAGTTCTTAAAAAAATATTTTGCGTTTTTACTTAACGATGTAGAACGTGTTTCTGTAAGCGACATATACGCCATCTATTGTGCAACGTGAGAATTACACAGACTTCGTGGCTGGGTCACGTAACCACCAAACGTGTCTAATTCCGTATAGTTCTGCTCGTCGTAAGGTGTTTGTCATCTTTGTAGATATCAACGAATGTGCAAGTAATCCATGCGTGAATGGAGCGATATGTTCCGATGAAGTCAACGCATTTAGCTGTACGTGCGCGGCAGGTTACACTGGCGACAGGTGTGAGACAGGTCTGTTGAACATAAATTTTGCTTCCAGATAATGGTTGAGAATTGACAGTAGTATGAAACAGATAACATCCAGCGTCAGTAATACAAGTGAACGCATTTTCAAATGACAAAGTTACACAATTTCACCAAGGAGGAAAATCGTTATTTTTCAACATTTCGATTTTCACTTCACTTAATGCTTAAACAAGCATTGGCTAATTTAATAGTTTGTTTGATAATTCCACACAAAAAACTACATACAATGTTGTACAAACGAGCTAGCATGTTGCAGTGGATATTAGGCAGGTTTGGTTTTTCGCAAAATTTATTTGAAATTAGACTAGTAAAACAATCGAATTGATTAAGCACCTTAAAGTTAGTGTAATTTTATGAACACGTGAAGTGTGGATATGTGTGGTAGATACAGGAGGAGACGTTTGGCGGCTCTAAGTGTTTGTTTTGATCAGGCCAAATGATGTGGCGTGTTATAATGAACATCTAATCTTGGCATTGCCCTGGATTGTTAAGCGTATTCGTACAATTGTATACTGACCATTTGGATTACTCGAGCGCACGTCGCGCAATGACGCCTGCCGATGATTTACACCCGCTTTGCGCTGTCCTGTGGACTGGAGAACGTGCTATATATACAAACGTACATTTACCTTTTAACGCAAGATCGAGTGTCTACCTACATTGTGAGTCCGTTGAATAGAATTTGTGTTAGCCTCACAAGACTCCGCTAGGTGGCGACACCCTATATATATATATATATATATATATATATATATATATATATATATATATATATATATACATATATATATACGTATATGTATACGTATATGTATACGTATATGTATATATATATATATATATATATATATATATATATATATATATATATATATGTATATATATATGTATATATATATGTATATATATATATATATATATATATATATATATATATATATATATATATATATATATATATATATATATATATATATATATATATATATATATATGGAAGTTCACAAAGGAAAGGCGAATTACATCGGATAAGCGAGATCAACTTTGCGTGGGCAACATTTTTAAACAACTACACATGTGTTTTATTTTCAGAAATATGTGAATGTGACAGCGATCCCTGTATGAATGGGGCGACATGTGTCGACTTAGTTAATTATTACAGCTGCACCTGCATGCCTGGGTACACCGGCGACAGATGCGAGACTGGTACGATTGTGCATTGCCATTAGTCCATTACTGCACAGCAGCTCATTAGATAATGTATAATACATTATTATCATCATCATCACCACCGTCATCATCATCACCACCTTCACCGTCATCATCATCACCGTCATCATCATCACCACCGTCATCATTATCACCACCGTCATCGTCATCACCACCGTCATCATCATCACCATCGTCATCATCATCATCATCATCACCACCGTCATCATCATCACCATGATAATACTGAACTCAGTGATGAGTACATTAACTGTAAACAAATGAGTTCGAAAAGTCAGAGTCTGTGTTATTAGGATGAACATTAAGTGTAGTATCAGAACGCGTGCTTTGAAAGATACGTGTTTTTAATTGTTTTTTGTGGATATTAGACGTGTGAGTTACACACATGTTGTCGGTGTGTTACGTGGCCGCTAGTATTTCTTATCACAACACCTTTTTAATCAGCCAGGCACGCCGTTATATTATTTATCTGATTGTAAGCTGTGTATTATCCTTTGTAGATATCAACGAATGTGCCAGTAATCCGTGCATTAATGGAGCGACATGTTTCGATGAAGTCAACGCATTTAGCTGCGCGTGCGTAGCAGGCTATACCGGCTACAGGTGTGAGACAGGTATGCATGAACATCAATTTTGTCACAAAGTATAGAAAACGAGTTTACGGTAGTATGAAACAGGTAATACCTTCTGGCGTTGTGGCAAAAATATCTTCAGTAATATCAGTGAACGTGCTTTCAACCTTGCCAGATTTTTGTAAATCTGTTTTGTCTGTTTTTTAAATGGTGGGCGCTTTTCTGTGAAACTGTCACACAACGTTACAATAACAAAGGCTTTGACGCAGGAACACGTGATCACTGTAATCAGGATAACTTTAGTAATTTGAATCATACTATGAATTCGTGCCCTAGTTATTCTTGAATAATTGATTAGAAAAGAGGACAAAGGCTAAGATAGCTAAGACAACAGTGACAACATGCACACTAAATATATGAAAATAATTTAACGCACTTGTTATAAAGAGCAGTAATACGGAAAATGTAACAACATTGTTGTCGTGTTCTGTATTGTCATTTTTCAGACGTAAATGAATGTGCAAGTAACCTCTGCATGAATGGGGCCAGTTGTGTCGACGCGGTAAATTCTTACAGCTGCTCATGTAAGGCCGGATACACAGGCGACAGATGCGAGACAGGTGTGTCATCGGTTTATTGATGTAATATGACGTTACCAAATCCACCAAGTTGCTCGTTGTAGTTGCAAATAGTATTTTGTACTGATGGTAGTATTGGTAGTATTGGTAATATTGGTAGTATTGGTAGTATTTGTAGTATTGGTAGTATTGCGGCTATTGTCCTCATGAATATGAACAATATCGGTATGGGAATGTTAAAATTAAGGGGTGTAACGAATGCTATAACGAAAGCTCTCCGAGAAGGTCAAGGTAATCGGGATTAAATTATTAGAATTGCGTTGAGCTAAGTTAGGAGTTCTTAAAAAAATATTTTGCGTTTTTACTTAACGATGTAGAACGTGTTTCTGTAAGCAACATATACGCCATCTATTGTGCAACGTGAGAATTACACAGAATTCGTGGCTGGGTCACGTAACCGCCAAACGTGTCTAATTCCGTATAGTTCTGCTCGTCGTAAGGTGTCTGTCATCTTTGTAGATATCAACGAATGTGCCAGTAATCCATGCGTGAATGGAGCGATGTGTTCCGATGAAATCAACGCATTTAGCTGCTCGTGCGCAGCAGGTTACACTGGCGTCAGATGTGAGACAGGTCTGTTGAACATAAAGTTTGCTTCCAGATAATGATTGAGAATTGACAGTAGTATGAAACAGATAACATCCAGCGTCAGTATCATAAGTGAACGTATTTTCAATTATGGCTGATTTTTTTATAAATGCATTCTGCAACATTTACGTGACGTTTGAGTTGAAAGACTTTGACGCTGGTACACGCGGTCACTTGTATTACACATCAAAATACCATTTCGTCAGCCAGACGTGCTCTTATCATTAGGTGTTTGTCATATTTTATAGATATCAACGAATGTGACAGTAATCCATGCATGAATGGAGCGACATGTTCCGATGAAGTCAACGCATTTAGCTGCGCATGCGTAGCAGGCTACACTGGCGACAGGTGTGAAACAGGTATGTGAGCATATGCTATCGGAAAGTTGTAGCCATCATTGTCGACTGTATGAGCATTATACCAATGACGATTATGTTTGTTTAAGAGAAGTTATATTTGTCTTTTGTACTGCGTTTATGACTGTGTTTGTTCCTGGTCATTTTATGGACCTGGCCCGTTATTTATTATATTATCTTCATAATTATTGGTTGTTGATTTTTTCGTACACTCGCCATCAATAACTAACTACAACATCAACCAAATTTAATCCACTAAGATATGTATCGATGAACGCACATACACGCACGCGTGCACGTACGCACGAAAATGTAGCCTCATGCATATTAATCCAGATATCGATGAGTGCGCCAGCGATCCATGTCAAAACGGGGGGACGTGTCACGACCACACGAATGGTTACACGTGCGAGTGTCTGGACGACTTGTACACAGGGACCCTGTGTGAAACAGGTGAGACACATATACGCATCGAACACTAATGCTATAGGCTTTTATTAGACTTTTAAAAGTTAAAATAACATGCATCGTTGCATTATTCAATTCAACGTTTTCTCCAAATCGGATATTTCAAATTGGTTATCATGAATAAATAAATAGTGTAAAAGTAAGTTCTTTGAATTTTTTGTGTTTTGTAATTTTTTATATATAAAATAACATTTGTTTTCTGAATTCAGAAACAATGTATGCTCAATAGTTAATACGTGTGAAATATTTGTCAAGTTGACATAAAACGAACTGTGGTTGCAGCCATATTTCACAGACACTACCAATACGGACCACGCCAAGACGATGTCAGTCTTCGTAAAGTCAACTGCGACTGGAGCGGCAGAAGTTGCTCGTCCGACTTCATCCGTGTCCCGAAGGTGCAGATCTTCAATGGACAATACAAACGGATGAAGGTAAGTGACACATGATAATTAACTGGCTACCTCCGATTAACAATCATTTAATAGTAATAATAACAACATGAAGACTAATTAATGCTGTAAATCAGTGTTGAGGCATTTAGTTATTGCTACATGACATTTGTTGTATACTGGAATGTTATTCATTTCACAGTAAATCCATTTTTCTTCCTGACACGAACAGTAATTGTCGCAGCCAGCTCTACCACGAACAATTACAACGGTGATTTGATATTTGTCAGACTTATCTCACCATTGCTATTTTGTTCAGATCTACACGAACGGCTACGTCACATTCGGACTGAACTTCCAGAGTCGCTACCCGGACACACTGAGCAAGGAGATGCTGGGAAACGCCAAACGTCAGACAGCAGAGAAACAAGGCTTCGCCATGTTGGCTCCTCTGTGGACGGACAGTGACGCAGTCTACGGCGACTACTACTACCATATCTACGACCTCACAAAACCCGGGCCATCATCTACAGACCAGGCTCGTGTTAAGGTCTGATATGCATTAATTATATCAAGCGATACATTTTCCGTCATGACATAAATTACTAGTTCCGTCTTAATCGGACAAGTCACATTTCGAAATCAAAACTGCACCACTGTATTGGATATACCACATTGAATGTGTGTGTAATAATATGTGTTAATTAGACAAGTATTTAGCAGCATGTCCTGACCCTAGGTTTATAACGTGATGCTGTTTCTATATCAATTGGTTTGTTAGTTTTATGTAGGCCGAGTTGAAATAATATAATTATATGTTGCACTTGCGTCAGTTTTTGTCATGTTGGTGTTCTCTGGGCGTTTGTGTTGTGCCTGATCTGGTGTCGCATGTCATGACATATTACTGTTATATTAAGAATAGTTTACGTCTTGATGCTATATTCAGTTCGGCGAATAGTTTTAATTTTGAGTTTAATGTGAACATGAAAATTAAACCAGTCGGGTGTGTCGTTCATCTCGCAGCACGCCACTGACCACGCCAGGCTGGACATACTCAAGAACGGCGGAGTGTCCGTCACTGACGTCACGTGGGTGATGGTGATCACGTGGAGCAGAGTGCTTCCTCGAATGTACCTTTCGGTGTTTGACTCGGTGAGTGAATCATGCGAACACTTTCCAACTATCTCGTTTTTTGCTGGATATTCCTATGTTTTAACTCATCTGGCGTCCACGGCCAAGATCGATAGTGTTCAAGCTTCCACAAAATGTCGAACTAACATGTACACCTACCATCAGGATAAGAGTACTCGATGATAAGCACAACACTATTACCTTATGTTATATGATATAACATAGGGTAATAGTAGATAAAACTTATATCCCGTTTCACACACCCCAAATGCGCGGATGACGCTTTCACTATGCGTTTCGCTGTAACCTACGTCATAGCTGTGGCGCCATCTGTCGAACAAGATTGCAGGATGTAGTTGTATATGCAAATAAATATTTAGCAAGAGCGCCCCTTTCCATGTCAATCATTGACATTATACATAAGTGCCAATACGAATACGCATTATATGTATCAAAGCACAGCGGCGGATTCAGGGGCCGTAAGGGCCTCAAGATCCCCCAGGCCATGGATGGGTCTTACAACCCCCGTGTCCTTGGCAAATATTACGGTAAAGGACAACGTATATAAGCCTACATTGAAACTAGTGTCAACGTAAAGACTGAAGTATTAGAACCCGGCTAATATTAATCCTTCTGTAAGTAGAACGACACATGTGTCTTCCCGTCCCCCCTCTCCTCGGTTCTTAAGTAGAGCGACATATGACTACGATTAACTGAGACCTGTCAACAAGATCCGTCACTGAAACGTGCACTGGTTCAAATATATATATATATATATATATATATATATATATATATATATATATATATATATATATATATATATATATATATATATATATATATATATATATATATATATATATATATATATATATATATATGCATATTATGTACAATATAACAATATATGGTGTATATGTACTATGAATGAATAAAGTTATAATCTCTCTCAGCATTTAATCGGTAACCAAGCTGTTCGGTGTACGACATCAATGTTTTCTCCCTGCAGCCCAACACCTTCCAGTTGGTCATCGCCTACGACCCGTCGCGGTATCAGACCTTCGCCCTGTACATCTACAAGGACATGGGATGGGACAACGAGTATACGAGACGACGCAGCATGATAGGATACCTCTCGTACAAATACACCGTCGACGAATCGTTGCAATTGGCACCGTCCATGAAATCAACCGCTTTTCGTCTGAGCACACGGATCGGAAACACTGGTCGGTATCACTCGCTCAATACCCGATTTGCATGAAGCACCATGAATGCATCCATATCTTTTGATACCCAGAAACGTTAAGGTTGTTAAATAGCAATCTGTAACCAGTTGTTTGATAAATTCACCAGTACAACACGCTAAGTAACATATAGCAATTACTGGAAACATGTCCGTTGACCCCCCACGGTGTGTACACTCAGGCGTATTAGCCAGTGTTATGTTTTACCCCTGGCCTGTTACTTGTCCTTGTCATTTACCCCATGGCGTATTGATCTCGGGTTATTTGCCCGAGGCACGTTGTCCTTATTATTTGACCACCGGATCATTGCCTCTGGTCCCTTCGTCATTTTCATCTTCTTCGTCACGTTAATATGTTTATGTGGATTCGTCTCATTGAGTGTCTTCGTGTCGCCATTCTTTGTATCTTTAGCACATTGCTACGATTATATAACGTATTCATCAACTTAATTTAACTTAAATCCAACTTAATTTAAATTTATATTTATTTCAATTACAAGGGTATAGATATTTTGGCTGATCTTAAGCACATTGATATGTGGAAAATGGAACATTACATGTGCAAACGTATACAAAAACGTGTAGTTTGACAGACATATTGCTTGTCAACATCATGGCGGCCAAATAGCTGCACATTCAGATTGTCAACAACCACTTTTTAATTCAAGATACACAAGCTATGTAAAATAGCCACAACAGTATATTTTGCCAAACAATGCCTCGCGTTTTCGCCTTTTGAAAATGGCGTCCAATCTACAAGTGATACCTACGTGACACACATGTGATACCTACGTAACACAAAGTAACTAACGGTTCACTCATCCAGGCGACCGCGGCCGTTACATGTTCCGCGTTGCGTCGGGAAGTCACGAGATCAACTATGAACAGAAGTGTTACAACTGGTTCGCGAACGAAATGAGACGGTGGCTGCTCGTGCGATACTTATCGAGTTGGACGCTGCCATGTCCATGTGACATGCGTCTAGCGATGATGGACGGACGCTGGACACTCGACTGGAGACAACTCTACGAAACAAACTTTGAGAGGATGTGCTTTTATGAGCGTATACCTCGGATGTTGTCGGCGCAGGTAAGGACAAGTATCACGCCATCTTTATTACCTTTCTTTCGTCCCGATGTCAGTAACTGTCACAGTTAAAAACATCACCACTATGTATAGTTTCGATACCATGCGATTATGATCCACTTATTGCCAGATGCCATTGTTTTGTGAAGTGTTGTCTACTGTCTTAAAGTGTTACATTAGTTAGTACAGTTCTAGAGGAGTTGTTGGGCGGTGGTTGTGTGACGGTGGCGTCGTGCTTTCGGTCGAGGAAACCTGTATTTAAAACCATCTGCTGCCGTTTCGATATTTTTCCTTTCAATTTCGTTCACCCGACTTGTGTCTTTCGGAAGATACGCTAACAGCCGTTGCTCCCTTCTATCGTGCAGGGGAAGTAAAATATTACACACAAGAAAATGGAAAACTTCTTGAGAATGACACTCTGAAATAAACTAGCAGTCCTGTTACAGGATTCTCGGACCAGTTGGAACTGGAACAAATAAACAAACAAACTAATGCCTAAAAGGTTGCCATTGTGTGATTTATATTGATGCTATTGTAATCTATTTACGTTGCCGCTAACAGGAATGCTGCTACTCGAACTGGGGCTCACTCATCAGTACAGAGGACGGCCGCGGGGGGCAGACGTTCCTCTTCCATCCTCATTGGTCGAGACAGCACCAGAAGTACGATGTCACGCCAAAACAGTGGTGTTGCCGATTTTCCGATAACTGTGACCTGTATTACTTCGTCCGGCCAGTTGATCACTGCAGTGGCTACCAGCCTTTGTTCATAGGTAAGTTGCAAATAGTACAGATGTTTATGCATTTTTTAAATTTGCACTTAACATGGCAAAGATGAATATATGTTGGAATTGTGTTTGTCGAATCAATCAATAAATCAATCAGTCAATCAAACAACATTATACTGCATGGCACCTTTATTTAAAGTGGCGTATCAAAAAGGGGGAAGCCAAGGGGGAGGCCAAGGGGGAAGCCAAGGGGGAGGCCAAGGGGGAAGCCAAGGGGGAGGCCAAGGGGGAGGCCAAGGGTGAAGCCAAGGGGGAAGCCAAGGGGGAGGTCAAGGGGGAGGCCAAGGGGAAGCCAAGGGGGAGGCCAAGGGGGAGGCCAAGGGGAAGCCAAGGGGGAAGCCAAGGGTGGGCCAATGGGGGCAAGCCTACTCAACCATGTTACCATGTAGCGGCGCGACTGAAAAACACGGTAAAAAAATAATTAAGCCACTGAAGATTTATCTCACACACCTTAAATTTAATTAAAAGTTGGGGACCTTGTTCTATGTCATTGCAGTCGGTTGTCAGTCGGTTATAAACAATACAATATAAGTTTGTTGTATTGTACACGATGACGCTAGCAATACCTTCCTCTTGATCGAACGTGCGCAGCGGAGAATGGAAAATGGGAACCGTGTGGCGAGGTCGGGATCACTAAACTGGTGGTGACGAAAGCATAGAAAATGGACCGAAATACGCTTCAAACATCTATAGTTTATTGTTAAGACATAGAAAGCATGGATACACGTGAATCCGGCATAGGGTGCCCACCGACAGTGGAGTCGGGCGGCTCGACTTCGTCATCGCAAGCATCATTTCGTACACGATGTCCACGTCATGACGTAAACAACTAGTTCAGTCCGTATCACGAGCGTTCAATGCCGCGATCAATATTGCACCGCTGTATAGCACGGCACGTATTGAACGTTCAATATTGCAAAGCTGTATAGCACGGCTCGTATTGAACGCGTGTGTAATAAGGTTTGTTTTTGTAATCGCGATACCGGAATACAAATACAGAATGCACAAATAGAACACATAGTAGATGTCGCAATTACTATAATGAGGGTACATAACTGTAGTGCTGCTCCCCCTAGATGTTATGTATATCGGGCGCTAAATATCCAGGGTTACATCTACGACCCCACAGTCGGGTCGCCAATGTTTACATTTGTCGACATTCACCCGTTATTACCCTTTATTCGAACAAACTTCGTAGTTACTGCCTAAAACTGTTCGCAACGCTACGCAAACAATTACGTACAATTGTTGACAACGTCATGCGGCTTTTCTTCGGTTGTCCCGAGTTACGTAACTGGACTGAAATTGTTGTAGAGGCAATTTAGCACAAGCGCTAGAGATCATCTCAGCCCACTGTTCTGCTTCGTGTCCGATGGTAACTTTGTAGATATAGTACCTCTTGCATTGTACGCACAGGTTGGTTCTACGGTGACCCACACATCCGCACGCTGGACGGCTTCCAGTACACCTTCAACGGCCTGGGCGAGTACACGCTCATAGAGACGACACACGGCAACTTCACACTGCAGGGCCGCACGGCGAAGGCTCGCGACGCCAACGGAACAGAGACGGACGCGACCGTGTTCAGCGCGTTCGCTGCTAAAGATGTCGACTCGGACACTGTCCATATTGAGATGACCAGCGAACGGAACGGTATGTCGTATACAGTGTTTCCCGACAATGGTTAGCATACGTAGTCTGGATTTAGGTATGCCCACCATAGAACAAAATCGTCGTTGTCAGTAATGCAACTCAGGACTTCAAGTTTATACTGTTGTGATCGCTAAACAGGGGGAGGGGGTGATGTTTCAAACGTAGACTGTATTTCCCCTGGTTGATGTCCATGCGCATGTTTTTCAAAATTAAATTACATTCATTGTAGTTGTTCTAAGTCGTTTCAGTATTGAGGTTAATTATATGTATATATTCTAAGTTTTGAATCCTTAGGTTAATGGCGACAAAATGACTACATAGTTATCAACGATAACGTTTGTATAACGTTTGTATAACATTTGTATAACTCTCTTGTTCCAGGTCTGGTCGTTTTCTTAGAAAACGACAATTTTAGCGATTGGTTCAACGAGGCGAACGTGACTGATGAAAAAGGATTCAGTAATGTCACAATTACAAAGAAGAACGACACTCAAATCGAAGTCTCATTCCAATCTGGTAAGAATAAAATAGTGCAATACAACCTGTTTTGCTCATGGGCATATTGCAGATTTGTTATAAATTAAAAGATAAATGTCCGGCTCATATCATGGGCACACAAAGTGTTGCATCACCTTAAAACTAAACGTAGTAGTTTTCTCTTTTAAGAAAAATAAATATGCTTTTTTAAATATGCTCTATATAAAACACTTGTGCTTTGGCTTTGAGCATCCAGTAAGGTAAATAACCAAGCATTTCGCCAGGTTTTTTTCCGTATGTCATAAACTGGACATGATCGTTTGTGTTCGTACAGGAACACAGTTCAATCACTTATATGAATAGATAACGGCAACATCAACAACGACAACAACAGCAGCATCAGTAGTATTACTGCATTAGTCGCACTAGCCATATCGTCGTTGTTGTCTAGAAACCACCATTACTGCCACATGCCGCCGCCATGTATCGTGACGTGTTGATGCTACAGGGTTCTCGTTGACGATCGGCGTGAGTGCAGGTCAACTCGACATCACGGTCGGAGCCCCAGATTGGTTCAAGAACAACACGAAAGGCCTGATGGGAGTATTCAATGACGACCCCAATGACGACCTCCTGCCGCCAGGGGAGAACGCCTTGCCGCTGTCAAACAGTTCGTCGGAGAAGACCATATTCAACGAATTTGGTGAACTATGTACGCACATATAATATTATACTGACATCTTCCTGTTCGTCATTACGTCGTGTTTTCTCTCATTATGCATGTTGGCCAAGCGAATACATTTCTCACCTGATTTAGTCAACAACATTTTCGATCTGAAACACATTTATTTAAAATTATTTCTCTTTGATGCTGTCATTGTTGTCGTTTTGTTGACGTCAGTGCATTTTTTTTATCTAGCCGTCTCTATTTTCTTTGAATATTTTGCAACAAGATTCATGGGCAACTGTTCCACGCGCTGTTTATCTACGCAGGGAGAATTATGAGCATCGACTCGTTGTTCTACTACGCGCCGGGCGAGAGTTACTCGACGTTCGAACGCACCGAGTTCCAGCCGCTCTTCCTCGAGGACGTGCTCAACGGAATGACGCAGGAACAAAGGACTAAAGCGGAACAGACCTGCAAGAAAAACAAAGAGTGTCTCTTTGACTTCGCAGTTACAGGTGGGGGCAAACAAACTATTGCATACGTACATACATATGTAATAATATATGCACTTTGTACGTCAAAATATATTCAGACACTATTTAGGGCGTTTACTATATGTATTCATTAATTTGTCAGCTTAAAATTAGTGAAGCTACGCAAGTAGATATGATTGAATCGATCTGTTAATATGTCATATTAATATTGGGATGACATAAATCAGAGCATCGGTGACTGGAAAGATGATTTCTAATCAAACACTGTTTTAAAGGCAAAGAAGACGCTGCAGCAGCGACCCTGGCGACAAACAACAAGAACGTGGAGAGCGCAGCAACGTTGTGTAAGTATTATTCACAATATTGAATAAGTTTTTAATTTTTTATATGGACGCAAGAATGCAAATAATTTTTGACGATGCATCCGGGGCCTACTTGTGTCTTCTTGTGTCATTAACGGCTCTCGTATGTTGTCGTCTAAATGTTTGACATTCGAAAATTAATTTCCAGCCAACGGTAGCCCGAACATTACCGTCGACAAGGTGTTCAACGTGACAGTGGGACAAACGAACATCCTGAAAGTGAACACGTCCGACCCGGATGGCGACGTCGTAACCGTGAAACTAGATTCTTCTACACCTTACGGGGCCAGCTTCACAGATGGAGTTTACACGTGGACGCCAGACAGCATGGACCCAATGAATATATCGTACGATTTATTGTCTTTTTGTTGCATTTGCCTGTATTATATATCGTTGTTATGAAACCCTCGCTCGAGCACGAGCGAGGGTGTCCTTATACCGAAGGTGGTGGTCGTGGCGGTGGCGGGATGGCGGCGGTGGTGGGGGTGGCGGTGGCGGTGGCGGTGGCGGTAATATATTTATTTTATATCGTTGTTATGAAACCCTCGATCGAACACGGTACCCTAATCACATTGTATATATATATATATATATATATATATATATATATATATATATATATATATATGTGTGTGTGTGTGTGTGTGTGTGTGTGTGTGTGTGTGTGGTGGGGGTGGGGGGGTGGTGGCGGTGGATGTAGTGATGGTGGTGGTGGTGATCATGGCGGTGGCGTAGGCGGTGGCGGTGGATGTGGTAGTGGTGACGGTGGTGGTGGCGGTGGCGGTGGCTGTGGCTGTGGCTGTGGCTGTGGCTGCGGCTGCGGCTGCGGCTGCGGCTGCGGCTGCGGCGGTGGCGGTGGCGGTGGCTGTAGCGGTGATAGAGATTGCAATAGCAGCAGTAACTGTAGCCATGTCAAAAATAACAATAGCAGTAGTCGGGGGGAGGGGTGTTTGCTGTGGTGCAAAACATGGCGTGGTGGTGATTTGCGTAGTGTTATGTAATGTAAACAAATATTCTCTACATTCAGGTTTTCGGCGTCGGACGGGAAGGGGGGTGTTGCGGCCGCCGAGGTCTCCATAAACCTGTGCGAATGTTCTGGACACGGAGAGTGTCTGTTTGACCTGCTCGCTGACGGATACGAGCAGAAACAGACATTCAGGATCGTCCAGTGCAACTGTTCCACCGGCTGGGAAGGTAAGAATCACTGTCGTATTTAGGATCTCGGAAGGGTTAAATAAAGGGTCAAGCTTAGTCACCCATTACTTTGTCATGCTTCCACGGAGTGGCGCTACATGTTGTATACAAACACAATTCTTATCTCAAAATGAATATAAATACACATAATAAATAGTAAGGCGTGCCTGGAACGACGTGTAGATCTTGATACGTAAGTATGGAGGCGTAGCATACGTAGTGGCGAATATAGGAGTTTCGTAATAGTGAAATTACATGTAACCATATGTGTATGAAGATACTATTAATGAAGCTTGTAATAGCAATGTATTAATGTTATTATTCATATTGTACTGATAATTAAGTGTCTGTATCCTATCAGGTGATTACTGCGAGTCAGACTTGGACGGTTGTCAAGACAACCCGTGCACAGAGGGCACCAATTGCACTGACGTCACTCCAGCAGAACAAGTTGACAGTGGAAAGTCGTACTCGTGCAGCGAGTGTCCAAAAGGGACAGAAGACAATGAAGGAATATGTCTACGTAAGTACTCCACATTCAGTGCTGCGACATTATACCGTCACTAACATATACTTATAATGACGACGTCTTATATAACGCCAGTGGCCCCCTAGACAAAGCGCTCCTGCCGCTTTCATTCATTATGAAAGCTAGGTTTTGCAGCAGCGACTTCAACGTCCACAAACACACAACTGGTGGATCCAGTGCGTGTGAAACTACAGTTTGTGAGTCCACGACAGATCACACATATACACCTGTAGGATGTTTTACTTTACCTGGCATAGACACCAGGCAGAAGGGACCTACGGCTTTCAGTGTCTCATCCGAAATTCACAAGCAACGTGGAATAATACAAATGACCCAAGTTTCGAAACAGCAACGAATGGTCTCGAACCCCGGTCCTCGCGATTGACTGCCCACGCTCTAACCGAGCTACTCCGTCCTACACACTTGACTATGCAGCATTGTTAAACGTAAATGATTTAAAAAATGACTATGCATGTGTGTCCGCAGCGATTAACGAGTGTGACCCGGCGAAGCCGATACACGACTGTGAACAGATCTGTGTCGACCAGGCGGACGGCTTCACGTGTACATGCCACGACGGATACCGACTAGACGGGAACATGAAGAACTGTTCCGGTATCCATTTTAGTTTCAGCTGCCTTATTAGCAATTGCTCAACAGTTGTAAAGATAACGTCGTTATTATATTAAGAATAAAATAAGCATATTTTGTATTGAATTTTAAACATCCTTTGTATATGTATTTATAGCTGGTTATATATAGCACGGTGCCGCAGTCATGGAAAGTAGCACTGTATATAATGCAGTATTTATTTATTAACGTCAATGTATTAACAAACATACTTCCGGCACGGTGCCATTTATTGTATCCTAAAAGCCATACATATGCATGTTATTATAGGCAACTTTTCGTTTAAAATAAGTGCATTTGTTAGAATGTTACCTATGATTAAGAACAGTACATGGTACAGCAGGAAGCAGGACATAATTGCAGATTTATACAAATAAAATAGTTGTTAAATTGGCGAATGACACTGTTACATTATACATTGTATATCTTGCATCCGACTGAAGTACTTACGATGTTGTAGACGTAGACGAGTGTGTTGAGGGAACGGCCGGTTGCGACCAGAATTGTCAGAACACAAACAGCAGCTTTGTGTGTTCTTGCGTCAAAGGTTACACCATCAATACAGACAACACATCTTGCTCCATCAGTAAGTCTTACTTATCACAAGGATTCTTCAAACAAAATATACACTAACACCTGCCGGTCACCTGGCTGTTGCTACGGTTGCTACATATGTGTGTGTGTGTGTGTGTGTGTGTGTGTGTGTGTGTGTGTGTGTGTGTGTGTGTGTGTGCGTGGGTGCGCGTGTGTGTGTGTGTGCGTGCGTGCGTGTATGTATGTATGCGTACGTGCGTGCGTGCGTGTGGCAAAACCACAACAATATGTTACTACAAGGACTATGATGGTATTTGTTTCTTGCCATCAGTTCCAGGTAGCAACATGGTCGAGGAATGCGGAAAGCTCAACTGTGCCTACAGCTGCAGAGATAATGGCACCAACAATTACGTGTGCTTCTGTAAATCCGGGTTTGATCTCGCCAGCGACGGCAAGTCGTGTGAAGGTGATTCTTATTTCTTACTGGAAATAGGTACCCAATAATTTGCAACTACTTTGTCCTTTTAATTCACTACGTTTTCCTTGCACTTCATCGTCAGTCATGATTTTTTCTTCAAGCAATTGCTTAAATTACACACACACGCACGCACGCACGCACGCACACACACACACACACTCATGAACACACACACACAAACACACACAAACACACAAAACACACACGCACACGCACACGCACACGCACACACATAAGAAATTGCTTAGATATATATATATATATATATATATATATATATATATATATATATATATATATATATATATATACAATATATATATATATATATATATATATAAGCAATATATATATATATATATATATATAAGCAATATATATATATATATATATATATATATATATATATATATATATATATATATATATATATTTAACTGTTAATAAACTATTCTCCGAGTAGTTAGTCCGACCCACTCAGCCTCCGTAGGCGTACTGACTTCGCCGACAATGAAGTTAAAAATAATATATCTAATGCAACAATCCAAGAAACTAGAATGTCCATCCGTTCAAAATTCCGTAGACTTTTGTCTAAGATGCCGAATCGAAAAATGCAAGTTGTTCTGGTTAACCTTCCAGACGTGGACGAATGCTCCAAGGATACAGACGGTTGTACCCACAGCTGCACAAATTTCAACGGTGGCTTCAACTGCAGCTGCAACGATGGCTTCCAACTGATGAGAGACAATAAAGGATGCAAAGGTAAGTTACGACTCTAGCTATATTGCTTTGCAACAAAATGAAACGTTTACATAAATAACAGATGGTGAGCGTATTGGCAGTTGCATCGATAATGCCTGGTAATAGGCATTCGCGGCGGCAGATATTACGTCAACAGTCGTAAAGCAAGGACATGCCGGTTCTGTTGCAGCCTGTCCGAGCGGAACGTGGGGCAAGGATTGTTCACGTGACTGTAACTGTCGCGACAGTGATACCAATTGCAGTGAGACAACCGGCTGTGCCGAGTGTCCGGCCGGCTTCAAGGGCGGCGACTGTCACGACGACATCGACGAATGTACTGACAACAACCCTTGTGACAACCACGCCACGTGCAACAACATCATCGGCACCTTCAAGTGTGTCTGTCAGGCCGGGTTCACGCAGTACAACGCCACAGTGTGCAAAGGCATGTATTTATATGTTCACTGTTAAGATATTTTCAGTTCAGTTGTGTCCAATATGTAAGCAATAGTGCATAACTATTATACTCACTACATAGTTTTGCTCCAGATGGAACACCGCAGTTACAGTTGTAAAATCTCCAAATCGATAATTCGCCTTCCAAATTCAGTTTGCATTAATTGCCATATTTGATAAGATAAACCGATTTATTTACAGAAAACAATTAATTTTTGTTATTTTTATGGCTTACAATATGATAAACAATGGCATGTGTCGCATGTTTTTGTAACATCGTTGGACAATGGTCAACTGGAGTTGCCCATGTTGGGAATAGCAACATGTTGTTTCTGTTAACGTTGAATTTGACGTCGGATGTAGATTTGGATGAATGTGAAAGTGACCCGTGTGAGAACGGAGGCGAGTGTCACAACGGAAACAATACCTACAAATGCACGTGCATGCCGGGATACAATGGGACCAACTGCGAGACAGGTAAGCAACTACAACATAATGAAACATTTTGCAATTCAACATTTAATGTAATGTTGCACACTCATACATACCCGCAAGCAACAGCACGTTGTTTATTATATGTTTTGTACTGAGCAAGTGCAAGCGAGCACTTATCAATGTCATGGTTATAATGATTACTTATGAAATGTATGGACATTAGATATTTACACAATAAAGTTACATGACCTGATTAATGCAAGCACGACATGACCTGATTAATGCAAGCACGACGTAATACGATTTTCGTTACTATTGTTCACTATGATGTGTTCTTCACAACAGCCAACACAAATATACATATCATACCATAATGAACATATTGCTACCTGCCTGTGTAGCTGATAAGTGCATCGTAACTGGCAGTTAATTGTAATTTCAGATATCGACGAGTGTGTTAGTTCACCGTGCAGAAACAATGGCACTTGTTTGGATCTGGTCAACAAGTTTCGATGCGCTTGTGTTCGAGGGTTCACGGGTAGACTATGCGAGACAGGTAACTTGTGTTCGAGGGTTCACGGGTAGACTCTGCGAGACAGGTAACTTGTGTTCGTGGGTTCACGGGTAGACTCTGCGAGACAGGTAACTTGTGTTCGAGGGTTCACGGGTAGACTCTGCGAGACAGGTAACTTGTTGTCTCGCCTTCTCAAAGACAATTCCCATTAGATCTAGATTTGGTTGTGAGAATCTAATCGGTTGAAGTATATTATAAAGCACATTTTATGTTTGTGGTGTACAGTCTAATTATGTATGTATGTTTGTTTGCTTGTTTGTTTGTCTGTCTGTCTGTTTGAATTGTGGCGTTTGTGTAGTTGTTATATCCTGTACTGTTTGTAGTGAATCATTATAGATTATGTATATAAAAAAAACTATTTTATGTATAGATTTTAGTATTCTTAAATGTTGTCATTCAAAGAACCATTAAAGGTTGGCATTCGAATGGCGATATAATATTATGTCAAGTGTGTATGCATCAACGGTAGTAGAAGTAGTTGTGTGATTCCATCGTATTTTAGAGATCAACATCTGCGACAGTAGCCCGTGCAAGAACGGGGGCAACTGTAGTCAGGCCAACGGCAAGTACAAGTGTCAGTGTGAGCCGGGATACGACGGACTCAACTGCCAGACAGGTTCGTGAAATGTGTTCATGATCAATGTCGTCATCAGTTGCGTTGCCAATGCGCCATTATCCGAAACGCTCAACATTGTGTATGTCCACATGTGTTCAAAATACTAGTGTAGCATTAATTAGCGGTTATTATTATGCGCATATATTATACTGAATCAACGTGTGTGGTCTATAAATTATGCAATAAACTGTTTCGTAATAGTTACAAATGGCCAATTGCTTGTTGGACTCTCGATAAGCCAATGGCTTCCTTGTCCACTTGCCATCTGGAACTTGTTGTTTGGGATGGCAATCTTTTTAAATCTTGTTAAATCTGGTTACGCACATATACAGGGTGTACAGTCCCCCATACAAATTAGTGTGCAAGTGTGCGCAAATATAAAACGTGCTAATTTCTATTCAGACGTCGACGAATGTTCAAGCAGCCCGTGTCAGAATGGGGCAAATTGTTCCACGCCTGTATTGAACATGTTGGCGTGTCAGTGCTTGCCTGGATATACCGGGGGTGTCTGCGAAACAGGTAGGTGTTACATATTAAATTTCGCCACGAAATTCAAAACTGCGACAGTAGCCCGTGCAAGAACGGGGGCAACTGTAGTCAGGCCAACGGCAAGTACAGATGTCAGTGTGAGCCGGGGTATGACGGACTCAACTGCCAGACAGGTTCGTAAGATGTGTGTGTTGTAACTTATGGGACTCTTACATGGATAAAGGTTCGTTATCAAAATCTTCATCGGTTCCTTTGCCAATACTCGATTATCCGCAACGCATAACAATGTGTATGTCCACATGATATTGATTAGCAGTTTTTATTATGTGCTTATATATATATATATATATATATATATATATATATATATATATATATATATATATATATATATATATATATATATATTCATACACTATATATATATATATATATATATATATATATACACTATATATATATATATATATATCTATATATATATATATATATATATATATATATATATATATATATATATATATATAGTGTATCAACGTGTGTGGTCTACAAATGATGCAATAAACTTTTGGCTAATGTATTTACGCACATATATAGGCCCCCATACATATTGATGTGCAAGAGCATGCACATTTAAAACGTACTCATTTTTATTCAGACATTGACGAATGTTCAAGCAGCCCGTGTCAGAATGGAGCTAATTGTTCCACGCCTGTGTTGAACATGTTGTCGTGTCAGTGTTTGCCTGGATACACCGGGAGTGTCTGCCAAACAGGTCAGTATTACATATTAAATGTCGCCACGAAATTCAAAACTGCCACACAACATTTCAGGCGTTATAGCTTATGTGGCACGATTATCGTAGAGTAAGTCTAATTATGATATCATGCTACTGTTTCATAATAAAAAACGGAGAACATCGGTTTAATAGCTTTTCTGTCATTTGAGTCTGTGTCATTGTTTCTAGATTGCGATATAATTCATATAAGGACACTGGGCTCTCGTGCAGTATCGGTAAGGCATTGTTGAAGCACAGGCGGGTACACTGCGCTCGCGTGCAGTATCGGTAAGGCATTGTTGAGGCACAGACGGGCACACTGGGCTCGCGTGCAGTATCGGTAAGGCATTGTTGAAGCACATACGGGTACACTGGGCTCGCGTGCAGTATGGGTAAGGCATTATTGAAACACATTCGGGTACACTAGGCTCGCGTGCAGTATGGGTAAGGCATTATTGAAGCACATACGGGTACACTGGGCTCGCGTGCAGTATCGGTAAGGCATTGTTGAAGCACCGTGTGAATCATTTCTATCAAGGTAGAAGTTTTTCAAGGTTGGCACACAAAATTATACACGTGTACATATTTAATAACATTGTCAAGCACACAGCCCAGTTGGGAAGCGGACAAGGAAGCCTTTGACATATCGAAAATCTTTCTGAGATATTTGTCAAATTAAACTGAAATATTTGTCAATTTAAACTGAGATATTTGTCAATGTAGACTGATATATGTATCAATTTAAACATATTATGAAATACAGTCAGTCGTATAAATTTTATAAAAGTATTAAAATTTAAACAACTATACAATTACTTCAATAAATATGTAAATACTTCATAATATCTACGCAGATATCAACGAATGCTCGAGCCAGCCGTGTCAGAATGGAGCGACATGTATCACGCCTCTGTCGAACATGTTCGCCTGCGAGTGTGAAGCCGGATACAGCGGAAGTAACTGTGAAACAGGTATGATGCACAGTCGTACAACGTTTCGCATTGACACGATACAGAGTGAATATGTTTAAAAACAAGGTTGATACAGATCTCAGGAGGGCGGGTTTAAAGTAGATGAACATTGTTGGACTCTCGATAAGCCAATGGCTTCCTTGTCCACTTGCCATCTGGGCCTTAGGCTTGGATGGCAAATCTTGTTAAATCTTGTTAACGTAGTTCGACTGTTCCTGTTCAAATATATATTTTACAAAAATGGACGGACATCTACCCTAGTTGCAATAGTAAATGTACTGATACGTTAATGAATATATTAAGTTAAATTATTACAATATACTAACATTTTGATCAGGCAATCCCCGTTTTGCCTCAACAATTCATACGTATTTAAGTCTGTTTATTATGGATTCTTATGCTGTTTGTGAATTTATTTTCCTTTCAGAAATTGACGAATGTGCCAGCAACCCTTGCATGAACGACGGCTCGTGTGAAGATCAACTGGCCGGCTTCGTTTGCAACTGCACAGGGAATTATACTGGATTCCGGTGCAACATCGGTAAGACAGTGTTTAACCACCGTATGATCCATCTCTATCGAGGTAGAATGACTTAGCACATTGCCTTAGCAAGTTTAAAGCATTGATACCAAAACTATGGTTATTTCAAAGTTTGGATTTTTTTCTTTCGTTGAAATATTGGGTTAATTCCAATTTAATTGTGACTTGATATCATAATAGGCATGCCACTGAATTGCTAATTAGTTGCGATTTTGTATGCCAACTGTAGGATCCCTGTGTACGGAGACGCCATGTCTCAACGGAGGGACGTGTCTAGAAACCAACGATACACGCGTGTGTAGCTGTGTAACAGGATACACGGGCGAAGACTGTGAGACAGGTAAAGAGGGAGAAATGTTTGTCTCGCTTGGTTTTGAGAAAAGTGAAAACTATAATACGTCTCACACAATCTCTTACGTCATGTATCCGTGATCGTATGTTCATCAGTATGTATGCATGCTGGATAGTCACGTGACCGAATATTAACCTTTAATGTACAATTAAAGCAACGTATACTTCCAAGTGTGGTGGATTAGCGCACAAACGTTTGCATTTACACATTTTTTTCTTTCTTTGCAGACATTCTAGAGTGTGAGAGTACTCCGTGTCAGAATAATGGGACGTGCAACGAAATGGTCGGTGTTTACAACTGCAGCTGTCCGGCCACCCACGACGGCCTCAACTGTGAACACGGTGAGACGGATTACCACACACTGCATTTTGTTGATGCATATACATTTTGCATTGTTTTAATCGGAAATGTATATCATTAGTTTCAACAAGTATTTGTGTTTCATTAGAGTACTGCTAAAGAATATGATTTTTATTATGAAGCAATAATACTGCTATTTTTGGGAAAACTACCATACATCAAAATTTCAATATTTAATTATTTTAATATCCGAATGCAGCTGTTCCTTAAAATATCTTTATCTTAGGAATGCTTAGGTGAAGAATGGTGTTCACGATAACCTATGTGAGTGGTTCAACACTAACGTGTGTTCTACGGTTCTTGCATACTGTATAACTATAAATAATATATGACATATTTTGGTTGGTTGGTTGATATATAAAAACAAAACCACAAGAAGAGCTTGTAAACAACGGTTAATCTTATATGAAAAATGCACATTAACCACGTCAGGTAGTATTATATTTTACAGTTGCATACGAATCCACGTGATGTTTCCAGAAATCAAGTATTGCGAGAGTAATCCATGCAAGAACAATGGCAGTTGTTCTGAGGGCAGCGGTACCTACGTGTGTCATTGCGAGCAGGGGTACAGCGGGAGTGATTGTGAAACAGGTTGGTTGTCGACCCTTAACGGAATTGACACAAGTGCCTTCATTAACAGTTATATTCATTTATCTTAAGTATGTTCTTTGCGAGCTTCCTCTACTGTCGTACTTCCTCTACTGTCGTGCTTCATCTACTGTCGTACTTCCTCTACTGTCGTGCTTCCTCTGCTGTCGTACTTCCTCTACTGTCGTGCTTCCTCTACTGTCGTACTTCCTCTACTGTCGTGCTTCCTCTACTGTCGTGCTTCCTCTGCTATCGTACTTCCTCTACTGTCGTGCTTCCTCTACTGTCGTACTTCCTCTACTGTCGTGGTTCCTCTACTGTCGTACATCCTCTACTGTCGTGGTTCCTCTACTGTCGTACTTCATCTACTGTCGTATTTCCTCTACTGTCGTGCTTCATCTACTGTCGTACTTCCTCTACTGTCGTGCTTCATCTACTGTCGTACTTCCTCTACTGTCGTGCTTCCTCTGCTGTCGTACTTCCTCTACTGTCGTACTTCCTCTACTGTCGTACTTCCTCTAATGTCGTACTTCCTCTACTGTCGTATTTCCTCTACTGTCGTGCTTCCTCTACTGTCGTGCTTCCTCTACTGTCGTACTTCCTCTACTGTCATGCATGTTTAACTTATATTATCTTGAATCCTACTATAACAGCAGGGTTAGAATTGTTGACAGATGGCATTTCTGTGTCATATATTGCTTAATATGTGTTACATGATTAGTCAGCTATTGATTTGTTAAAAAAATTTTTAAATATGAATTACAAATTAACATGAAGTGTCCAACATTGGCATCAATCGACAAAGTTTTAAAATAGGATCCTGTTTTAGATGTACGTCGAGTTAAACCAGTCTTGGTCATTCCCCTTTAATTTCTGTTTCTGAAAAATAGTTTATTACTTTTCATTATGTGTTAGTTAATTCATTAGCAACTATTAATCACGCAACGCATTTGTTAAAGTATATTCCATATCTATGGCACACATATGGCGGAACGTTTTTGTGATGAATGCTTTGCAACATGTTTGCAGACATGGACGAATGTGCAAGCAGCCCTTGCCTGAACGGCGCCAATTGCTTCACGCCTCTGTCGAACATGTTCGCCTGTGAATGTGGACCCGGATACAAAGGAATTCACTGTGAAACAGGTATAGAATAAAATAACATCACGTAATGTTTTCGTAACAATGTTAAATTAATAAACCATTAAACAATAATTACGATATTTATATCATGTTATTCAATGTTAGTACGGTTTTCTACGAGATATGCACCTATACATTAAGTCAGAATAACATTTAAAATAAATGTTTACGTTATACATTTGAGCCATTGACAATCGTCATATTGTAGTACCCAGAAATTCAGACGATAATAGTACCATTCCTTGCAACGACGATAATACGTTCAAGCGAAACATGAAGCATCATGTATTGTTTTTATAACAATATTATTATGCTAACATATATAAACGATTACTTCAATTTACAGGTATGTGATTTCACCAAATGTATGCAATAAATATGTAAATACCTTATGATATCTATGCAGATATCAACGAATGCTCGAGCCAGCCGTGTCAGAATGGCGCGACATGTACCACGCCTCGACTGAACATGTTCGCCTGCGAGTGTGAAGCCGGGTACAATGGAAGTAACTGTGAAACAGGTATAATGCATAGTAAAAACACAATGATACTTATATTACTTTTTTAAAGATTACTCCTTTATTCCATTTTTTGCTAGTCTCATTTCAAATTAATTTTGTGAAAAATCAAAACTACCTAGTATACATTGCAACACGCTAGCTCGGCTGTGCAACTTTTGTATGTAATTTTTGTGAAATCTTCAGACAAATGATTACATTACTTAAAGCTTGTTCAAACATTAATTGAAGAGAAATGGAAACGCTGAAAACTCATGAATTTCGCCCTTGGTGAAATTTCCTAACTTTGTCATGTGATCGGCGAGAGGATGGAAGTCGCGCCCATTATCGGCATTGACCCACACAATGTTTACCATGTTGGATATCCATTTTGAATCACACCAGATAACATGACTAAAGTAAATTATTTCGATGACAAAACTTGCTAGCGAAATATGAATTGTTGATCACATAACGTAAATTTGCATCAACGCAAATTACATAGTTTACGTGTTTGTAAATAATCATTTGCACATGTTTGCAGACATGGATGAATGTGCAAGCAGCCCTTGCCTGAACGGTGCCAATTGCTCCACGCCTCTGTCGAACATGTTCGCCTGCGAGTGTGAAGCCGGGTACAACGGAACTAACTGTGAAACAGGTATATACTACATGACAGCATAACCCCTATAATTGTAGCATAACAAGCGTTTGATTGTTTCTAATCAAATTAACCAATTAATGCAGTTGATACAAAGCAACTGGTAAGAAAAAATTACAATGTTTAAAATTGTAATTGTTAACAAATAAATTATTAACTTATGCATGATACACTCTGCGATGCAAACAATCGGCTACCTTCACGCAGAAGTAGTGCATCACATAACATATTTTGGTAGAGTAAACTAACATTGTGTGGACCTCATGCAAAGTACCCTTTTACAACTGGTATAAATTAAAAACAAAATAAATTTGTTAAGCTTTTTTAAATTACACTGATGTGTCTTACCAGATATCAACGAATGTGAGAGCAACCCGTGTGTGAACGGCGGGTCGTGCATCGACGACGTCAACTCCTATCAATGTAGTTGTTCAGCCGGTTACTACGGGTACAACTGCGAAGAAAGTAAGTTTGGTGTAGGTCTAAATAATGTCACAGATAGAGAGTACTTAAACCGATCTCGTAAAATAATATACAGCAATATATATTTGTTTATCATAATGTTGTTTTCTAACACAATAGCCCATGGTATTGCTGCTTACTACATCACAGTGTTGTTGCGTGATTGAATAGAACGTCTCTCGAGCGAAACCAGTGTTAATCCTTCTACGTCAGGTCTCACCGCTGGCGAAACAAAGCCTAATTTTGTTATATATTTGGCACTACCAAATTTGATATGCGTATACAATTTTGATATGAAAATACTTATTGAAATTAAAGTCAGCACTGTAAACACTGTCTATGGATCCCTTGAAACTAATCCGTACATTGTTTTCTTCCAGGCAAGAAGGCATCTGAGGTAACGCGGGTCGCCGTCAAAGTGACGCTGAAGAAAGCAGTGTTTTCATCGAACCTGGAGACTAAAACCACAGAGGAATACAGAAAGTTGAAGAGAACAGTGGTTGTTTCTGTGAGTATTTCCTGATGCAAATAGGACTGTTTATATTCGGCGACAGAATATTGTTCTATATGTGTTTACACATATTTATTTGATTGTATTGCTTTTGCTAAGTTAAAATATGTTTACTAGTGAATCAGCTTTTCAAAACTGATATTAAAAAACAGCGATATTACTGTTTATGCATTTCGCAATATGCAATAATAAAAATTTCGGGATCGTACTTATTATTTCAGCTGGAAGCTATCCTTGACGAACAGCTGGGACAAGGAATGTATAAAATCGTAGATGTCACGTTCAGGTAAGATTTACCAATACATCGTCAATACTAGACTAAGAATATGTTTCCGCATATTGTATGTTATTGATTGGTCATATTCGTATTGCCTTCGTATTGACCATATTTTCAATAATTGACAATTCTACATTATCATGAGTAAATATATGTGTAATAAATTCATTTCACCGCCAACCAACGACGACATTTTATCTAACAATCGGGTTTCTAGCGCGTGCGTAACGCGTATCTCTTTGATTAAACAGAAACGTTACCGCCATTTTTGCCGTGCGATAAAACAACTTCGTGTCCATGGCAACACAAAGACTACACGAACGTGAACAATTTATACTATTTTAGTAAATCACAATTGTGCGTAATCAGTGTTTATGGTCGCTACAAAAACGAAACACAATTTGGTGAAGAATGTATACATTAAAACTATACTGAATGATACACCACCCGGTCGTGTCTGGTTTTGTTTTTGTGGTTTTGTTCTTGTTTTTTTTTAATTTAATTTTATCATCTTCTGTGACGGTTTTAAACCGGGAAGTTGCCTCCACGTTTGATGGTTGCTCCAGCTCCAATATCCTGTTCAGAAAACCGTCAATGGCTCAGTCACTGGCAAGCGCCATGATAAACTGAAACGTTAAAAATCTATGGCCACGTGCGTGACGCGTTTGCTGCTGACTATAAATTCCCGCGACATGGTTTGACGTGCGTCGAAACTAAAGCGTACCTGTGGAAACGTGTGATGGCGTTTAACGTCATAACCGAAAGTTCTTGGTGAACTCGGCCAATACGAGTGAACTCGCCACAATAGGAATGAACTCGCCACAATACGGGTTGAACTCGGCCAATACGGAATCTGACTATGCGTCTTGCAGCAATACGGGCGGGAAAGCGACGACGTTATTAATCGGCCGTTTACGTTGTATTCGGACAATAACTTACAAAATCAATCAATAATTGCATATATTACTGGGCTACATTTCCTATATTTTGTTATTTGACAAACACATATATAACTGTTTTACCATCGAATATATTGAGTTCGTATTAAGGTATGACGTAACAATAAAGCTATTGTCTGTGTTCGTGTCTGCAGTAAGGGCAGTGTAGTAATCAACTACTTGCTGGAAATGCTCAACGATGACTCTGCCGGGACATTGTCGACCGTTCAGAACGCCATCACCGTGAACAATGGAACCTTTGCCGGGTATGAAGTTGACGTAGATTCTATCGCCGCTACAGGTAAGTTTAGTTTTGCATACAACTTCTTACTCACATCAAATGTATAGAATAGGAGAAACGTAATATGGAAATGTGACAAAGTGGATCGATGTGGCGTATAACAAAGTAACTTGATAGAAAGAAATAATTAGAAGAGAGAATACAAGCCGGTTAGGATCACTGAAGTTCCAAATCGGGCGGGAATACAAATACAAGTCAACAAACAAAATCCAGAAACATAAACGTATAATATATATATATATATATATATATATATATATATATATATATATATATATATATATATATATATATATATATATATATATATATATATATATATATATATATATATATATGCGGTCACCCCAGATAATCGGTGCAGACCATTTCAAGTCAGCAGATTGCTAGATATGTTTGACCATATTTGACCAGGTAACTAAAGTGATTGCAAAATGTCCTGAACATATAGAATTGTCTATGTAATGTAGTTACTAGTTTATTGTCAAAACAGTGGACTGGACATCAAGCCGAGGAAGCAAAATAGAAGGTTGTCATAATAGTCAGAACAGAACATTGTATAATCAAAACATGAAACGTAAAAGAAACAAAGGAAAAACAACTGTTCTAAGAGCGCACAAGCAATATGGAACAGCATAAATGATTTTAAATAATAACCGTCCACCAGCGAACATCGGAATGTGTTTTCATAAGACAATGTATCAGTAATTCAGAACATCCGTATCATGGTATTATTAACAAATACAGTTATAATTAGAATAGTTGCATTTGTATTTATTTTTTAAAGACGTTTCAGTTGCATGTGCGTTGAAATTGTTTCCAACGACCCCATGCACATTGTTCTAGTGCGGAAGTCGGTCAAATACTACGGACAATTCCGCGTTCCGGATATCTCGTTCAGGGCCGAGTGGAGCAACACTGACTCGCTGGAATATAAGAATCTGTCAGCAACAGTCAAAGACAAGGTGTGTTGAATGCAGTATGAATACTGTTTTATGTCGCACTTAAGTATGTGTTCTCATAATTAGTGAAACATGTTGATCTTCGTAACGAATATTAATCATTACATTTATTAGTTTCGTTTACATATAATCTTTCACAACGTATATTTTGTACATTAGTCAAATATATGACATTGAGGCATACCGAATATTTATCACGTCACTGTATTTACAATACGACAATAATCTCATTTATACGTACAGTCAATGAATATCTTCAGACGCACATAATTTGTGATTATACACGCGAGTTTGACATAGTCAGGTTGTATCGTTAGTATGTTTGTGCACATACAACTCAGAAATATCGAGCACACCAGATTAGGTAAAATTTCATTATTATACTGTATTCCCCATATGTTATTTTGCTGGCTACCAAACATATACGGGTGTCCTGTGCTATGATATGATGTAAATAGAAAGTATCACTTTCAGCTGGTCGAAATCTACCGTGAAGACATTGGTTCCAAACTAGTCAGAGTGGCAGACATACGATTCACGTGCGTACAAGTTTACTACTCTAAATAATGAAAACTCTGACGAACCGCTTTGAAATGTGACGTAAGGTGTTGGTGAGGAACTATTTTCACATTGTCAAAGTGATGGCCTTTAATTTTTACAAAGATAGTGAATTCAAATATATGTTTTAAAATTATATGTAACAATCAATAATGGTATATATTTAACAATAAATCAATTATATAACTATGACATACACATGTTGCGAGAAAATTGTGTTGATGACTTATAGATAAGGAGCTTGACTTTGATTTGACGACACAATTATGATAATATATTCAAAGAAGCACGTTTACCTAAACAGGAAAGGCAGCGTCGTTGTTGACTTCTCAGTGTGGGTGGAAGACAGCGTTGAACAGAAGACGTTGAAGGATATCTTCATGAAGCAAAGACAGTTTACCATCGAAAACAAGCTTGTTGATCTTGAGAGCTTCAGAATATCTGGTAAGTTTAACTTCTCGTAGGTATCCACACATTGTGATTTACAATAAAACACTATTTTTCCTCGAGGAAATGTTCGGTGAAAATGAATTTAACAGTATTTCGCGGGAAGATTTTTTTTATTTGCTAGAAGAGAAATTCGCACAAAAAATTCGCGAAATTCACAAAAATGCCTTTCTCGTGAATATAATACGGTGTTACACAGTATATGTTTTGATTCACCCGTGTGTTCAAAATACATGGCGAAACATTATATCGAAAACAGTTTTGGAGAAATCACGACTTACTTATTTTGGTTGTAGTAATGTTTGCACCTTCTAGATAACTAGACAGAGCACGGAATTGCAAAGTTATATATAATATATATATATATATATATATATATATATATATATATATATATATATATATATATATATATATATATATATATATATATATATATATATATATATATATATATATATACATACATACATACATACATACATACACACACACACACACACACACACACACACACACACACACACACACACACACACACACACACATACATACATACATACATACATATATATATATATATAATTAAATATATACCTGTGTATGCGTCAGTGCTTTTTCATATAATCTTACTTTGCATTTTTCTTTTTCCAGACAATGAGTTGATAGACTCAGGTAAGTTTGATAGACTCAGGTAAGTTTGTTTTGTTTTAAATTCGATCATACGGCTCACCACATTTCAATCGAACACCAGATGGTGTGATGTGTTTTTGTATTGATGAAGTCGTTGATATTGAAAACCACATAGCGTTAGATAGGCTACCCCAGCCGGTAACGTTACTAATGTTACATTGGCAACTAAAGCAATGCGTTATGTCATTAAAGCAGACTTAGGTTGTTTTAGTTTTATCTATTTGAAAATATGGTTGCGATGTATTTGCTTTGAAATATAAGTAAATTGATCGATGCCTAGAAACACGTTACTTCCTATGTATGTATGGCACAAATGTTTTCGCATGACACATTGAAAATAAGCACTTTTTTCTTCCAGAAAAAGAGTTGACACACTCAGGTAAGACAAGTTTCCTTTAAGTTGGATTATATGGCGCATATGGTTTCTAGAAACTAAACAATCAAAAATAATTTGTCAGACATGGTGATATATTGAGTTGTTCTATACTACAAACTTAGCATTGTAAGTATCACAATAAATAATTGTTTTGCTTTATTTAACTGTTATCCTGATGTTTATTATTAAGAGCATTTAAACTACCTTACCTTATTTCACTAATGTTTTTATTATTTTTAAGATATCGCAATCATCGTGTTCTTCTGCAGGTGTCGCATGGCTGCCCATCGTACTTGGTACTACAGTTGGCCTTGTGACTCTCATTCTTGTCGTCATTCTGGGCGTCTTCATCGTGCGCACGTGCAGAAGTCGTCGAGGCCGCGGTAGTGTCCCGCCGGAGAGCGAAACCACCATCAGCTACAGGTGCCCACGCACGCACGCGCGCACGCACGCACGCACGCACGCACGCACTCACTCACTCACTCACTCACGCACTCAAGCACGAACGCACATACGCATGCAAGCAGCACCATCAGCAACATTGACATGACAGGCGACTTTTAATCCTCTCTTAATGTCATTGTTATCATCACATTGAGCGTAATAACATTGCTTTGAGCGACTTAACGACGACAAAGTGCTATTGCTACATTATTGAACACAACATTGTACAATATTGCATAATTCATAGAGAGGCACAGTATGGTAAGATAATATGTGGTCTCCCTCAGTTTTATTAGCAAGATGTCTCTGTTGGCCTATAAACAGGTGTGTGGTGATTTATTTATTTTTATTTCTAACAAGTCTGTGTTTGACGTTGCTGCAGCCCGACCTTCTCGAAGCGACCGATGTTCTGGCAGCGACGTACGCCGACCATGCCCGAACACACTGATGTGGTCGAGCAACAACGAATGAATATAGTCAGCAGAGCTGTGAGGAACGCGGCAAATATCGTGAGTTGTCGCTTCTTTGGATACAAGTAATACGACAGCATGTTAATGCAATGCATTAGTAACTGCATGACCGATGAAATAATTAACTGGTTGGAACAATATTGCTCCACAATGTGAAAGATGGCGTAATAAGATAAAACGACTGGGTGAACATCCCTATACCTAAGTGCATGGCAAAAAAGGTTTGTTTGTATAGTTCATATATATATATGCCATATAATGTCCAATAGAAGCACTCTACCTAAGAGAAACGCCCCTTTTCAGAAGTGAAGCCATGCGCGAAAACATTATATTTTCAGGACAGAAAGCAAGCAGTTACCTAAACATTGGCAGCAGAACCATGTGTAAATATCAGTAAATTATTCAAACCTGTCCACAGACAATAGTAAGTGTTCTTATTATCGTACTTGAGTACATGTTTGCGCTATATTTATTACCTTACGCAACTTTCAAGAAATTCTTCCAAACCTGCAAGGTAGATACATTGGAATAATTGTGATTCCATTTTGACACCAACCTTGCACAGAACGCCATGTCTAGTTTTACTGTAAAAAGGTGGTTTTGGCACATTGGTTAGTAGTCGCAGACTCGCAATTAATAGTATCATAGACCACGCCTCTGTTTCCTCGTTTGTGTTCACACACATTCCTGTTGTAGGACTGGAGCATGATACGTAACATCTCGCGACGTAACGTGGTCCAACAAGATATTAGTGGGTTAGTTTTATCTTTTTATACTTAAAAGAACGAAGACCTACTGGATAAATTTATAGACCAGTAATAAAATAGTTTTGGATGATTTAATCCTTGGTTATCCTATATATATATATATATATATATATATATATGTATATATATATATATATATATATATATACATATAGATATATATATATATATATATATATATATATATATATATATATATATATATATATATATATATATATATATATATATATATATATATATATATATATATATATATATATATATATATATATATATATATATATATATATATGTATATATATATATGTATGTATATATATACACACACACATATATACATTAAGGTCCCAAGTATGTTCGTTTTGTATCGTTAAATCATGTTAATGGTATTATGTAATATAAACTATACTTGTTTTAACATCGTAACCGTCCGCATTGTTTTAGTATAATTCGATCGTTATATGTTTAAAAAAAATAATATCGACCTTGCTGCTCAGCCAGCAAAGCAAACACGATATTTTTAATCAAAACATACAAATTAAACAAATACGCTCAAATTATACCAACAAATTGTAGTTAACACATTAAAACACATTAGAACGGCTAAGACGTTAGGACGGGTATATGGTATACTATATTAAACGATCTTATGACAGCATCGACCACTTTATTCCTGTAAGCCTACCTAATTGATGGCAGCATGTAGTCACCGTAGACATTTATACTTAACAGGTTTATACGCCCGATTGGTGCCACAACTGGTCGGGCGACACCGTGTCGCCCGACCAGTGGAGATGCGCACTAAATTATGTGTGCGTTTACACGAGAGACCTATCTAGACACTGCGATTGCGACATATCGGCGCCAATCCTGGCAAATAATGGGATCATTTTGTGTCGTTATTTTCTGAATAGAATGCACGTGCCCTTCAGCCAAAACGAGATACCACCCCTTTGTACAACATCTGGTAGTTTTGTAATAGGATCTACAAATGTTATGTTATGAGATTGGTGGTAGGGAAATATAACTACCCGCATCGGTCGGACAGGTTTGTTTTGATCAGCGGCTTTTCGTTAGCATAATTATTATTATTGGGAAAGTGGCACTGTCCTTTTAGAACGGACTATTTATATGTGACAGTGACATATTTAGGGTATTTCCCCCGAATGCTTACGTTTTGATTTTAGTACATCTTCAACAGCACAATTCTTTCATAGCAGTACAATTATATAAAAGAAGACCTCCCACAATGCCGGGTGCACACATAGTCCCCTATGGTTGATCATTCACTGCAGTTTATCAACATCAACGGTTTGTTTAATTCTTGTTGGTTGTGATGTAGTCGTGGACAGAACCAGGATAATCGGCCATGATGAATCACGTGGAAGGAAAAGCGGAGTCGACAACGGACCATGGCTCGGGTATAAGGTAGTCGGGCTGAACGAAGACTGTTGAGAACAGCGCACGATTGTTCACATTCTTTCGATGTCTCTCGTGTCACGCCACCGAACGCATTAAATCACAAAGCACTCGCACAATATATCGATTATTTCGTAGCACGAAGAGACTTGTCCACATTGCTTTAGTACCACTATGGATATTGACAAATCCGGTACTTCTGATTAGATTATAATGAGTCAGCAATCAAAAAGAATCTAAAACAAATTCGTGTTTGTGCTACATTTTATATGAAATTGTGTGTTAATTGGGACACAAGATTATGATGTTCACGTTTCGCGTATTTAAACCATCAGTTTGAATTGTATGCATATTTTTAACAAATACCACAGCAAGCAGGCGGAACCCGCAGTAGCGAGATTAGCATAGAACACACGTGGTGAAAGTTAGATTAAGCGAATGACACAGGAAATTATAATATTTCCGCCGTGGTTAATAGGTTATTAACAATTACTAATAGTATGTACCTTTGGTTATGTAGCTTTGCAGTAAGTATAATTAATTTGTATTTAACTAATACTTACGATACACCTTATTGATTGTATATATTCAAGAAGGCTTCGGACTATCATATCCTATATTTGTGTTTATACTATATTTTTTTATGAAATTGTATTTTAATTGGGAAAATGGATTACGACTTTCATGTTTCGCGTCTTTGAATCATCAGTTTGAATTATATGTATGTTTTTCTAACACAGCAAACATACGGAATACTCGCAGTAGCAAGATTAGCACAGAGCACACGTCGTGGTGAATGTTAGAATTAGCTAATGAAAAAGGAAGTTTTAATATTTTCACCATGGGTAATAGGTTTTTAACAGTGATTAATATTGTGTAATGTTTGCTATGTAGCGTTGCAGTAAAAATAATTAATTCGCATTTATATAATACTTACAATACGCCTGACTTATTATATGTATCCAAACAACGCTTCGGCCTATCATATCCTATGTTACTTTCAGTGATTACTGGAATAGTTTATGTGATGTACGTAAAATATTGTATGTAGCTGATTTGTCGTAGGTGCACTAATAAAATTTAATAATAAAAATACTCAATTAGTGCTGTTGTCATTGTGCAAGGTTTATCTTATTCATAAAGGATAAGAAACGCCTTTAAGCTAAAGCTACAAAGAGGACAAATATTCAAAATGAGTACGTATGTGCATTAATATACAAACATGTATACATGCATCACTGACTGTACATGCATCACTGACTGTACATGCATCACTGACTGTACATGCATCACTGACTGTACATGCGGGACGGCAGTTAAAACTGTTTAGGTGACCGCCCCTCCGACTCGAAAATTGAGGATGTTGAGCGGTCGAACTAGTGAACTCCACTACTGGATCGGGGAAGCACGGAGCATCTTACCATCCGTCTCTTCGGCCGATAGACTGTCATTCTTGATCGCCCACCTGGAGGGACCGGCCCGGGAAGAAGTAAGGTACGCGCCAAGTGATGAGAAGGACTGTATCGATAAGATATTTACGTTACTAGTGTCTGCTTTTGGGGAAACCCGCAGTAATGCACAACTGAAGAGAGAATTATAGGATCGGGTGCAGGGTGGTAGAGAAAGTGTTAGAGAGTTCTACAGAGCGCTCCTGGAAAGTATTCTGTGAAAACCTGTTAGAACCACAGATAAAACGGGAAATAAAGAGACTAGTTCGGACTGATCCCATAATTGTGTTTGACGCATTGCGTTCCGATTCAACTAGAGGAGGACGGTTTGAGTGGGCCATACAGGAGTGTACGTGTGAGGGACGTTCACGAACCCCGCCACGCCTCCGATGACCCGAGTCCACTGGAACGAATTGCGGCCCAGTTGGAACTACTCGCGACCACTCAGTCGGAAATCGTGTCTTTGTTGCGAGCACAACAACAGACGGCCGCGGGGGTGGCTGCGAGACCTAGCAGACCGGAACCCCGCAGCAGCGGATCATTTCATTGTGAGTACTGCAGGCGAAGGGGTCACACCCAGAAAACATGTTGGAAGCGGACAAGTGGTATACGCCGTACCGAGGAACAGTCTGGTGTTCCTACGTACGGGGATCAGTCAGATACCCGTGCAATGCGGGGTGGTCCAGTAGCGCGATCTATGTCGGGTCCAAATGTGCCAGTACCACCCCGGGGTCAACAGGGAAACTAATTCACCCCGTTGCCGAGCGGGGCAGGCGGGCGTAGTAGCATTGACTGTGTGTTAGTGGACGCTATAGTGGATAAGACCGCTATCATTTCGTGTGAGACAGCAGGCGAAAAAACCAGTATGGTTTTAGATATGGGTTCGGAAGTAACTATTTTACAGGAATGGTGGTTCAACGAATACTTAATGGCTTCTGTCGACTGTTTGCAAGATGCGTCGTCATGGTTACGGCTGGAAGCAGCCAACTCTCTAGTGTTCATATACATTGTGTACTTTACAGCCGATATAAATGTGTTGGGCACTATCGTTAAGAACAAAGATATTCTAGTGCAGAAAGATCCACCAGGGCTAAATCACCACAGGCAAACCTCGGGGATACTGGGTATGAATGTTTTTTTGCAATCCCAGAAATTACGGAATTACTTCGCACCATAGAGACCCATATCGTAAACCAAAACGGGAAATAGAGGGAAGGGTAGTGAAAATTGCAGGGGACACAAGTGTAAATATAGCAGCATGGTCATCGTGTAATGTCACAGTGTCAGGGCCACGTTGCAGCGGTAACGGAATTGTAGAATTCTTGGATGAACCCCTAAAGGGAGGTTTACTCCTCCAAGCGGGACTAGTAGGTTCCATTAATGGTTGTTTTGGGGTGACCATCGTCAACCCAACTCCCAACGGGGTGTGGTTGCGTTCCCGTTCCCCGGTAGGGAGGATTTATACTGTTGATGTATTTGACAGGGATCCAGAGCACACGCTAGCTTTCCAGGAATTTGATGACGGGTTGAGAGTAAGCTTGGAACCCAGACAGGTGACAGCTAATACGCGATGGGTGAGACACGCACATCCTAATGAACGGGAACATTAGGATGTGCGTGGACTACCGTAGACTTAACACCAAGACGAGGAAGGATGCATTCCCACTCCCACGAGCGGATGAGATTTTTGATCATCTGACAGGAGCCAAGTATATCTCGAAGGTCGATTTGAAATCGTCATAAAATCAGGTGGAAATAGACGAGTCTGATCAACATAAGACAGCGTTCACGACGCCCATGGGTTTGTATGACTACACGAAGATGCCCTATGGACTTTGCAATTCACCTGCTACCTTTCAGAGGTTAATGCACATCGTATTCAGGAAGGAGATGAATGAAAAGGTGCTGATTTTCTTAGATGACATAATCATATACTCTTCCACTATTGAAGAGCACTTTGAACGACTGGCGTTAGTGTTTCAGCGACTAGCCTCTCACGGGTTAAAGATCGAACCTACTAAGTGCTATCTATTTCAGAAACCAGTTTCGTACTTAGGACATATAATATCGGATCAAGGGATTTCGGCTGACCCAGAAAAGGTGAAAGCGGTAAGCGAATGGCCAGTACCAAAGAACTGGGAACTGAAAATCTTCCTGGGTACAGCGGGATATCACCGACATCACATTCATAATTTTTCGCAGCTGGCATCGCCCCTGTATGAATTGGTGAATCAAGGTCCCAACAAAGGGAAGAAGAGAAAACCAGGACGGAAGTGGAACTCGGCCACACCAGGACCGTTTATGTGGAGACCTAAACACCAAGAATCGTTTGATTCACTAAAACGCGCTCTCACAACCGCACCGGTGTTGGGATTTACTAACTTCAAAAAGCCGTTCATTCTGGAGACAGATGCCAGCCACCAAGGACTTGGCGCATTACTTCGCCAGGAACAAGATGGGAAGACTCGAGTAATAGCATATGCGAACCGGGGTCTCAAGGGACCTAGTGAGTCGGAAACCTCAGGCTGAACCCAACGGTTTCTCAGTCACTGATGAAGACGAGATAGCTGACATTCCTCAGGTAACGGTATTACCGCCTGATTTACGCCAGAAGTTACTCAAGGGCGCGGCGTGCGCCGTCACAGCCAAGGTAGGCGATATACATGAGGATGTACACCCAACCATCCTACTAAGTCTTGGTATTTGGGAAATCCAGCAGGCTCAGCGGAATGACCCTGTCTTGGGTCCGAATCTGGTACTATATAGATAGGGGACACGAACCTGCACGAAGGGAAAAGCGGAAGGAACCACCAGCAGTAGCGAAACTCCTGCAACAATGGGACCGGCTACAGATTTGTGCCGGCAGTTTCTGCAGAACAATGGTGCACCCAACGAACAGATAAAAGGTAACGCAATTGTTGTGGCCAAGTACCACGAAGGACGAAGTCCTACAGGAATTGCATGACATGATGGGACATCAAGGCATAGATAGAGTAGAGAAACTAGTACGTTCGCGATTTTACTGGCCAAATATTTGTTCGGACATTCAACACTGGATTTCGATGTGCGAACGTTGCAATCTTGCAAAAATGCCACATCTTAATTTACACACACCCATGCATAGCGTTGTAGCCAGGGAACCCTTAGCAGTAATCGACATCGATTTTAAAGTATTCGAGCCTGCCAGTAACGGTATCGAAAATGTTCTAGTTATGACAGCAAATTTACTAGAGAAGTGCCGACTAGGAATCAGACAGCGCAAACGGTAGCCAAAGCTCTGTACGTGAGTGGTTCTTCCGTTATGGAGTTCCGTGTCGGATACACTCGGATCAGGGACATTGTTCTGACGCCAAGATTGTCACCGTACACGATTTACGCGATCCAGAAACCCCGAACAACCCCGTACCATCCGATGGGAAACGGACAATGCGAGAGATATAACAGAACAATGCATGCACTGCTTCGCACGCTGGCAACCACTCAGAAATCCAAGTGGCCAGAGCATTTGCCAGAATTAACATGTGTCGACATGTGTAACACCCCATGCCGCGACTGGGTTTACTCCCTTTTACCTCATGTTTAGCCGGGTTCCGTGTTTACCTGTTGATATTCGACTGCATTGTGACGATATACTACAATCGCAAGTGGCCCATGGAGACAGTAGTGACTGGGTACATCAACGTCAAACAAGACTGAAAAGGGCATACACGAAAGCGACCGAACAACTGAACCTGGATATTGCCAATCGAAAGGCTGTGCACAATAAGGGAGGACGTCCTGCGTGTTGGCGAACACGTGCATTTACGCAACCGCGTGAAAGGGCGCAACAAGGTAGGGGACGCGTGGGAGCCCAGCGTCTACATTTTCAAAGATAGAAAGAATGACACATATGTCGTTGCGCCAATGACTGACCATAAGAGTCGAGTCATTAACCGCACAGATTTACGAGTGTGTGTCCAAGAGACAGTGAGACGCGCAGTAGCCGAGCGGGAAACTCGATATCAAACATCAAGGTCTGGACCAAACATATTACATAGTGATGTAGAGTCATCGGATGCCGAATCTGGACGAGTCGAAATCACCATCTCTCGAGAACCGACTATTAATTACTCCGATTCAGATTCGGACCAAGACCAGGTAGTTATCTCGCCTATGCCTTTACGTCGGTCAACGCGACGTAATGCGGGCTACCATAGTAACCCTTTTCGGGATCCTAGATCAGTGCTTAATAATTAGACATATTTTAGACGCGGATGCCTACATTTAAAAGTGGGGGAAGATGTAACCCTGGTGGATTTAGCTGTTTATATATTTGTTAGGCTAGTCACTAGGGGGCGCTATGGCCCAGTTTAACAACCTGAGCGAATTTTAGAAAGTAGTCTGGGCAATTCGCCCTGGGCCGGAGAAGACGACACACGTTAAACACTGTCAATACCCAATAGTCGTTCGACGTGGTTACATATGCCCACGATTTACGGACCCAAAACGAAGCATCATATACACGACGGTGTATTTAAACCCTATTTTAATACGAATTTTCACAAATATATTTATCCATGTACAACTGCATAACAAACACTGCAATATATTCACTAGTGTTACATATTAACCAATTTAAGTTTTTTAGCATTGAGAGAGACTTGGTCAACGTCGTTCTGAACGTGAAGTTTTCATTGTGTATGTGATGTTGTTTTACATTTTGAGCGTAATGAATAATTGAGTTTTGAAAACGTCTAGCGTAGCGTTTTAAAATAGTGTTGCGATAACGTTATGAAACTCTACAAGATAACATTAATATAAAACGTTTGATAAAAACATTTTCATAACAATTCAACAACGTCGTGTTTACGAGATACGAGTTCACAACATGTCAATGGACTTCAAGACCCTAATATATAAATAATATATTTATATATATATATATATATATATATATATACATGCGCTGTGAAACTACTAACAATGGCACGAGTGACGTCATGATGATAGGACATGTGTTTTGTGATGTCAATGAACCTATTGTCGGCCTAGATCAAAGCTAAGGCAACGAATTTACGTTATTTGACGGCGACACGTGCTGTAGTCTTGCATGCATTGTCACCAGTTAATGGCTCTTACGAGGCGCGTGTGTAATACCGCATTCAACGCGAGTCTAGAGTTGTTTCTGTAGCTTTATGTTGAATTATTCAACATACTGCAAATTGTTTATACTTAGCTAAACGATGGCGTAATATCAATCAGTTGCATTAACGTTATCATAACTTTTTACCTATTTTATAGGAGCGGGATATATATTCGTTATGTAGCTGCGAAGAGTTGACAATGACTCCCGGAACAGGACTAAGAGTGGTTATATATCCCCTCCTATAAAGTAGGTAAATACAAGTTATGAAAATGTTAATGCAACTAATTGATATTACATCATCGTTTAGCTAAGAACTCGATCAATATCGCAACCAGAACTCGACGTTTCTCGCAGAACTCGACAGGTTTTGCCGTTTCATCGCCCTTTTGTCCGCTACGGCGCCTCATACAAGTATGAGAACGTTAATGCAACTGATTGATATCACGCCATCGTTTAGCTAAGTATAACCAACTCATTTGCGCGGCCTATATTATGGGGTCAATAAAGTAAAATCACCGCACTTCTGTACTTTTCACCGCAATCATGTTCTTGTCACCGCAATCTTGTACTTGTACCCGACCGACCGACCGACCGACCGACCGACCGACCGACCGACCGACCGACCGAACGAACGAACGAACGAACGAACGAACGAACGACGGGCTCCACTTAGCATACCACCACTGCTACTACTTGATTATAAATTCAAAATGCACTGCTGGCGAGTTCTAGTTCCACAATTGTATGCAATTTAAATTGAGATTTTTTACATGCATTAAGAGTTTACTAAGTTATATAAAGATGGGCAAAATCGGCACATCAAATGTATGTCGTGGCAAGGGTGATATGATAAATTTTCGCGCATGCGCGGAGGTTGGGTAGGCCGCCGCCAGGAGGAGACGCATCTTACTGCAGGTCGGTGAGGGTCAGAGCGGGGGCTTCCTATCGGCCTTCCTAGTGCCCTTGGCAAGTTTGGTCTTTCTACCCTTGCTTCGAGAGGTGCTGCTCAAGAGGTAGAGAGAGAGAGAGACATGGAACACGCACGCAAGATGGCCTTGTTAGACCCACGAATGTTGGACACGCTTCGTTCACCCCCACCCCCGACGGACACCTTGGGTAAGAAGGTGCAAGCTCTCGATGACGAGATGATGACCACCCTCGACAGAAAGGACATCGACGACAGGACCAATGTAACACTGTATAATCAGGTGTTGCAAAGGTATAACGTCTTGTCCGATAAACACGTCAAGGAACTGACACGCGTGATCACGGTGAACGAGTCTGGGGCGGGGACGGGGGCGGGGGCGGAGGCGGAGGGAGCAGTAGGAGCTCCTGCTACTATTAGCGAGATAGAGGCCGACGTCGTGGACACCGTCCCCAAGACCATGCAAGGCAAAGCCAGACGTTTGATGGAGCGTATGAAAAGAAACATTTATTGGACCGCTCGCGGCGAACTGATCCACGAGGGTGTACCGATTGCCGGAAGTAACGTGGTGGATCTCGTGAATGATGTGTTGCGTAAGAGAAAGACCAATCCAACGGGATGGCAACCGTTTGCAAGACAACTCCGTGCCATGAACCTGCCCATGGAGTTGGTCGGTAACGTCGCCAGGAGAGACTACATACGTCAGGCGACGATGACGCCGACGACATCCATTCCAGGTCGTCGTCGAATACCGGCTACTCCTCGCTCTGGAGGTGGTAGCGCACGAAGATCGCTCAGTTGGACACCCCTCGCTCGTCGACGCGGTCAGATGGAACATTCCATGCTCACCCCACCTCCAGAACGTCAACGCAAGGCTCTGGCGTCATTGGCTAGTTGGGAACACTTTTAAGACATTTAAGACGGTGCAACACGTGTCCATAGCACAGTGTGCACTACGATGTCGAGCGATCCACAGGACACGTACCGTTCCGTCATCGTTGCAGTATTTTGCGGTGGACTTTACTTGATTGCTGACGCTATAGCTCGAAGTCTTATACAACAGTCGCTATTCAGGGACGCGTCAAGTTCGTTCAAGAGGCTTTTAAAGACGCCACGTCGGTACCGTACGGCTATCTATTGGTCGATCTCAAACAGGACACGCCCGAGGACATGCGTCTGCGCACGGCCATCTTTCCAGAAGACGGTGTTCAGTACGTGTACTTGCCGAAGGTATAAAAAGACCGCACGCGTGGATAGTCTCTTCATTCCCACCATGTCTGAGGTGGTGAAGAGACATTGTGTACATACAGGCACTGAACAGAATCAAGAGCAACAAATTGAAAAGGGCCATCATCGCCAACGCAGACGCCGATCTGCTGTGTGCACTAGCCGAGTGTGCCTACAACATATTAAAAAAGAACATTCCATTGAGCGAATTATAGAGGCGTCGTTTGAGTAAATACAGAACGAAGTTACGCGAGTTGGCTCAGAGACGAACGCTAGCTGCCAGGAGAAGACGCATCTTGCTGCAACAGCAGGTCGGCGAGGGGCAGAGCGGAGGTTTCCTATCGGCCTTCCTAGTGCCCTTGGCAAGTTCGGTCTTTCTACCCTTGCTCCGAGAGGTGCTGCTCATGATGTAGAGGTAGAACACGCACGCAAGATGGTTTTGGTGGACCCGCGACTGCTGGACACCCTTCGCTCGGCACCACCACCACCACTAACGACGGATACCCTATTTAAGAAGGTGCAAGCCCTCGATGACGAGATGATATCCATCCTCGATAGAAAGGACCTCGACGACAGGACCAAGGTAACATTGTATAAGGTGTTGCAGCGGTACAACGTCTTGTCCGATAAACACGTCAAGAAACCGGTACGTGTGGTCGTGGTGAAGGAGTCGATGACAGCAGAGCCGGAGACGTGGGCGGGGGCGGAGGAGGTCCTAGTAGCGGTATAGAGGCCGACGTCGTGGACTCCGTTCCCAAGACCATGCAGGCCAAAGCCAGACGTCTGATGGAGCATCTCAAAAGAGATATCGCGTGGACCGCTAGTGGCGGACTGATACACAAGGGTGTGCCGATTGCCGGAAGTAACGTGGTGGATCTCGAGAATGAAATGTTGCGTAAGAGAAGGACCGATCCAACAGGATGGCAGCCATTCGCAGCAGCAGCAGCAGCAGCAGCCATTCGCAGCAGCAGCAGCAGCAGCAGCAGCAGCAGCAGCAGCCATTCGCAGCAGCAGCAGCCATTCGCAGCAGCAGCCATTCGCAGCAGCAGCAGCAGCAGCAGCAGCCATTCGCAGCCATTCGCAGCAGCAGCAGCAGCAGCAGCAGCAGCAGCAGCAGCAGCAGCAGCAGCAGCAGCAGCAGCAGCAGCAGCAGCAGCAGCAGCAGCAGCAGCAGCAGCAGCAGCAGCAGCAGCAGCAGCAGCAGCAGCAGCAGCAGCAGCAGCAGCAGCAGCAGCAGCAGCAGCAGCAGCAGCAGCAGCAGCAGCAGCAGCAGCAGCAGCAGCAGCAGCAGCAGCAGCAGCAGCAGCAGCAGCAGCAGCAGCAGCAGCAGCAGCAGCAGCAGCAGCAGCAGCAGCAGCAGCAGCAGCAGCAGCAGCAGCAGCAGCAGCAGCAGCAGCAGCAGCAGCAGCAGCAGCAGCAGCAGCAGCAGCAGCAGCAGCAGCAGCAGCAGCAGCAGCAGCAGCAGCGGCAGCGGCAGCAGGCAGCAGCAGCAGCAGCAGCGGCAGCAGCAGCAGCAGCAGCAGCAGCAGCAGCAGCAGCAGCAGCAGCAGCAGCAGCAGCAGCAGCAGCGGCAGCAGCAGCAGCAGCGCAGCAGCAGCAGCAGCAGCAGCAGCAGCAGCAGCAGCAGCAGCAGCAGCAGCAGCAGCAGCAGCAGCAGCAGCAGCAGCAGCAGCAGCAGCAGCAGCAGCAGCAGCAGCAGCAGCAGCAGCAGCAGCAGCAGCAGCAGCAGCAGCAGCAGCAGCAGCAGCAGCAGCAGCAGGCAGCAGCGGCAGCAGCAGCAGCAGCAGCAGCAGCAGCAGCAGCAGCAGCAGCAGCAGCAGCAGCAGCAGCAGCGCAGCAGCAGCAGCAGCAGCAGCAGCAGCAGCAGCAGCAGCAGCAGCAGCAGCAGCAGCAGCAGCAGCAGCAGCAGCAGCAGCAGCAGCAGCAGCAGCAGCAGCAGCAGCAGCAGCAGCAGCAGCAGCAGCAGCAGCAGCAGCAGCAGCAGCAGCAGCAGCAGCAGCAGCAGCAGAAGCAGAAGCAGAAGCTACTACTCCTCGAACTGCTGCTGCTGGTAGTGCACGAAGTCGGACACCCCTCGTTCGTAGGCACAGTCAAATGAAACATTCCATCCTCACCCCACCCCCGGAACGACGCAAGGCTTTGGCTAGCTGGGAAGACGTGTAGAGTAGTGCGGTACATGTCCATAGCACAGTGTGCGCCACGATGACCGATCCACAGGACGCGTGCCGTTCCGCCGTCGTTGCGCTACTTCGCGTTGGACGTTCGGTATATGGTTTCGCTATAGGGGTAAGACCACAGTTGACCTTCCTGTTTATTGTTTCACACGAATTTAGGACGTATTAAATTGCGATATGTGAATTTAAAGAATTCATATGATGTGACATAAGTGCAGTTGAGCAGGCATATTCACAGGTTTGTTTGTAGAAGCTATTGGCTGTGAAATGGTGCATTTTTGGAGAGTTTAAAAGGCGGAGGGATTTATGGGAATTTTTCTGCTATGGGCCACGTGGGCGCATGAATACAAGGCTATTTTTGTCAAAATTGATGGGTATCGCACGTCGGGGCGTTTTAAAAGAGCTGGAGGTATGTGATTTTGATAAAACTGGTCAGCATGTCAATGAGATGATGGCAGTTGCTGTGAAAGTTTCAGAATTTTTAGTGGTCACGTTTTCTTATAATCTAACAAAACGTTAACATGGCCACCAATGCAATTTTCAACTGTGGTCTGACTCCTAGACTGTCGGTCCATCGCCGTCGTTGTGGGCGTGGCAGTGTGTGTCCTACTGTACTTCTGTCTGCAACGACTTTGGCCAGCATTTGGTGAACCTACTTTGCAGCGCCGTCACCACCGATGCCGCGGACTTTTTCTTCAGCGGAACACACCAAGCCACTTTCGAGAAGACGTCGATCACCGTGAGGAGAAAGGTCGTACCGTCGTTGTCGACGAGATCGGTCTGCCACTGCTGGAGTCGACCCCCCACGACGACGCGGCGTCTCCTGAAACGATGTCTCGTCGGTTTATGCAAACGTTAATTAAAGGAAATTGAAATACCCTCGTGCCCGTTAACGGTACATCTTGCTGACTCATGCGGCCACCCACACATATAAGTTATGCGTGGTGTCATATAGAGAACAACAATCTATAGAGAACAACAATTGGTCGCATTTTGTAGCACTATCAGACATACACGTCAAGAACAAATCGACCGTCGATACTGTCGTGTAGTGTGACACATACACGTCAAGAACTCTTACACATTGTTACTCATAATTAATGAGTTACAATTAAAATTTCCGAATGTATACCAAGATGGCTAACTAACCGTTGTGCGAGTTTGTTCTGTTATGTTAAGAAACATTTTTTTTTACAAAATTACAAAAATCTCTGTTCAGTACCAAACTGCTATATATGTCAACAATCTCATTAGTTGCACCTCCCTGGACTGTTACTCTGTTATTTTATATAAATGTAACTCTGCATAAACATTTATTATAATGCACTAAACTTAACATTTTTGAAATGTCTGCTTCGTAATTTTTTTACAATTCTGTTTGCCGGTTTTTTTCTTTAAAATCCTTCCTAAAGTGATATTATGTTTTATTGAGAATATATGAATTTGTGTTTTTTCTTTCATAAAAAAATTTTAAAGGTACTAACTTATGAAGTTTATTTCATTATGGTGGCTTCTATGATAGCTATCAATATTGGTCTATGTAGAAGTGTCCCTGACCCATTAAAATATGTTTCGTTCTAAAACCACGAAGGGAATACTCGTGTTAATGCAGGTTTTGTATTTTGTTTGGTTGTGTGTTTGTTTTTCAGTTACAATTAACAAACTAACGTAATTTTGTTTCCTTAAAATAAGTGAACTTAAAATTTGGATTTTATTGATAAAAGATTGTCTTGTTATTGCTAACTGTGATAATATTATGTTTGTATTACTTTGGGTTCAATCAACTTTTTCCGATTCCGATGTTCCACAATCTGACGACGCTGTGGAAGAAATAACTCTTGTATGTTTCGATACGGGTGTATCGGTAGTATCGATAAGGGCTGCATGCCTATTGGCCTTCTTTGTTTGTTGGTGATGTGGTCATTCCAGTTTAGTTTTCTGTCGATGGTTAGGCCTAGGTACTTAGCGCCTTTGACATCCTTCGGTGTGTTTCCGCGGCTCGACTATCAGCTAGCCACTTTCTTCTTCCCTTGACCATCAGCTAGCCACTTTCTTCTTCCCTCGACTATCAGCTAGCCACTTTCTTCTTCCCTTGACCATCAGCTAGCCACTTTCTTCTTCCCTCGACTATCAGCTAGCCACTTTCTTCTTCCCTTGACTATCAGCTAGCCACTTTCTTCTTCCCTTGACTATCAGCTAGCCACTTTCTTCTTCCCTCGACTATCAGCTAGCCACTTTCTTCTTCCCTCGACTATCAGTTAGCCACTTTCTTCTTCCCTCGACTATCAGCTAGCCACTTTCTTCTTCCCTTATGTTGGTGATTTCCATGATCTCGCATTTATCCGAGTTGAACTCCGTCAGTCAGTCTGTATCCCACTTATGCAACCAGTCAATACAATCTTGTAATTTGTCTGAAATTATACCCCCTTTTAATGACCAAATTCCCCTGGATGTTTGCCCCTTTAGTACGTAAGTTTCCGCGGGGGAATAAATCGGCGTTTCACTTACTGTGTCTTGTGTCTTACAGTTAAGGCTTTTGTTGCACCCCGTTTTATCGGCAATACTATACTTCGCAGCTAATTTGCATACCCCTTTTCCACACCCCTTTTAGAGTTTTGAGTCCCCATTTAGTCCTTTGAAAAACATCCCTTTCCTTTGTTTTCAATGTTGGACTATCAAAAAGTAATCGAACTACTTTTTCCAATACTGTTGACAGAAAAGTGAGATTGGTAATTTTTGCGTAGGTTTTGTTTTTAATTAAGAAGGTTTAAAAGAACGTGTTGTTTATGTTCCCATGGACCATGTGGCACCAAATTGCTTCCTTTGCAAGGCTGAGTTTTTCAGACAGGATGGGGTAGGGTGCGGTTTTCCGTCGCCGCTACCGTGCACGAGGGAACAGATCATTGATCTACATTCAGGTTAGTGCTACACAAATGCAGTAACTGGTTTTAGAAGACGGTACCCCTTTCTAAGGTCTTTGTTCCTTGAGTTAACTGATGAGCAGGGTAGACTACGAGTCGTGTATTGTGCATTTGCTTAAATTGCAGTTGGTTGATAGCATAGGCACTAGTGCCCTGCACGGGCCGGGCTTTGGGTCCAAGCCATGCCCGGCCCGCAGTCTACATATTATCGGCCCGGACCTGGGTTAAAAAATATTAAACACATCGGACTTGTGCCGGGCCTGGGCGTAGTGTTAGCGGGCCAGACCGGGCCTGGGCGTAGTGTGAGCTGGCCGGACCGGGCCTGGGCGTAGTGTGAGCGGGCCGGACCGGACCTGGCTGGGCCTGGAAATAATAAAAATATTAATGCAAAACCCAGATTTTGAATATTAATAAAACTGATTATAAATATTGTATTTCTGGTTAATGAATGTTTAAAATTATTTCTTTAGTATTACATAGTTGCAAATTGAGACCTTGCAAGGAATTATAAATGACACCAGTGCTTTATATATTGGAATGTAGTTTAACCTCTTTTCAACAGTGGGACTTCCAATGGTATCATTTTAGTAATGTGTATTCTTTTAATAGAGACATTTCATATAATAGGCATGCATAGTATTGCATACACAGTACACACATTACACAGTACATATTACTATTACATGGTACATACAGAATACAGATGTTACAGAGACATACTTTTTGCATGAATGTAGCCTTTTGTACAGACCTAATGACACCAGGAAATAGACAACCACAAATGTTTACTTTGGGCATATTTGCAGAGGCAATCAAGCCATGATTAACCATAAATATATCACCCTTTGACCCTACTAATGGACACTCTGTTGTCTTTCCTCCAAAATATGCGATCACAACTTGGTTCTGGGGACCGTTTCACTAAGATTAAGAACTGATAACACAGAATCCATCATAAATTTTTAAGAGCGTTTTCAAAATGCATTTCACTAAGATGCTCATAAAATCTATCATAAGCAAAATATCGAAGTCATAATTTCTACAGCGTGCACAATTGTGCAAAATAAATATAAAAGCTATCCAAACGATATGATCAATCGAACACTTTTCAACTACATTTTACCTATTTGCTTACTGGGTGAAGAGAACAAATATAATTTAAAAAAGAAGACGCCGCGTCGCAGAGGACACTATTTCTGTGACACACCGGCGACGAGTTGTTTTGACAAGTGAAGTTTTAACAGTTTTCAATAACAAAGCTCGCGAGAGCACCAATAACCTCAACCGAAGTCATGTCATCGAGTATACCAATATGAAGGTTAGGGGTGTACATATTTTGGCTAGACACAGCTAAAAATGTACTCCAAATTGAATAGCAAACGTTTCGCAAACAACCTTGACCTTCGCCGTGCCGTAAAACAGCGCACACGACGACTTGTCAATGTCAGTGCTGTAAAATAGACACTGTAGACAAAAGCCATAATTTACGAGTTATCCATCGTTCACATTTTGAAAACTTATTGACTGTGAAAAACTGGATTTCTACGTAAAAGTGGAGTCAAGATAATATGCAATTAAGTAAGTTTCACTGTTTATGATGGCTATGTTTTGCCTTATGTTATGAACTTCGTCGTAAGCTAGGAGCGTTTTTAAGAGCGTATATGATGTTTTTATGATTTATTCTTAGTGAATCGCAATTTTCAGTTTCGATCATAGCTAAGGAGCGAACCGTGCTTAAGAAGAGCTCATAGTCACAGACTGTTAGTGTCGTGAAACGGTACCCTGCCCTGGCCCGGGCCTAATTGCATTTTGTTGCGCCATCTGACATACACGTCAAGAACACGTCAAGCGTCGACATTGTCGTGTAGTGACGCAGAAAACAACAAGCTTATTTATTCATGTCGGTGCTTTGTCTTAGTTTAGTTGATTTAGTACTGGCTGGTGCTTGTTCAGTTGTTGTCGTTAGCTGGACGGGCAGTTGACGGACGGTCAAGTGACGCCGCCTGGCGCATGTCCGTTCGTGCGAAACGAGGCCGAGGCGAAGGTCCACTCCTCGACTGTGGCGCCGACATGCGAATGCCGGTGGAGCTATTATACGGATCGAACACAGTGTTAAATATTTATTTGATTTTGTTAATTGATTCATTGTATAAAGTTTATGATTATTTTGTAGGCATTGTACACGTGTATACAATGTCGCTCATAGTTAATGAGTTAGAATTAAAGTACCCGGATGTATACCCTGATGGCTAGCTAACTGTTGTGCGCGTTTCTTCCGTAATCTGCCGAAGCTGGGAAGAAATAACTCTTATATGTTTCGACACAAGTGTAGGCTATGTCTGGTAGTGTCGATAAACGCTGCAGCCTTTTGACCTCCTTTGTTTACTGGTGATGTTGTCATTCAAGTTTACTTTTCTGTCGATGGTTACGCCTAGGTACTTTTGATCTCCTTCGGTGTTTTTCTGTGGATCGAGTATCAGCTGATCACTTTCTTCTTTCTTCTGTTGATGATTTTCATGATATCGCACTTATTCGGGTTGAACTCCTTCAGACAGTCCGTCTCCAACTTCTGCAACCAGTCGACATTTTCTGAAATTCTACCCTTTTAATGACCTAGCTTCCCTGGACGTGTGCCCCTTTAGTACACATGAAAT